>JAEIFV010000030.1:600000-1058600 GCA_018904265.1 Lordiphosa collinella | reverse complement strand
TTGGTTTGAATTGTAGGGCATTCCGTTGGAACTGCATGTTGCTTACATTGGACAAAAACAGCTAAAGAGTGACCAAATTGAGTGAACAAGTCCCTGAACAACTCACCGAACAACGATCACTGAACAAGTCCCACTGAACAACTCACAGAACAAAAGCAAGTGAACAGCTGTGACTAAACAAGTCACAGAACAAGAGTGAGTGAACAAGATAAAATGAACAACACAGACGAAGAGTAAACAAAAGAGAACAAGAACAAGCTGAACAACTCTTAAGAACAAAAATGAAAATAGAGTGAACAATAGCCAGTGACCAACTGAAGCTCAACATTGTTTGGAAGCCTTAAGATACAATCATCCAACTTTGACAAAATTTTCAAATTCATTTTGAAAGCATACATATAATCTCAATAATGCCTGAGTGTTGGAATGATTACTTTAAAAACAAAAAGGTTTTTCTCACATTGAACCATTTTCCGACCCTATCGGTTCTAGTATTCCATAATCCGTCTGTCGATCACCTTACACTTATCCAGTACTACTTCAGCCAACACACCTAATTTGTTGAAAATGCGTACTTGACGTGTAAAATCACACCCGAAAAGTTCGAAGAAGCGTCGGAAATGTTTGTTTGTGGCAAGTTTTATTTTTCATCCGGTTGACTTGAAACTCGGTTTGTAAGCAAAGTATGCGAAATAATTCGACACGTATTTTCTCCATTTTGGAAAGTCCGCCCACGAGGAAAATTCCAGGGAATTCGATATGCAAAAATATCTTTTTCATCCGATTGACTTCAAATTCGGTTTGTAAGAATAGTAAGTGAAATAATTTGTGTCACTTGGTTTGTAAGGATAGTATAAGAAACAACGATAACGAAATCATTAACGATAACGATAGTGATAACGATAGGCATCGATAACAATAACGATTGCTATAACGATAACGGTATCGATAATGATATCAATAATGATAAAGATAGCGATAACGGTAACGATAACGGTAATGATAACGATATTGATATCGATAACGGTAATGATCAATAACGATAACGATACCAATAACGTTATCGATAACTATATCGAAATCAATAAATATAACGTTAACGATAACGGTATTGATAACGACAACGATAGCGTTAACGGTTTTGATAACGATAAAGAAATCAAAAGCGATATCGATAACGATAACTATAACGAAATCAATAACGATAGCAATAGCGGGAACGATAACAATAATGATAGCAATAACGGTATCGATAACGGTAAAGAAATCAATAACGATAACGGTAACGATAACAATAATGTTGACGATGACGATAACGGTAATGTTACCCAAACCCAGGCACCTTTCGACCTGGTTTTATGTGATGACTTTTAATAGTTTTACTTATCCAGTATAGAGTGACGGCTGCGTAGCGAAGCGCGCCGACTGAGAAAATTGTGCTCATATAATCTACAAATCGCTTCCAACCCAAAAGCCCCTACGATATGGGTGGATTTTGTGTCGTAAGCGATTTGTAGAACACATGCTTTTTGTCGAGTTGTTAGCTTATGTCTTTGACTTAAAAAATTCCAGTAAGTTAATGTTTACATATAGATCAAAAGAAGGTCGAGGTATATCCAAACTCATTGTCATTCTTCCCTTCTTTGCGCTTTTAATCCGAGTATTTTGTCGGATCTTATTCTGATTTTTTGAATTTAAGTAAAAAACTTAGCAAAATTAATCATAAGCTTCAATTTTTAATAATTTTCAAAAATCTTTTCAAAAACTAAATATTCATGATAGTTTGCAGTCCGTGAAAGATGTTTATTGGTAAATATTAGTTAAAATTCTTCAATTTCATAAGCCATTACTCCAGCCCATCTTCCCAAACCTTAAGCTCTTTTCGCCCAAACAAAAAAATAGAATCAAAAAATAAACGCCTGCTCATCAATCAAACGACAGGGACTTAGCCAAGGCATTGAAATTTGTCAGCTGATAAGCCCAAGCAGTCAAAACGAAAAAGGCCTCAACATTTGCCATTCAAATTCGCTAGGCCACGATTGATGTGGGCATTACGTGACCTGCCAAGGGGTTTGAGTAATTTATGCGCCTGCGTAAACGGCAGAGACAATCGGAGGTTCGGGTTGCCTGGGTTACCTGGGCGCAACCCCTTTCGCGAGCGGGATGCATAAATTAAACGCATTCACAGCTGTTGAGCCAGAGATCCTGCCCGGCCGGGCCAAGTCAGTTTGTGCGTGAGCGTCGAGCGTGTTAGTTGAAATTAAATAATTATTCTTGGGCTTACGCATGCGTAACTACTCCGGTCAAATGACACAATGGAGCAAAGGGAGCAGCTCTTCTACTGATGGCCACTTCAGTTCGTAAGCCCCACACACACACACACTCGCACGACTCTTCAGCTGAAGTTAATAATATGAAAGAAATCACTTTGCTGCCTTTGTGCATTGTTAAAAGTTCTTAAGCCGCGCCTCAAACAGACTTCGTTTCGCATCGCACATATTCAGGCATATGAGGTAAACAAAGTTGTTTGTGGTAGCGCTTTTGTGGCTCCTCCGTCCTCTGTCCTCCCCTCCCCACCGCCAAAAAGGTAGTTCTCATCGTTTGCGGGCGCCAGCAAACTTTGCTGTTTGCAAAAAAGTTTTTTTCCTTCATTCTTTGGAGCTGGAACAGCAGCCGCCACTGCGTAAAACTTTTCACTTTGACTCCAGTTTATTGTATTTCTAATACTTTGCTTTTCAGCCAAGTTAGTGGCAAGTCTTGCCAGGCACCAGCGCCAGCACCAGCAGCATGTGAACAATGTAAGCGTCCAACGGTTGCCAAACTGTAAGCGACCATAAAAATGTATGCTGGCTATCGGTGAAGTTCAGTCGAGTTCAACAGCGAAGAGCACAAATTGTAGACAATTGAAAATTTTACATTTTATGACGCTGCGCAATTTGTGGCTGAGGCAAAGACTTTGGCAAATTGTTGGCTCTGCTGCTGACGCGGGAGGGGGGGCCAAAGGGTAGAGGGAGGAACGTGGAACATGACAAGCAGCTATGACAAGGTAAGGCTGATAGTTCTTGAATGGTTATTGAGGGGAATGTGTACTCACAATTATAATGGCTACTGTATTTGGCCAAAGAATGGACTCGACTATGGCCTTCAGTTCGAGAACAATGAATGAGATTAGTTTGATCTGGCAGATAAGATAAAAACGTAACTGCAGAATTTGTAGAATAGGCAATAAAATTTGGATAGCTTCGATGAAGCTGGCAAAGTTATCTAAACAGTTAGTTAAAAGTCAGCTGTAACATAAATAACGCTGATTAGCATCAAGCTGAAGTAGTGAGGGGCTTTAAGAAGTTGTTCTACAATTACCAGAAATGAGTGAGTAATATATCGAAAATATTTAAACTTAAAAACAAACTTTAATATTAGTTAAAGAAAATCTTAAGTGCATCGCTCATTTTTCGAACATTTAATGGTTTTTGGAGATTACTGAACCGCGCTTTTGGTTGGGTTCAGGTTCAGTTTAGTCTTAATTTAATACAAATTTTACGAAAACCAGTTTCCGTTTTCGAATTTCCGAACATTATGATTAAAAAATGATTAGTGAAGTGAATTCTCAGAAAACTTTTGAATAGCTTTAAGGCTGATCGCCCATAAGTACAGGGCGGTCCATTTAAAAATTGTTTCAGGATTCTTTGAATAACATTTGTCCTTGACGGCCCAAAAGTTCGATTTAAAGATAGGGCGCAAAAGATGAATTGTGGCGTGCGCTGGGGGGCACGTAGCGTCGGCTTGTTGGAAACCAAATATCGTCCAAGTCTTCCGCTTCGATTTCTCGAAGAACCAATTGCGCGGTAGCGTTCACAGTTTACGGTCACTGTGGCTCCTTCTTCATTTTCAAAGAAAAATGGACCAATGATGCCTCGAGACCAAAATCTGCACCAAACTGTAACACCTGGTGGTTACACCTGACGAGTAGCGGTTTGCCATATGTGACAATTTTGTTTATTAACATAACCACCGAGGTGGAAATGTGCTTCATCCGAAAAGATGATTATTCGGTAAAATTCACCATCTTCGGCCAAACGATCTTCCGCCCAATTTGCGAACTGTCGACGATTCGGATGGGTTATTGGCTCTAGCTGCTGCATCTCTAGCTTTGCATGCCTTCTTTGCAAGGTCTTTATGCATAATTCGCATGAAAGAAGTGCGCGAAATGTCCAATCGTTGAGATCGATGGCGAGTTGACGCCGATGGTTGTTCACACACATTTTCAGCAACCGCAGCAATTTTTTCGGTCAAGCGCACCGGACGAGTACGTACACGGATTGGTTTATCCGCCAACATTCCAGATTCACGATTGGATGTACAATTTGGGTTAAATTTTTTTCTCAAAATTTCCCCCAGTTTGAGTCGAGGACTCACCACTTTGGTAATATGCATGTTTTTAGTATTTCCCAACTTTCTTCAAGCGAATAGCGACCCATTTCGTTAGTGTCAAAGTTTTTACAAAACATTAGTCGCTTTCCAAGTGACATTCGACGTTTTTAAAGTCAAATTATGAATAGTTAGTTAGATGGACCACCCAGAATTTTACTCCGAAAAAGAGTGCACTATTCGGTTGGATTGTCTCCCACCAGGCAATAAACGGCAATGATATGTCTCCCTAAAAGTAGTTGTCAGCCTTTCCACGGAATAAAGAGAATAAGTTGTGTTTTATTAAGGTAAAGAAGCTTCACAGAATATTGTTTGAAACTCACAGAAATCAATTAGCCACATCCCATGAAAAAATGCAGTCTGATAACTGGAATATGAAAGAGCAGGTGATAAAATGCTGGAAATGTGCGGGATCACATGTTTTAAAATTAAATGCAACGCTTAGGATCATTTCGAAACTAAGTATTACCCAAAGATTTAAAACCGTATCTTAGATAATCGATTAAAGCTCATTAAATTACAAGTATCGTTGTCTGAAGGCTAGTGCTTTACTTCTTAAAAGTCGTCAGTGAATTGAACTGAACCGATCCTTTTTTTTGTCCTTTTCGAAAGTACACCGGTTCGGCTTACAGCTTGGCTTAACAGCTAAAACTATCGGTTCGGTAATGGATTGTCGAGATTTTTGGTTTTTAAATTAGTATTTTTCCAAGAATGGTAAGCAAAAGACTTTTGATGATAAGTTCAAGAGGCTCTTAAGAAAGCACAAACACAACCTAATGTCGTTGTGTTCATTTGTGGGATATTAAAACAACACACAAACTTGAGTTTGAGGTGGTTCGATTAGCTTCAAAAACCATGTATGTAGTAACCAAACCTTATAAATTAATGACATCCAGAACAAAACCACCTACATTTAGAAGAAAAAGGTTTGGTACAACTTAGACAGGTTTACAGGTTTTTACAGGTATTACAGGTAAAAAATTATCGGTGAGCCCAAAAGGACACTGCCAAGTACTGTTAAAACCCAATTTCACACTAGCATACACACTTTTCGGACCTTACTTTTCTATGGG
Organism: Lordiphosa collinella; assembly: GCA_018904265.1. Taxonomy (NCBI): domain Eukaryota; kingdom Metazoa; phylum Arthropoda; class Insecta; order Diptera; family Drosophilidae; genus Lordiphosa; species Lordiphosa collinella. Next base: position 1,053,099 of record JAEIFV010000030.1, on the reverse strand, counting down.
AGCTATACTATATAGATGTCCGATTTCGACAAAACTTTCTGCAATCATGGAAAAGCATACCAATCTTTTATTTACGAAATTTTGAGGCGATCCCAATAAAAACATAAAAGTTTTTCTCACTAGAACTTCCTTTTCGACCGATCATTCATACTGCAGCTATATGCTATAGTCATCCGATTTTGATAAAACTTTGTGTAAATGTGTTATAGTATAATATAATAAAATATAATATAATATAAGTATTTGCCAATGATAAGGACGTTTACATTGAAAACAAAAAAGTTTTTCTCACTAGAACTTGTTTTTCGACCGATCGTTCGTTCCAGCTATATGCTATAGTAATCCGATTTTGACCAAACTTTGTAGAATCGTGTAGGAGCATGTAAAACAAATACATGCCACTTTTGAGGACATTTCCATTGAAAACAAATAAATTTTGCTAACTAAGACTACTTTTCTGGCTCTACTTTTTTATGACAGCTATACTATATAAATGCCCGATTTCGTCCAAATTTGGTGGAATCATGAAAGAGCATAGTAAACTAAGGTATGCGAAGTTTGGAGGCGTTTCAATTGAAAAGAAAAAAGTTTTTCTCACTAAAACTAGTTTTTCGACCGATCGTTCCTATGACAGTTATAATACCATCTGCAAGAGTATAACAAGAAAGTCAGTACAGAGAAATGTTTGTAGGCCAAATCAATAATTTGCTAGTAATCAAAGAAAAATGTCAAATTGTTTTCGAGTTATGGAGTTATTAGTTCCAATTAGAAGCTGAAAACTGCAAAATGGGAAAAAAGAAAACGGCAGCCAACCAGACTAAACCTAGCTTGGGTTTTTATACTACCATTCTTTACTTTGAACGAAACAGATCATAGAAAACATAGGGTGAGTATACAGCCACTAATTCAACATTGTATATTCGGAGATGGTCCTGTATTTGGGCAGATTTGTAAGATTCTCTAATCCTGTATTTCCTGTATTTCCACTAATCCTGTATTTGGGCAGATTTGTAAGATTCTGTTCTTTGTTTAGACCTGAGATCCTTTTGCTGGGTATTAAAGTTTATGACTTTTTGAATTTTGCGCGCAACATTGAGTCAACCTTGCTGGTCCTTGCTCAATGCATTAAATACCGCTGATTTCACACCAATTTTTCCTTTAACTAACACTCCTGGAAGCTTAAAATATACTTAAAAGACAACTGGTTGGAGGTTACATATGCAGCAGGCAAGGAGTACTCCAAACATTATATTAATAAGAATTAACGAATGATATAACTATTTGTAGCAGGAGTACCCCATGTGTTATATTAATAAGCGTTAAAGAATGGCATACATGTTTTTAAAGTATGGTCACACTATTGTAAGAACTTTTTAGATAGCTAAGCTATAAACGAGTAAAGAAAGCACAGTTCATAAGCGACATTCGAATCGATCAGAAGTGTTCAAATTAGTTGCTGGCGCCAACTCTACCACACATTTTTGTAACTTGAATAAATATTTTTCGTATTTTGTTTTGTTTTTTTTTTTATTTTTTTTTTTTTTCTTCTTTCGCATCACCTCTACTCAAAACAAAAAAAAATGTGGAAAAAAAAAAAAAAAAAATAAAATAAAATGATATAAAAAAAAAATTTTAATTGTTTTTTTTTTTTATTTTTTTCTATTCTTTTCCCCCCCCCCCCGCTTTTTTTTTTTAATTTATTTTAAAAAAAAAAAATAAAATATTTTTTTTTTTTATTTTAATATAACAAATTTTTTTGGAATTAAGGGTTTGGGGGGTTTGAATTTTTTGGTTGTTTTTGGTAAATTTTTTTGGGTTTATTTTTTAATTGTTTTTTAAACTTTCTTTAATTTTGTCCTGCCTTTCCTTTAAAGTTCTGCCAAATGGCGATAAGAATCTTGCTTGACCATAATCAAATACAAAATACATAATTAATTGAATAAACCTTTGTAAAGTTTCAAACATTCTTGACTACATATTCTGCCCACAAACTTACTTCAGAAGCTAAGGAAACTAGTTTTTACAATTTCATTCGACATTTTTTGGTTTCGCGCCTTTGTTTAAATTGGCGTCAATTATTTTGCAAAGGAAAGCAAATCAAAATGAAATCAGGGTCGTTTCGTCAATAGCTTTTGATTTGCTTTCCCGAAATCAAAATCGAAAGAATATCACTTTCCTAAATTCCACTGATATAACACTTTTAGCGCATTCTCTTAAGTTGGTGAGCCAACACTCAAAAAACTAACTTTTCTTGCCAAAAATATCATAAAACTTCTGCTTCCATCAACAGAGTCCAATCAAATAAAATTAACCTCCAATTACCACTAATATTCCAGGAAGTATAAAGCCCATTAAGATTGGGTACCCCCCAACCAAATTGGAGAGATGAAATGGCAAAACGGGAACCACTTCGATGTGAGATCGACAGACCCAGCTCGTTGCCAGTCAAACGAAATGTGATGAATTGTGTGTAATTTGGACTGAGAAATGGCATTTGCATGAGCGAAATTCGTTGGGTTCTTTGCACTAAAAGCGAAATACGAAAATGGCAAACTGACAGTTGAAGCTGGAGCTGAAGCTGATGCTGAGAAACTGTGCGGCACTCACATCTCATTAATTTGTGATTGATACGCTTCCCCCGGCCCCTGTCCCTGCCCCTGCTCCTGATGCTGACACTGTCTGTGTGTTTGTGCGTAAAGCATCACAAATGAAATTGAAGTGTGTTTGTGATCCCATTACAAATAAGCAAAAGTGAGTGGAGGTGGTGGTGTCGGGGGGTGGGGTGGTGATGGCGTTCCACATTTGATGGATTTGCACGCGCTGTGACACAAGTCACTAAAATATCTTATTACACACGCACACACACACACACACATGGTTGGCAGCCATTTTTTATTTTTAACGCGTATAGGCCGCATAAACAAACAGGACACGACAGGACTCGAGGACGAAATTGTCTCCCATTTATTTTTCAACTTCGATTTTTGCCAGTCGCGCTTGTGATACCCTGTACTTGGAGAGTAAAGAAGGGTATATATGAAATTTGTGGAAATGTAGGCAGCAGGCAGAAGGAAGTTTTTCCGAACCGAAACCGTGGTTTGATTGAATCACTTACTCGCACTTCTTCTCGCTGCTATGTTAACTTAACACTCTGTTAAAACACTCTGTTAAGTGATTTACTTAAAGTTTATCATACACTTTCCTGACTATCGGGTACATCTAAGTCGTCTACTTCCGCCCGAAACTTGCTTTCGCGCTTTTCTTTTTGCAAATTGACACCCTCACACGCACACTCACTCACAAAAAGAGAGAGCTTGTTAGTGCTGTTGTTGTTGTTGTTGTTATTGTTGGTCTGTATGTCTATCTGGCTGTCAAGTTGCGGCTGCTCTGACTCCTTCTCCAGCTTCTCCATCATCAATGTTGCCTCGCATGCCGGAAGCGTGAAAATCTACACACAGAGCAAAAAGGGAAAAGTTCACAAATGGAAAATTACGGGTGCACACGTGCACATACACACACACACACACACACCCTACCCTTGCCAACCCAACCACCACCCCCCTTCAGTCTTCGTTTGTCATTTCAGGTTGTTTTATTCAATTTCGAGGCAAGCGAAATTTGCGCAAAAAAAAAAAACTCTTTGAAAATACAACGCGCAAAATGTCATGTGATATGTCACACATGTATGTGCCACGCCCCCTCCCTGGCTCCCTTCTCTTATCGGCTGCCATATTAATGTACTGGAAATTTGCCATTTTTCTTTTCTTTTGCTCATTGCCGAAAAAGCTTTTCATTTAGTTGAAGTCTCGACGACTGTTCTTTAATCTCATTTGCACAGAAAATAAAAACCATTAGGCGTAAACATCAATTGAAACATATATGGCGACACTTGGGCAACCTTAAGCCATTCATTGCCGGCGGTGCGTGTCTCGATGGGAATCGATTCTAATCACAAAGATTGGCAGAAATCAACCAGGCAGCAAAAGCCAAAATGAAGAACGGAGTCGAGAGAGAGAGAAGGTTGCACTTCAGTGATTTTCTTTTCGAGAACACAAAAAAGGGTCAGTCTGGTCCTTTGCCTGCCATGTCAATTGGTCTTTTTTTTTTTGTCAACTTTCGTTGGCTTTTTCTTTTGAGTTGAGAAATGACTTTTGCTCTGTATGTTTTGGTCGAACAAAAGGCAGCAGCGGCAGTTAGCCAAATGTTCAGATTGAAAATGGGTGATATTGTGATTATGTGTGGGTGAAACGAATTGGCAAATTTTTGTCTTGCCTCTGGGAATTGAACGAACGATTGGTAGATAAAAGTCGAAGGCAGTTAAGTAATTAAGTGAGAAATGAGGGGGAAAACTAGGACAATTCATCTTTCAGGAATACAAGACAATACCAAAGGTCTACAGGAAGGGTTAAAGAAACTCATGGATAAACTTCTGCTGCCATCTTGAAGTGTACCCCGAAACAGCAAGACTTTGGCAACTGGTTTCTAAGCTGTCATCGAAGATCAGCTCAACAGCGAAGACGGCTCATGTAAAGAGGGTAATGAAAAGCACAACATTCTTGCTCATGAGAAACTCTTTACACCAGCCAGCAAACAGTGGGCCACATTAAGAAAGGATGAAGGTATAAGAGGATGATCAACCTAAGCCCCTTCTCAAGAATCAAGACCCAAAACCCTTGTGAGAATACTAAATCTACAAAAAAACCAGTAAGAAATCCTGTCAAGCCCGTCTAAAGTATACTCTGAACCCTCCAAAGTTTTCATTAAGATGTGTAAAATGCTGCCACCAGCGCTTGGCTATCGTTCATCCAATCTTTTCAATCCTTTTCAAATGCTGATTATTAAGTATGTCTAGAAGGTACGAAACATCTAAGTACAAAACAGTGGAATTTATGACGATTTTTTCAAAATTTCGAGGGATATACTAGGATATCTGCAAGTATAAGAAGTTTTTGTTCCATTCATGTCTAATTTCTATCTCTGACCACATCTGACATCTTTGCATTCTTATGGACTGACTGACGTATGCTGTTCAAAATTAAATACACTTTATGGGGTCAGAGAAGTTTTCTTCTGGATGATACATTCATTTGCACAAACTTATTACAATAAATAAAACCAAATTAGAGAGTAAAAAACGGGAAAGTTGGAAAATGGGTTTGGGACTGCGTATTGAAATGAATGGACCTATGGAAACATCCGAAATCTGTAGACTAAATTGTTTGTTGGTGCCAAAAATGAATAATTAGTTTATGGAAAGCGTTTTTTTCCTTGAAATGAAGAAAGAGATAAATAGTAATAACATTCTAGAGAACATAGTTGGAGAACAATAAGATATTATAGGAACTAGCCTTGGCGCCCTCCTCGCTTCAGCTGCCTCCTTAGCGCGCTTGTCGCGAATGCCAACCAAACGAGCAAAGCAAAAGCCTTGAACTTCTTCTCATCCTGATTAATCTCATAGCACTCAATTACAGGCTCTTCTTACTTGATCTACATGATGGGGCCAAAAATTCACTCTGCACACCTTCTTCTCGTTAATGGGGAACAGACTCGGTTTGCTTCTCTATTCCTTGAGACGCTGAATGTAGTGCTGATGCAATTTGATCTTGCGACGATGATCAACGGCAATGTCAACGCTCTTGGCGAAGCTCCTCCAGAGCGAAACCACTGCCAGCTCGTAATTTTGTGTGAATTTAAACGGTGTGGTTGCGTTCGGTACTTACTAGTAACCAGCAATGCGTTTGAGTGCTTACTTTGAGCTGGGCATGTCCTAGGTGGCAACCAAAATTATGAACTGTAAATGTTAAATAGTAAACTCCGTTTATTGCGGACGCTGCTTTACCAAAACAGTACTCCTGGCGGTACCCAAACGTAGGTACTTACTGTAGAATTTAACTAAGAATTTGATACTAAGTTCTCGATATTAAGTACTCGATACTCAGTTTTTGATACTCAGTACTCGATTCTAAGTACTCTAAGTATACTTGTTACTCAGTACCTGATACTTATCATTCGATACCAAGTACTCGTTACTCCGTACTCGACTCTAAGTATTCGATACTAAGTATTAGAGACTATCTATTCTACTCGATTCTAAATATTCGGGTCAGTATTCTGTGTGTTTTATTATGATTAATTTTATACACTTGCAGAGGGTATTATAAAATTGTGCGGATGTTTGTAACGAATTGAAGGAAGTATCTCCGAACACATAAAGTATATATATTCTTGATCAGCATGACGAGCTGAGTTCATTTAGTCCTGTCCGTCTGTCCGTCCGTCCGTCTGTCCGTCTGTCTGTTTCTATGCTATCTCCTCCGTCAGTCTTAAAGCTATCCTCACCAAGCTTTGCATGAAGTCTTTTGGTACATATAGGCTGCACATTTGTCGGAACCGGCTGGATCGGATGACTATAGCATATAGCTGTCATAGGAACGATCGGTCGAAAAACTAGTTCTAGTGAGAACAACTTTTTTGTTTTTAATGGAAACGTCCTTATCATGGGCATACACTCATTTTATATACTTTTATCTACAAAGTTTGGTCGAAACGATGATAAACATATAGCTCCCATAGGAACGATCGGTTGAAAAACTATTTCTAGTGAGAAAAACTTTTTTGTTTATTATGAAAACGTCCTTATCATTGGCATAGACTTATTTTATATACTTCTACACAATTCTACAAAGTTTTAACAAAATCGGATGACAATAGCATATAGCTGCAGTATGAAAGATCGGTCGAAAAAGGAGTTCCAGTATGTAAAACTTTTTTGTTTTAAATGGGATCGCCTCCAAATTTCGTAATTAACAGTGTATTATGCTTTTTCATGATTTCACCGAGTTTGGTCGAAATCAGACATCTATATAGTAAAGATCCCATAGAAAAGTAAGGTCCAAAAAGTAGTCTTAGTTAGAAAAACTTTTTTGTTTTCAATGGAAGCTGCAAGGGTATACAAAACTTCGGCCAAGCCGAAGTTAACTTCCCCTTGTTTGTGTGATTGTTTTTGTGTTAGTGTGTGGGTGGTTGTGCCTGGCCAGCCAACTGATATTGCATCAGCGGTTTAACTCCTAACCATCTTGCTGCACTGTTTGTAGTTAAATCTCAGTGATACTTTGAGTTCTGTGCCCCAATAGATTGCACACTTCAAGCTCAACACCATACTCTGAATCGACCTCAAGGATATCCGTGCAGCAACAATTGCACAGAAAGCGTCACTACGCTTATCAGACAACTTGGCTTTGTATGGCTAAGGGCACAGCTCAGTAGGTTTGGAGGAGTAACACCGAGAAGTAAGCTGAACAAACCTTAATGTAGATGACTGAAAACAGGCGTGTGACCAGACTCTTAATCAGCACTGATGGGTCGTAGAGGTAAGTGGCCATTGTATAAGCAAGACTCAAACTAAAAACTGTAAAACTGTACAATGAGCTCGAAATTCCAAAAATGTTTACTTCAATTCAAGTCCCAGCAAATTAATTTTTACTTCTTCCAGTTTGAAATTCGCTTTCATTTTTCGGCTGCAATGAGTTGGCCCAAAAATCTGGAAAATAAAGAAAAACTGTTGCATTAAACAGGCGACGCCGGCTACGTCATTGCCGGCGCCTGTTTCTCTGCTGTTTTGTGTGTGAAAATGAGCCAAGTTCGTAGTTAGTCAGCCAGCCACGTTCGCTGCTCCACGCTGCTGTGCTCCGCTTGTTTCATTTCATTTATTTCAGCCTGGGTGATGGAGAGGTTAGGGGGGGTGGCGGGGGAGTCCCCAACACTGGGCTATAATTTCATTCGCCCATTAAAAATTTACTTTGCAACCCACTCGATGCTGCTGCTGCTGGAGCTGGAGCCTCCTGTTCCTGTTGCTGTTCGCGTCGTACTCCTCGTGCTTGGCGCTTCCAGCGTTCGTTCGTTAGTTTGTTTTGGGCGAAAGCCACAAGAGAGCGCCCAGGCGCCAATGCCGCCGCCAAATGAATGGGAATGAATGAAACTGAAAATGAATAAATGATAATGAGAGCATTCGCAGCTGATGGGTGGGGTGGCGGAGGGTGGCTTTAGGCCGAGGTGGGTGGGGGCTGTAGCCGAGCTGCGCTCATTTTCATTTTCATTTTCGTTGATGAGATAATGGCTCGGTGTCTCTGTGTTTTTACTTTGCATTTTCCTCTCCTCGTCGCGATGATGATGATGATGAGGTTGCTGCTGCCGCTGCTGCTGGTTTTGCTGCTGCTGCGCTAACGAGTGAATTATTTTAAATGTGGGTTTCAAGGTCAAGGTGACGACGGAATTGTGGTTATTGTTTTGCTGCCTTTTTTGTTTTCATTAAGCGTTCTGGGCAGAGGAAGTGTCTGTGTCTGTGTCTAAAGAGGTGAATAACCCCGCCACTGGTGGCTACCTTTTCTTGTACACTTCAGTGAATCAAATATATAGCCTACTATCAGGCGCAATCTTGGGTATATTCTCAGTGGGCGCATTTGATAAAATTGTGAAAATTGCCAAAAGGAGGCAAGTCAAGTCAAGTCGGTCGTTGAAAGCGTCGAACCGTCGACGCACATCAAAATATGCAAATTGGAATTTCAAAAATACAGCAATATTGTTGAAGCCAGCCGTCTCCCTCCAGCAGCAAGAGCTTCTCCACCCACACACACACACATACATTTAGTTAACCCGATTTTGGGCGCATGCAAATTTCGTCCCTGCGGCTAGCGTCGCTGCCAACGTCAGCTTCAGCGCAGCCTGCCCCGAGCATAGACCGAGACCTCAACCGGGGTCTGCCATTATTCAACTTTAGCCCTCCACACGCTGCTTCGTAGCAGGGGAAACAAGGCGGCGGCGGCGGCGGCAACGCGCATGCGTCCTGCTTTAGTGTTCCGTCTCGCTTGCCCTTTCGACTAGGCCCATACCTTGCTCTCTTTTCCACTGACCTGCCCGCCGCTCTCCAACCACCATCAATATCCTTTTTTTTTGTTTCAATTCCATCGGAACACTCTGGCATAACGGAACACACAAATTAACGCCCCGCACTCGCCAGGAGGCGATTGTAATGAATGAAAATGAAAATGAGAAACAAAGGCTGCCGAAAATTACCCAAAATGAAGTTTTCCAGTTGCGGCCACAGGCGGGTGCGACAGCGGCAGAGCTCCGTCGGCCATTGGCCCGGGTCGGGAGGATTTTAATGACGTAAACTCGGCGTCGACGTCGCTGCTGTCAGCAATTAACAGCAACAGTTAAATTAAACGGGTTTCTAGTTCAAGGACACCAGCCAAAGGCAACGTGCCGGCACAGCCAACAGATGATGAGGATGCTGATGATGATGATGATGAAGATGTGGGTGTGCTACCCAATGGCATGGAGAGGGGGAAATTTCTTCTTTTAATTGTGTTTGTTATATAGAGTGAGAGAGATTGGAATGTTGGTGTAAGGATTGAATTAGGCTCTGGAGAGAATTTACTACATAATATTTAAGACTTAAATGAAAATGAACTTTGTTATTCAGGTCAAGAACTTAAAGAAACTTAAGATAACTACACAGAGAAAACAAAATTAGTTAAATTGCAGTTCGCCCCGCTAAATTACACACTCTAAATGTAGAAAACAGATACTTAAACGTGGCATGTAGAAAAACTACATACTACAAGTAGAAATATAAGAAGTAAGCGAGACATATTGAAAATATAAATGCTGCGTGGACAATGGCAAAGGGTTCACGGTATGAGAAAACCCGTTTTTTTCCAAAATAACTTCTGTATTTTCATAAAGCAATATAAATATTACATGGAAACTTAAGGTTTTCTACGTTTTTGTTTGGATATTGAAAGTGAATCGAAAGTTTTAGCTTAAAATCAGTACACAATATTTTAATTTTTCATATAGAAAACTGTTTTTCACACGTGACAATTAGTTTTTCTAAATAAACGTTTAGGATTTCACCATTTAAGGTACTTTAGTAATTTAAAACATGGTACATTTAGAAAATCTACACAAAACGTGTTGTTAATCCAACTCGCTCATAGTCTTGTCTTGCTTACCTATATTATTGTGATTTGCGGCATTGCCGCGCGAGTATTGGATAGTCGTAAGGGCTAAGATGACGGTGTTTAAGTTCCCGAGGCAAGGTAAGTGAATTGCGAGTTCGAGTCCCTCACAAGGTAAGTGAAAAAATAATAAAACTTAAGTTGTACGTTTTTCAGAAGGAAGACGTTGCCCTCTTGTGCCCCTTCCTCCCATTCCTTCCCACACTCGCTTATGTTAATAGTATAGTGTAATTAGAATTGTATTTTGTATGGGCTGGGCACTAAATGTGGCATGTAGAAAAGCTACATACCGAATGTAGAAATGGGACAAGGCATGTAGTAAAGCTACATAAGCGTAATGGGTGGGAAATCCCAGTCAATCGTGTAGAAATTTTGTTCTCTCTGTGTTAGTTCTCCAATTTAGTTTCGAAAACCAGCCTTTAATATTATAATTTAGATTAATTATTTCAAAATGATTTAATAAATAATAAAAATTTAAAAGTCTGTCAATCTTTTATCAAGGGGAAGGTGAGTGTCAGAATGGACGTGCGTGGGGGGACTAAAGTTCATTTTCCCTGCCATTGCGAAAGCGTTTTCTTTCTAAAACTTGATTCTTAATAATAGCATAATTTTACTTAGCATATCTAACATCCCAGATTACGAGATAAAATGCTTTAAACTATTTTATATGCTAATAGTTTTACATCTACGTTTTGGCAAAATATTAAGTTGGTGAGTATCTGATTGGAACATGCTACAAAAATGACAATTTTCGGACAGTCAAATTTTTTATTCTTATGTTGGCTTTTAGATGTGCTCAGTGTGATATTACTTTCGCAAGGCCGAGGTTTTTATGCCCTTGAAAGATATAGTTTCCCAACTAAAGGTAAAGGCGAAAACAACTACTAAGTTTGCTAGGTCTACTGTTGATGGACTTTAGATCTTCGCCTCTTATTTACTCGTCTACTCGGATTATACAGCTTTGCAAATTTCGCAATGCCTTTGACCTTTCGATCTTTGCCACCTGTTTATTCTTTAATTTTCCCGACTTTATGGTAGTCTAAACCAAGGCTACAAACCTCTAAAATTCTGCAGTAAGTTCGGTCCAGGGGTTCAAACCCATTGAAAAGTCCAAGGTTCGGACCGCGGACCGGTTCCTGCAACCCCTGAACTCAAAGTTTTGGTTCGAACAATGGTTCGCTTGAACAAAAAGAATAATTTTGACTTTCGATTTATTAATACGTTGATAATGAAACTTCATATACTTCATCCTAATATTCATTACTTCAGTTATTGTAATTATAAAAAACTAAAGATTTTTAGGAACAACTTAGTACTTACAATTCAATAAGCATTAGAGGTGTTCATTAAGTGTTGTATCATTGAATATGTGCAACTTTGCAGCAGAGCTATCGTGAACACCCAATTGCACGATTTAAGTGTTGTAAGTCTTGTAAGTTAACGCAATCAGCTGTTAGCTATCGTTATCGCTGAGTTTGTTATGGTGAGTGTAGTTTGAGTTTCTGCTAAAAATATAAATTTAAAAATGCCATTTAAAAGCTTGAAAGCATCACTTTTGGAATGGAGAGCATCCCAAGCAATTCACGAAATTGATGCAAATGAAGGTATATAGGTTGGAATGCATTATGTGGTAATTTAAGTACATTAGGTAATATTTATTGCAGGTGTAGCTGACCATGTTGTGGCCGTTTCTGAATTTGACGAAATTATGGATGATTTTGTTGATGATGCAAATTGCATTTATGCGAAAATATGCCAAAGTCCGTTAGTTGGCGGGATGTTTTGATTTAGCACATAAAGCACTAAATTACACCAAAAAATACCAGAAAATTTTGCAACACTTGTCACGCTTTTATTGTTGTCTAACACTTATATTGATTTGCACTTGCAACGATTTTTGTAGCCATGTGTCGGGGTCTAGCATAAAGTGAAAACTTGACAGTACAAATTGTTGTTGGAGAGGCTTGCACAATGTGCTATGTGCAATGATACAACACTAAATGAACACCCCAATTATATCTTCCTGGAACTGTTCATATACTATATATTAGCTGCTTGTTTAGAAAGAAGTGTTTAAAGCGCTCGTTCATCAGATACCATAGTTGCTGGAAATGCTAGTAAAGTTAAGGCAATAAATTAAATTTAAAAAAAATGATAAATTTCTGTGTTTTAGGAGTTAGGTCGGCTATTTCTGGGACGGCCCTCGTACCTCTGGAGGATCCCAAAACGTAAATCGGATTTATCTGCTGAATGAACCTATTGTCTAAGTCTTAAGCAAATATGAAATAAAAATTTTACTAAATTATACTAATAATTACATAGGTTATCAAATATTTGGTCGTTCACTAAGTAATTTCGTTCTCTAGCCCGAAAGATGGCAAAAAGGCATTGGATCAAAATGAAGAATATATAATTTCATAAAATGTTTTAAAGAATAAAATAATCGTGATCATCGAACTTAGTGAACGACCCAATAAAGCCAACTTTTGCACCGGAAAAAGTAGCAAACTTTTCCTATGAATTCTTATGATCTCCAATCTTCCCCCAGGATTTCTGGTTCAAGAGATATTTGAATAATCGTGTGTTAAACGAAGCCTGTTATTTCACTTGTCAGAGTTCTCATATGAAATGGCTGTTAATAAGCTCTAATGAGTTGCTCAGATGGTGAAATAGGCAATCTAAGAAGATTATATTAAAAAAATTCTTTATAACCCCTCTTTATCAGACAAGAAGTTTTAGTGAAAAACAACTTTTACATACTTGATAGTACCCTGTAGTTCAGCTGGTGTCAAGGCACTACCAGGCCTAACGACCTGATGCAACACAAAGCGTCAGTCGCGTCGTTAACGACAGGTAATGCATCAGAGCGCTAGTCTAGTACTTGAACTATAGTGCGCACCTATCACCACACTAACTACATTTTCCGGACATTCCCACTACGAAGAGCTAGGGGGTTCGTTAGTGCCGCACCGGTGTAGCTGAACTACAGGGGAGTTAACGATTTTAAGCTCAGCAAAGTCTGTCATATTTATATTATTAGCAAGAGCTTAGTGAGCTTCGGGGAGAAAAGTTTTCCCCCTTATCAAATGTACTAACAGAGTATAATAAGCTATATATCTATCTTGAACAGCATCAACCGGTGATTAGCCCCTCCCTTCAAATAAAACAGATCGAGAGAGTTAGAGATACAACGGTAAAGTTCAGCAGACAAGAAAGGATATACTTTTCAAATAAAATAGCACGAAACCAAGCTTTCCGATCAAAGCCTTTACAAACCTTGCATGTTCAGCTTTCATAGTCCTTAGAGGCGTATTAATTGTGAATATCGAGGTCCGATATCTGCGCTACTTTTAAATAGCCCATTAGTCATGTTCGGCTAAGTTAAAATTCTCTTCGCTATATATGTTTCTCGGAGACGGATTTTTGAAGAGACTTCGACTCGTAGCTTTCATGGTATCTGCCAGATACTATCCTGCAAACATCGAGGTCGACAGAACAAACGATCTTACAAACTGTTTGGACTGAAATTTAGTGGTAGAGCTGTTACTCAACTTTGTGTATCTAGAGCTTTTGGAACAAGGCGATATTATCGGTTTTTAAAGTGCAGCAAAAAAGAATATTTCTATAAAATCCGGAGCTTATTTTCACAAAAGTTTTGCGACGAGACCAACCGGTTTCAAATCGTAAAACTTTAGTAAAACTAAAAACGGAAGCACGGCTGATAGCGACACTTTAACTTGCAAATTACCTTAGGTTTTATGTGACAAAAGTTGAGAAATCGTTACCAAGACGTGTTTTTTCAAATGTAAATTGATTCAATGCTATCATAACTCTTTTCGTCTGGCTACATTGTCTTTATCTAAGTAACCTCCTAGCCGACTGAAGCAGCTGTGGCATATCAATTAGCCCGGTCCACTCACTTCCAGCCAAGTTGTATTCCATCTTGGCCTCTTTCTTGTCTCTCTCTCTCTCTCTCTTTCGTTTTCCTAGCCGGCAACACGTGCTTTGGACACCGGCAACGTCATGACGCTCATTTTCATTTGCGCGCTTTTCATTTTCATTCATTTCACCCACGCCCCCTTCTGACTAATGACGCTGCCGCCAAGAAAACCAGCAACAGCTGATGACGTCGTCGTCGGGGAGCATTTTCTTTTAATTTGTGCGCGTTTTGTGTTGTGCGCTTTCTGTATTTTTATCGTCAGATTCGTGGAACAGCTGTTCATTAAAGCAAATCTCAAGAAATTAACATTGAAAGAGTTGAGCCGAGCCTCTAAGCAGGCAAGGGAAATTCAGCTTGCCGAAATATCGATTGAGCACGCCCAACAATTGCCACATGAAAATGGAAAAACAAAAAAAAATGTATAAAAGTCTTGCATATATTTTTATGAGATAAAATAGAAAATTTTGTTATCAGGCAGCAGCGGCAAAGGATATAAAGCAGCACACACACACACACACAAGAACACATGAGCACAAAGGCCCCACTCGAAATGGCAGCTACCCTGGCAAAGTCCTTGCCTCATGCTCATCCTCGTCTCCTCTCTGCTAGTGAGTTGCCACTGCCAACGGAAAATGTCTTCGGGTTGAGTGCTTTTCCGGAGAAAATGTAATTTTCTCATGGCAGGCAGCCTCGTTGCTCGTTGTCCTCGTCGAACGTCGCACGTCGCACGATTGAAGTGTCGGGCTGACGGTACCTAGTCGAAAAGGAAACTTAAAGGATGCTTCTTGCTCTCCTCCTCGTCTTGGCAGTTTCCTGTTGCCCTTTTTCGCCAGCGCCTTGCAAATTGCTCACGCTTGGCGAACGTGCATGTATGCTTGTGTGTGTGTGTGTGTGAGTGTGGTATTGTCCTGGCTGCTGCTGCTGATGTAGCTGCTGTCTTTGTCATTATCCTTTTGGGGTATTGCGACGTGTCAAAGCAACAACGCCATGCTTGACTGTCTTGTCTTCGCCTCCTGCTCCAACTCCTCCCCCCTTAGAGCTGTGTGTGTGTGTGTCTGTTTGTGCAGTAGCATCCATCAATTTGATGGATAAATATATGCAAATTGTGTATTAGCTGTCCTTGTTGCTGTTATCCTTTAGCAAACAGACACAGCCAGCACCCACAGCCCCATCAATAGTCGCCCACGGAATGGCAAGGAAATGAATTTGGCACACGTGTAGTTAGTCAAGCACTTTCCTCCACGGGGAAGGGGTCGGGGGGCTGAGCATCTTGGATTCAGTTTGTGTTTTGCGCCTTCAATAAATCATTCTCTAACTGCCAGTCAAAATTGAATGCCTGTAGGAAACTCTACCTTAATGCGACTCAAACTTCTCTAACCAATTCACACGCCCCGAAAATTGTAAACCCAACGCCGACCCTTTCACTTTTACAACTACCTCACATGCAAATTCCTTGACGGGGTTGCGCAATCCTTTCACATGATTTATATGCAAAAATCCTGCCCGGAGAAGAAAGGCGCTTGCTTTCCGAGACAATGGCTTGAGGATCGTTGGAAAATAGGAAAAAAAACGATCAAATGTCGCCGCTGTTGTTGTCATTGTTGCCTCATTTGCATTCGAATGCCAGGCCAGGCCACGCCACGCAGGACGCAGGACACGTCACACTGTGAAAATTAATATTTTTGCTCGTTTTGGGTTTTTCGCAATTTGGCGACGCAGCGCAAAATTTATGCAAATTTCCTTTTACGCTGACACAAAAGAAGTTGTAACAGTTTTCAAGGTGTGAAAGGGTTTCCTTTTGTTTAATTAGGAGACAAAGGAGGCTAGCAAAATTTGTCGGTTGGGATCCGCAAACCAAGGATTGAAAGATACTGAAAGAGTGAGTAAGAGAAGGGGTGGCTTTAAAAAAGAGATTATTGACAGAAGGTTTCAGCTATGACACTCCAAGGCTGTTGGCTGTCACACTCAGAAATGGAAAGGGTAAAGCTAATTTTTGCACAGGCAAATTATTTGCAATAATTTCTATGAAAATTTGGCCAAATAGCCATGATGGCACTTTTGGCTGGACTTAAAACTAAAGCCTTAGTTTCACTTGGGCCCATTTATTTGTATCAATATGTATCAACATTTTCCAATTTTTTTGCCTGTGAACTTAGCTTTAAGCTGTTTGTAGTGCAACTAAGGAAAAAGCTAATTGACTTTTTAGGAACAGATAATGCTACTTTTGAGTAACAACGATGAACACAATTAGAAAAATTGGTGGTAATTTAAGTACAATTGATCAGTTTATCACTTTACTCAACCAAAGAAAGTTTTATTTTGCTCACTTTGTTCAGAATCTACCGAAAATGTCTTTTCAGCATGTACGATGTATTTATGGTGCGCGTGCGCCTCAGTAAACTGCAAGTTTGTCTGCGTGCTAGTGTGCTTCTAACGCAACTACACTTTGAGCTGGCACTTGACTCGATTTGCACACACTTTTATTATTCTGCGGTGGTGAGCGCAAAAAAATATTATGGTGGTACCAACCTATTAAAGTTGATTACAAAGAAAGAGAATGTAAGAATCTGGTAGGGAAGCACTTTTGGCACCAACAAACCAAAAAAAAAAAGCTTGGCCCAAAAACTAAGAGAAAGGACAGAAATAAGGTGTAACAGAATAATATACCCTAGACAAAAGTATAAAGTAAAGCCTTTGTCCGTCCCAAAATTAATATAAAAAATTTTTTGGATCTTCCTAGGGTACCGATCCACCTCGCTGAGGGTGTCTTAAGTTTGTCAAAATGTCATTGGAAAACAATAGGCAGCTTCAATCTTTTTTGATATTTTCGGTGTCACCTGGCACTAAAAACAAAGATTGAATTCTCAATATATCGCTTTTACCTCGTCAGTGCTTTAAGTCGCTCTTCTTTGGCTTATTGCATTGGCTTTTTCCTCCGCACAACACGATTTGTGCGGCAAACGCTACAATTAGGGCATTACAGAACAGCATAACAGTCCATTGGTAGGGCATTTTCTTCATTGCTTTTAAAAAATGGTTTTGTTTGGAGCCAGTTGTACCTTCTTCAATTTGCGACTACAGATGAGCAGCGTCAAGCCACATTTGTTCTGTTCACAAAAAAAATAAAGACTAATGAAAATAACAAACTTGATTTGTATTCAATATTGCTCACTGATTCCCTACATCGAAAATCACCACCAAATAGGCAAAGCAGTCACAGCAACACTGGCGCCATCTATTGGACACCCCGTGAAACAAACTTAGTTAAGCAGTGCAAACGAGGATGCTGCAGTGTTCAAGCAGTGCTCTAAGCATCCCCCTGAGAAAAGTGAAATACTTACAATTTCATATGCAGCTGCCAAAGTACTCGTATATAATTAACAATTAGCAGTTTGCATTTTGCCCTTAACTGAAATATGTAAAACTTGTTAATGCAGAAATTAATTTTCAATAATTTTTCAACAAGTTGCCTCCCCTCCAACAAAAAAAGGGCAGGCATTTCGTTGCAGACTTTTTAATATTAAAAAGCAATTAATAAAGCAAGCAAGGCAACAAGTTGCCAAAATGC
Organism: Lordiphosa collinella; assembly: GCA_018904265.1. Classification (NCBI taxonomy): domain Eukaryota; kingdom Metazoa; phylum Arthropoda; class Insecta; order Diptera; family Drosophilidae; genus Lordiphosa; species Lordiphosa collinella. The sequence continues at coordinate 1,035,572 of JAEIFV010000030.1, read as the reverse complement.
CTATTCATAATTACGAGGCAGGATGCGTGGCGCGGAGTTGGCCAACTCGATGAATTATGTTGTAAATGCCGGGCATACTGCCAGCTGACCGTGGTCCGTTGTAATTTCAATGGTTAATGAGAATACCGCAAGTGGCAAGTCGGCTGGTTTGCAGCTGCTACCGCATTTTTGCGCATCGAGAGCTGCGCATTAATTTCAAAATAAACGCTCTTAATGTCCGACAATGGAACGAGCCTGCGCCTTGGCCCGATCCCGATTGTCTTCTGCCTTCGATTTGATGATTGCTCGTTAATTTGTGTTAACCATCAGCACCGGCACCAGGGGAGGATCTGGCAAACAAACACAGGGAAAGCTTAAGCCGCAACCATTTACTTATGCCCGTTCAATCGATCAGCCTTTGCCCAGCAAATTATCTCCTCTTTACGACCCTACACACACTCACTGGGCTATGCGGATATTCGGTTATTCGGGGTGCAAGGCAACGGGATAATCGCCAGTGTAAACATGCAGCACTTTGCGTGCCGCAGATATGAGCCCTTCAATCAGCCCCTGCCACAATCGACTGACCAACTGGCTGACAGGTACGAGGCCGGCGTTAGGATTCGCACTGTTAAACAAACAAACCGCCTGGAGTTCAGGCGAAAGACGTTCTCCGACCGCGCTCCACATTCATTTGCCATCAAATTAAATGTAATTATTCCTGACGCTGGCCATCAGGAGTGCAGCCAAGTGGCCACCACAAAATGATGTTGGATGGGAAACAAGTCATGTTGAGCTTTCAGGTACTTGGCGATTTTGAAAAGTGAAAGTACGACACAGACAGAGAACAGGTTTTGAAGTGAGTTCTTTTCTTAAAGAAGAAGTTGCAAAATTTATGTTTAAAATTTACGAGTTTGCGAATGGTAAAATGTGAATGGACCCCCCAAAGAAAATGACGAGCAGTTATTGCACCTATTAAACGAAATTGCAGTTAATTGTTGGATGAATTATTGCACCTATCTTATATTATTATAATTAATTTTGGGGAATAGTTATAAATAATTTTATGCTGGGTTTTGTATTGAGCTAAGCATTTAAACAAGAGCTCATTAATGTAGCATTAACCATGTGATCGCAACGGCTGATACTCTACCATAAGTGCCACACTGTGACCCAATCAAAGCATTCCATAGATAAAAAAAAACAAGAATCAATTGAGGGAACTAGTGGCTGAAGTTGCTCTAAAATAACCTTCCGAGGGGTCTTCCGGTTAAGAAGATCATGACTACAGTTTTTTGGAACTCAAAAGTGCTATTAGTGCTATTGGACACTCCAGAATACTTAGACCTCAAGATGGACCATAATGAGACTTGTTAACAATTTTGCCGAGCGTGGGACAGTGGAAAAAAACCTTACCATAAACCCAACCCTACATGGAGGAAAACAATCGCTGCTGTATAAGCATACAGTCGTTGCAGTCAATTATGCACAATGATTAGAACTCATTCCCATAAAAATTCAAATGGCCAACAAACTGAACGCAGCAGACTTGCCGATTCTTGAATTTTTCCAGAAGATACTTCAAATGGTGGAAGAGGACGAAAACATGTTCAACTGTGTTCTTATGTCTAACGAGGCCCACTTCGACTTAAACGGCAACATAAACAAACAAAATTGTCGAATATGGAGTGCTTCCAACCCACAGATACTCCATGAGACGGAATTGCATTCACTTCGTGTCACAGTGTGGTGTGCAGTTACATCACGCTGCATTTTCGGGCCCTACTTCTTCGAAGAAAATGGTCACACCGTTACTGTTACTGGAGACCGTTACTTGAGCATGTTGAGAGAGTTTTCTCGGCCTGTTCCCGTTTCCGAGTGGAATGAAAAAGTATTCGAAAAAGATTCGGAACTGCGATCGTTTTCATTTTCGTGTTCCCGTTTCCGAGTTAAATAGAAATCGATTGTCTTTTCGAATGATTGTTCGAATCGTTATCGAATTTTAATTCAGCCATAAGGCAGCCTTGACAATTTCGATCAGCACGGCGCATGCGCTGATTCGGAATTGCGAACAGCTCGGTTTCATTTCGATCGCTTTTTTTCGTCTACATGCAATTTCTGAGGTAGAAACCTAACAAAAATGATTTTAAATCAAATTAAAGGCTCGATATATCTAAAAATACTTCAAAATCTCCACAATATTTGACATGTTAAAATAAAAATATTTGCAAAATGCAAAGAGTCACCGCTGCCAAGAAAATTGGCATTTACTTTTCATTCCACTGACTCTTAGGCAAAAACTTTTGAAACCGAATAACTTGATCGTTTTTCGGAAACGCGAACAGCTACCAATTCCGATTCCGCATAATCTGATCGAAATCGAAAACGGGAACAGGCCTGTCTATCAAGAAAAAGGAGATGGTGCAATTCCTCACATAGCCCAGCCTGTTATGACAGAATTGCGAAGAAAATTTTCAGAATAAGCTGATATTCAGTAACTCCACATTCGGCTGGCCCCCCAGGTCGCCTGACCTTATTGCACCTGACTTTTTCTTCGGGGTTGTTGCAAACAGGAAGTCTACAAAACAAAACCGACAAATTTGAATTAACTAAAGCAAACCATTTGGGCAAAAGTAGCGGCTATTCCAGTCTCAACTCTCCAAGCTGTAATGAACAACTTTTTGATAAGATGCCGCACAAGCATCAACGACAGGGTTATTAACTTGCAGTGGGTATTATAAAATTGTCCGGATGTTTGTAACGCACAAAAAGGAAGCATCTCCGACCACATAAAGTATATATATTCTTGATCAGCATGACGAGCTGAGTTGACTTAGCCTTGCGTCTGTCCGTCTGTTTCTATGGTATCTCCTCCGTCAGTTTTAAAGCTTTTTCTACCGAAGTCTTTTTGATACAAATACGCTGCACATTTGTCGGAACCGGCCGGATCGGATGACTATAGCATATAGCTGCCATAGGAACGATCGGTCGAAAAACTAGCTCTAGTGAGAAAAACTTTTTTGTTTTTAATGAAAACGTCCTTATCATTGGCATACACTTATTTTATATACTTTAACACATTTCTACAAAGTTTTGTAAAAATCGGATGACTATAATATAGCTCCCATAGGAACGATCGGTCGAAAAACAAGTTCGAGTGAGAAGTAAGAAAACGTCCTTTTTGTTTTATATGAATTAACACATTTCTAAAAGTTTTAAAAAATCGGATCGCCACCAAATTTCGTAATTAACAGTGTATTATGCTTTTCCATGATTTCACCAAGTTTGGTCAAAATCAGACATCTATATAGTATAGATCCCATAGAAAATTAGGTCCAAAGTAGTCTCAGTTAGAAATACTGTTTTTATTTCAATGGAATCTGCAAGGGTATACAAAACTCCGGGGAGTTAACTTTCCCCTATTTTTTTACATTCACATTGAATTCGCTTACTCTCATTTGTAGCTTCCCTTACACTGAAAAAGGGGAGCAATTTAAAATTATTTACCTTTAAGTAGCATATATCAGGCTGCTAGCCGAGCTGGTTCAGTAATAAACACATTCTCTACGATCGTAAGAGAGCGAACTAAAAAGTACGGCACTGACTAAAGTTATATTCGGCGGTGTCCCAGAAATATCTTCCAACCAAAATCCATCCCAAATCCAATTCTCGGTGTCCTAGAAATCCTCAGTAGCGCCGCATGGGAAATTTGTCAACAACAAACGAGCCAAGGGTTGGAAAGTGTTGCTTTATGATTGGCGCGAAAATATTTTTAAATTTTTTATTTTAATTTTGGGTAACGCGACTTTAATTTAAGTTATAATATTAGCATGAATCATAAAACTTATGCCACAGCTAACAGATTTCCGTTTAACATCATTTTAATTCAAAACTTATATTAGGGAAATTATTTTGCGCGTGATGCAGCACTGTTTTGTGAGATGGACAATTATTTTGAACCCAATTGGAGCAATTCTTTTTCCCACTAAGAAAATGAAATCTCTTGAAGTTCTGGGACACCGACGGATTTTTCGAGCGATTTGCAAACCAACCGAAAACAAAATTTCCAAAACCCCGATAAAAACTTTTATTTAACGACCTTTAACACTGAGAAATCCTCATATTTCATAATATGCCTTTAAAGTCCAAAACGAACCAATGAAGCGGATTTTTATAGACGAATTTCGATATACCAAAACCGCAGTTCAAAGTTTTAGAGCCTATTTTCAAATGCCAAAATCCATGTAATAAACCGAACCGGCGGTTCAGAAACTGTGTGAGCCACTGGTCCTTCGAGCCGGATATTCTGGAATCAAAGTTTAGAGAAGGGAGGAAGAATTATTAGAAGGGGTCTCCACATTTCAAAAAAGCTTTTACTATGTTTCGATTATGAATTTGACTAGCTATTCACATTTTAAACAACCAACATGTAGGCCCACTAAACTGTCATGTCTCTTGTGACGATCAGTGTAAATGCATCCTAGCATAAGCTAACCTGACCAACTTATTTCTTTTCCAATTTAAGCATCATCAAAATTTTCAACGAAATATACAGAACCGCACAGTTTTCTCTTCTTCAACATTTTTTAAGATATGGTTCGCGGTTCGACTTACTGGCACAAATTACCGGTTCTGTGAGGTTCGCTTGCCTGGGATACACACTTCATTCTCTTGCTATGCATCACTGCTGTATGAAAGCCTCGCGAGTGTTAAACACACACACACATATTTTACTGCTTCACTGAAGAGCCAATTAGGCTTAAGTTAATAATAAAATAGTGTTGTTTTTTTTTGCAATTACTCAGCCCACCACCATTTGGACTTACTTCAAACCCATCCCACCATTCATACGTATTGTCTCATCATAATAAAAACTGCACATCATTAAAGCTAATTTTCTTTTGGACACTTTCCCCGGCAACTGCACTTGGCCACTTCGTGTCCGCAGGGAATTACAGTCAGCGCCAAAAAATTAACTTACGAAGCGCATAATTGCGCATATATATTTTATGGCCACACATTCGATGTGGTTCTAATTATAATGCCGAGGCTTTAGCTCTCGATACACGCAAGGTTTCGCTGCATCGTTATGTCTTCATAAAGCTGGCAATTAGACTAAAAGCTGCAAGTTGGCCATGTAAACTGGGCCAACATAAAACAGGAGCCTTAACTACTCCACTCGTAATAACAGCCTAGGTCTGCTGTGTGTGTGCGAGTGCGAGTGTGTATCCATAATTCATAATTCATGTAATTATAATTATTTTTAAATATACTGTGCAATGGCGACACTTTGCATGATTTTCTACTTGAATGCCCTTCGGCAGAGGGCTAAAGTGCTGGAAAGGCAAGCTGCGCTCTGTGTGCACTCAACGACGCAGCGGGGCAAACGATCTGTTAATAAACACCTTCCTGGCAACCAAACAGCCCGGGTTGCAACCCCCAGCTCCGGCTCCAGCCTTAACTCCAACTCTGCCCACATACTTCACATGTGTATGCATTATTTTAATGACAGGGACGCGCTCCTCTTGTGACGCACGCCTCAACCACCGAATATGCGAAGGACAACTTGGCCGGGGCACTTGTGTTAATTGCAAAGGCGACATTCACCGACAACTGGGAGCGAAGGCAACTGTAAATGGTAAATTCGTAAATTGCGCTTACACAACGCAACGACGCATCCGCATCGGGTGTCACCCGACAGATCGCCAGTGGGGAGCCAGTTCTCTTTTGCCTCCAAAATGAGGTAGGCTGCACGCACTCGTCTTATTATGGGTCAGTTGGCGATTCGTTGATGATGGATGGCTCGACTGGGATCGGATCGGATCGATGCATGCAAATTACAAATGTAGCCCAGTTGTCCAGTTGTTTATTTTGCATTAATGAGTTGTTCAACGTAGTTGAGTGTAATGAAGGGTTTGGCACTCCGTTTGGCCTATATAAACTGGTACTCGTCATACGCCAAGCCCCAAATTATTGAATTGTGACTTGAGGGCCGAGCTGACAGTTTGAGCAGCATTGGAGTGCTACTGAACGATAGAGGGCGCTTGCAAGTGAGGGAAGGTATTGATTTGAGTTTAGGGGTTGCTCTTAGTTGATTGGGAGATCAATAACTGATTGGAATTGTATGAAGTGTAAAGGGGCGGGTAAGGAGTGAAAGTGAGAACTATATATATGTAGAAACAGAGGCTGCAAAACCTTCAAAATAGAATAAGATCTTTTCTTAGAAGTAAAATCTTAGACACTAACTTAACTTTGGCTTGGACAGACGATGAATTTATATAACAAATTCGATTCGAAATTCAAGTTATTTGGACTAAACACTACTCGAAGACGTAAGCATAAGTTTTTGGTTATTTTTGGAACAGTTTCAAGTCAATAAACCATTAGAACCATTGCCCAACACTCCCTTTTACATGATTTTCCATACCAAACTCTTTCACTTCATTCGCTCTGCCCACAGCCATACGGCTCCAATTTCGAAACCCATTAAAAACACTTCCAACTCACTTGCCCCCCAGCGTATAGTACCAGCTCTGGCAAGCAGGCTCAGGCAAAAAAACAAACAAACAAAACTACATACAACATGCTACCCCCTATGACCCCTTGGGCCAGGCCAGGACAACCCTTTCTTTGCTTAGTGCCGCCCGTATAAATGAGTGTTCGAAGGATTTTTTTTTACCCTGTCGCTTGTTTTCCTCTTTTTTTTCTGTCAAATCGTCATGATTTAATGAAAAAATCAAGTGAAAAAACTTATTTGCATAGGGATATAATTTAGCATTAAACGAGCCAACGACGGGCAGCATAAAAAGGATTTTTTTTTTGAGATAGGAAATGGTTCGTCGCTATCTGTTTGTTTGAGATTAATATGCCGTGCATCTGTCGGTTTGTTTTTTGGTGGATTGTCCCATAGATCGCTGGCTCTTTGGCCTGGCGCGGGCCTGTCAAATGGTTTTCAGTTTTTGTTTTGAATGATGGTAGAAAATTAGCATGGATACGATTTCACTTTTTTTTTATAATCAGCAAAGTTTCTGATGGATTTTTTGTTCGGCTTGCTGTTTGCTGTAATAGATAGGATTGAATTTCGTTTGTTAAACGAAGCGGAAAAGTGTGATAGAAATGCTGTAGGTTGGTAGAGCGATAGCGATGAAAGTCTGTGGATGTCGAATAAATTAGTTTGTATATTTTTTTAGGCAGTCAAAAAGCGTTGACCTGCGGTTGCGAGAAAATGGTAGCGAGACGTCTACTGATTCTGGGTTTCTGGCTTTCGAGCCAAAAGCGTTGGCTCATGGGTTGAGACATTGCTGCTAGTTAGCTCACGGCACTCGAGATGTCGCAACTCAGAGTTGAAAGCTGTTGCTCTCGAACCTCAACTCTCAGTTCACCAGCCATGTGAGCATATTGACTTCAATGTCCTTGGTTTTGCGTAAAAAATTGCTAAATAACTAACTACGCAGAAAAAAAAGCCGAAATATTCGGGATTAAATCAATCCCAAACGATGTCAGAAGTCGGTCAATCCCGGGTTTTCTCATTCCAAGTACGAACACGATTGACTTGATCACCGACCTTACATACTTGTGTTTATCCGAACTCGACTTATCCCTTAGTTGGATCCAATCAATATGGAGAAATAATACCTTTTTATGTGTGTACCCATTTAGCCTCATAGTACTGGTAAAGATAGCTCTATACTATTTTTTGTATGGGACATCCGTACTAACTTCAATCTCGAGTCAGGATTATTTGACTTTTAAGTACGGATTCGAGATTGACATTAGCCTTTTTGGATTTATAACTGCTTTTCAGGATTGTTTTAAGCCTTTCAAGCTTGTTTCATCTAGTACGACTCGAGCTTGAAATTTCAATCCGAAGGTCGAGATCAAATCAATCTTTTTGAGTTTGATTTTATCTCGCCATTTTTTTTCTGTGTAGACCTGGGATATCTGCCGTGTTAAATTTACTTACATAGTTAATTTTTTGGTTTCTGATGTGAAACTTCTTTGATTTCGGTTCGGAAGATTTTAGTAGAAGCTTAGACCCGCATTCACACCCGCCCCAAGTATTGAGTACTAAGAATCAAGTACTGAGTATCGATTACTTAATATCCACTACTGAGTATCTAGTACTTAGTATCAAGCACTTAGTATTCAAAACTGAGTATCTAATACTTAGTAACGAGTATTGAGTATCGAGTATTTAGTATCGAATACTGAGTATCGAGATCTTAGTAATGACCATGGTCTAACAGAAAAAAGTATTTCTATTGATAACAGCTATCATGTTTTAAAGTTCTGACGAAAAGTTTCTGGACTATAAAAAAATATTTACTGTATTTACTTTGCTTATGCGCCTGGGCAGTTAGGCTGAAGAGCCAGACTAGTATTGTGAGCAGCGAATCTGTGCACAATTAACTTTTGACGTTTTTCCTGCTATGTTTTTAAGATTTGTTAATAAGAAAATAGGGGAAAATTAGCTTCGGCTCTACCTTGCAGTTGGATTTTCTATAAAAGAAATTTTGAGGCGATCCCAATTAAAACAAAAAAGTTTTTCTCACTAGAACTTCCTTTTCGACCGATCATTCATACAGCAGCTATAAGCTATAGTCATCCGATTTTGACAAAACTTTGTTGAATTGTGTAAAAGTATTTTAAATAAATATTTCCCAACGTAAGGGACGTTTCCATTAAGAAGAAACAAGTTTTTCTCACTAGAACAAGTTTTTCGACCGATCGTTCCTATGGCAGCTATACGCTATAGTCATCCGATTTTAACAGATCTTTGTAGAATCTTAAAGAAGAAATACATGCCAATTTTGAGGACATTTCCATGGAAAACAAAAAAGGTTTTCAGACTATACTTTTCTATGACTGCTATACCATATAGATGTCCGATTTCGACCAAATTTGGTGGAATCATGGAAAAGCATAGTATACTAAGAAATACGAAGTTTAGAGGCGTTTCAAATGAAAACAAAAAAGTTTTTTTTCACTAAAACTAGTTTTTCGACCGATTGCTCCTATGACAGCTATATGCTATAGTCATGCGATCCGGCCGGTTCCGAAAAATGTGCAGCGTAATTGTACCAAAAGACTTCGTGCAAAGTGTGGTGAGTATAGCTTTAAAACTGAGCATAGAAACAGACGGACAGACGAACAGGGCTAAATCAACTCAGCTCGTCATGCTGATCAAGAATATATATATAGTACTTTATGTGGTCGGAGATGCTTCCTTCTATGCGTTACAAACATCCGAACAATTTTATAACACCTTCCGCAAGGGTATAAAAATTACTTATGCTGGGTTTATACTGCGTCACAGAGTGTCACATTCAGCCGGCCAAGGTTTTTGGGCCTTCTTTTCGCGAAAAAGGTATATCTAGAAAATTTCTTGAAGGAAAATTCTTTTGCTCTCAGTACTCAGTACTTTTATGACAGTTCTTATCCCATTGCACTGCCGTGGTGGTTTTAAAATCCCAAGTAAAATAACCGGAGATCCAACTTTCAGTCGTAGAGCTTTTGGTTAATTTATAGCTTCGTTGGCATCGCAATCTTTATCGATCGATTTGTATGATACCCAGGTCTCCTGGCAACGACTGCTGTATCTTAGTTTAGTTAAAGTCATTGACGTCGATATTTTTTGCTGCCCAAATGGCTCTATCTGCCAGTCACGCATGATTTATGTATTGTCAATGCGGTCAATTAGAGTATTTTGCAAATCAACGATTGTGCAGAAATTTTTGGGCAATTTTATGCATCCAGTATTTTCATGGATAGAAACTTCTCCATCGACGATATCTAACAATTGGTTGGAGAATGTGTCAGCGGATGGATCTTGTAGCATTTGGAAGCGCAAGTTTATTTCAGCTGGACTTTTTTAAGATTACGCTACAGTGGCAATGATTTCAAGCAAGCGTTGATCTTATCAGCTTACGTTGAATGTGGATTAACGGGAAGTGAATGTCTGAATTCACCTGAACAGGAGTAACAGAGTGCTAACTTGTTGGATTTTGTTCGAATCGGTTCTTTCTGATCAACCATTGCGGCGGTTTGTTGCTTCATTCTGGCGTTCCTTGTTGGCATTGTTCACTGAAAACACAAAAACACACTTAAAAGATGGAAAATGGTATTCCGATAATGATTATTTGAACTTTTTTAGTATTTGACCAACTTTTTGCAATCATATAACACGAATGAACAATTTTTTTTATCAGCAAGAACTTTAATCGACGTTCGTTTGGCAAACAGAACGAAATTATTTGTTGTAGAATGACAGATGGCGCTACGCCTTGTCGGTTTTTACGACAAAAACACCAAAACACTCGATTTTTTATATTAGAAGAAGATATATCCGATTGTAAGGGCCGATTTCTGATATTCTATATAGCTGCTATTTATCAGATAAACTATTAGTTTACTATGTAATTTGTTAGTTTATGTGACAGATAGCGTTATGTAAATGATAAGAAATCGACCCTAAGTCTTTTCTGCAAAGAAGAAATACTATGGGGATCCGGTTTGGAGATTATAATTGAACTTTTCTTTAGGGGTTTGATTTTGTCCCGTTTTTTACCAATTATCTCAACACCCACAAATCTTAGCGTCCCCCATTCCTTGTCATTAATCGTGTAATTTGCCTACCCCACTTTCCCAATTCGTTATCGTAACAACTGAAATATTTATAATAACTTAAATTGCCTTCTAATTACGGCGAACGCCTTTAAATTAGCATTTCGGCCTTACTTACCTGTCAAAGTCGCCCCCCCAGGCCCCTGCCACCTGCCCAACCCCCCACAGCTTATTGGGTAAAAACAACATGCAATGGCCCGGCATTTACATAAGAAATTAGCTTGTAAAATTAATCCGCAATAAGCTCACGTCGAACAGGAGACGAGCAGCCGAAATTACCGTATTAAAAAGCAATTAGCATTTAAATATCGCGCCCACAAAAACAAAACAAGGGCGTGGCCCACGCCCACAAATCAGCGACAGATGGGCAGCATTAAGCGGAGCGAGTGGGATAGCGCGAAAGAGAGATGCTGGCCTCAGACGTCAAAAGTGGCGGGGAAATTAAATTTCCGTCGCCTTCGTTCGCCGTCGTTAAAATTAAATTTGCACTGGGCTGCGTCTGTGTGCAAAATCAAATATGGCCAAATCAGCAAAGTTGCCGATAAACAAACGCGTTCGGAAGCCATTAAAAATTATCATTTGCGCATATTGATTAGAAGTGGAGGAGGTGAACATCCATCCAGCCCGTGTGCCATGTGCCCCTGAGACATTAGATTAGGCCGGAGTCACTTCGTGGGTGAGGTGGGGGTGGGAGGATTTTTTGCCTGGCTGTTATAGAAAACAAATATCGATTCCATCCCTTAAGTTAGCCACCCACAGCGTGAGACACCGTCACCCTCAAATGGCTGCCAAACAAAAGGAAATGGAAAAAAAACCACCCACCCACAAGCTTGCACTCGCACCCCCGACACCGCCAGACGCCGCGACTCTTGGCTGACTCTTCAGCGCCTGCTCATCCGAGCAGTGAGCAACCATTAAAATTTCGGAAATCCATCATTGGAAAAATGGTCGAAAAAAACGGTGTGCACAACTTGCGAGGCCATGTTTTTTTTTTTTTTTTTTTGCCGGCATGTGAGTGAGAATCTGAGGGGGAGTTGAAGTTTTCGGTTTAATTTTGCAATATTCATAAATTTTGTAGCCGTGATTTGATTTTCTAAATTTCGCCCTGCCCCATGTCTGCCATGTAAACACAAATCCAATCAAATAAACGAAATTAAGTGCACGTTGATTGGAGGCGAAATCTGTTTTTCAGCCTGAATGATGACAATCAAGCGCGTCGGCGACTCAATCGAATCCAGCCAAACCGGAGACTCGGCAGAAATTGATTTTTGCCAACGCGGCAGAAACCTACAATTTGAAATTATTTTATTTAAATTTTCTTTCTTCCTTTTTTCAGCAAGAAGCCACCACAAAATATGCCACACAAATTTGCATTAGGCACCTGGATGGCAAAACGCGTTTTCCGTCGCTTATCCCAGCGGCCAAGATTACGTACCGCAGCCGAGCCGCGGCCAGGGCAACCGAGGGGAAATTTTGATTGTTATTTGTGGGGATAGTAAGAGTGGGCAGTGTGCGGTGGTGGTGGTGCACCGTTCCACAGAAACCAGGACAGTGGCTTTTATTATTACTTGCACCAAGGTACAGGGGCGAGGGTTGTTCTAGATGTTAAGATGCCAAACATGTTGGTATTTTGTAGCTCTATGCATTTAAGTACTCACACTCAGAAAAAAATCCGTTAAAAATCTACCGACATCAAGACCAATAGTAGAGCAATCCCGCTTTTTCGTGAACTGTGAACGGCGGTGTCATCCCAGCAAGCAAAGTTTGGAGCGGTCCAAATTATGTGTCTGTAAAAAGCCGAGCTTAGTAGCGAGTAAACTCAAAAATATGAGTGTTTTCGAAGCATTATGAGCACGGGCTCATAAAAAGCACTTCTATCTTCACATTTTCGGAGTTGAAGTTGGCAGGAAATCAAAAATTTTGTTTTGGTTGGATGTTTGGCTTCAAGTGCCTAGAAAAGTAACATGTTTGTGTCTCTTATGAGGATTTTATGCTACATTGGGAGGGTGAATGCACTTATAGCTGTGTCAGAAAAGAGTCAGATTAGATTTAGAAATCTTCCACTTAAAGTGCGACCGTTTTCATAAAAAAAAAACGATCATTCCGGGCTCTTTTTTGAGCTCATAAAAAAGATTCAGAAAAGTGTCAGATCACGCACATATTGCTTGCTGGGATTAACGTTTAGGTGTTGCGTTAATAACATTTTGGACTCAACTTGGGCACATTTTGGGGTAATTTTACAAACTTTCGGGCTTCTTTTAGAAACATAACGTTTTAAGACCACTTGGGGCTCTTTTTGGCAACATTTTGGGAACAATTTTGGAACATCTCGGTCTTATTTTGGGATCATCGCGGTCTCATTTTGGTAACACATTGCGTTCACTTTACGAAAAATTATCGTAAGTTTTTGTGAACATTTTGGTTATACTATGTGACTAATTTTAAGACATTTATAATATTCAAACAAGCAAGCTTAAGCCGGTTAGAGGTCAGGTTATGTTTTCACATATCTTTAATAGTCAATCACAACACCACAAAGGAGGCTGGTCAACTTAACAGGAGGCTTAGGAACCTCCCAGTTCTATCATTAAAGCAAAAGCAGAGGGTTCCTCATGCCAGCATTGCTATAACTGATTGGGAATTTCAAAGCAGCGAAAGTGCAAAACCAACACCAGAACACCAATTGTTCATGATTTCCGAACAACTGTTTGTATTTTAAACGGACGCGCCTGTTTGTTGTAATGTGGAGTGACAAGAGCTGGTGTTTTAGCCGTGAACGTCGGACTTGTTTTGTGAACAAAAATTCATGAACGTAATGGTTTAAAAAGGAGTCCGCTTAGGGCTGCATTTTGGACCGCAGTTTTCTGACAATACATAGAACAGGGGTACACAGCCCCTGGGGGCCAATCGCATTGAATGTTCGAAAGTCAGTCGAAATAATTCACGTACAAGTATTTTCGGCTCTCTATATAAGGAATCCTGATCTTGACCATTGCTTATAAATTACTTGTTCTTTAAATGAATCCATTCATAGATTTATTCCGCCAATTCATAAGAAATTTCGACATTTTCTCAACATTTTTGAGTATAAGTTTGAGCTGTATGCGTAAGCGAGTTTTCTTTCACGTCGCGGACGATTCACGAAATGTGCTCTGATTATGCACGATTCACGCACGTAATTTTTGAATCGTTTGACGTCACTCACGAATCATACACGTAGTTAGGTAGCGTCACGAATGCTTACGGACGATAAAAATTCTTCATATCCCAAAAAAATGGTTTTAACAAAATCCAACGCGTTCTTACACATACACACAACGGCCGCAAATCTTTAGTAAATAATTGCAGTTAGGGCCATATTTTACCGATCTTTTTCGGGCAACGTTTTTGATGTGAACTTTTTAAATTGGTTCGTGTAAGTCCGATTTCCCTTGGTTTTGGTTGAATGCACCGTAGTCACAACGACCCACCGCTGCCTCCCTGAGGGAAACTAGCAACACTTCTTTCAAGGACCTTGTCATCTAATTTTTGGAACTAATAATTTTTTTTGCTATTTTTGTGATTTCAACAACTTATAACCTTCAAATCCTTTAAAAAGGTTTTTTTTTTTATTTCGTCTGTTTTCAGTCACAAATATTTTAAATTGGATTTGCTGCAATTCGCAAAAGCAACATTTTCGATGTTATTTGAATTTGTGCCAGTTACCAGTACAAGTTGTATCATTTCATTTAAGTGTGCCCGTACCATTTTGTCAGACAAATACCATAAAGCACTCTGCACATTTTCTAGTGATGATACTTATCGTGAATCTGTGAGCTCATAACTTCTTCAATACCAAAGCCAAGAGGAAATGCCAGCAATTTGTTCGATGCCTACAAATTGAATGGTGTGAGTCAGGAACGAGGAAATACCTTTAGTTCTCCTGTGGTGCAGTTGGCTGTGTAGTAGAAGAGTTCTGCCGATCTGATGGTGGTTTGGTATACAGGAATCTAAGGAATCTGTTATAATAAACCCACAGTTGAGAACAATACAAAACTCATTTTAAAGGAAGTAAAGGGTGATTTTTTAAGAGCTATAGGAAATGCATGAAATCTTTATTTGAATCGATAGTACGGTCCATATAATTTAATGTTTGAAGATTATTTCATGCAAATGTTGACCGTGACTGCGCCTCAAATGGTCCATCCGCTTAGTCCAATTTTGGCATACTCTTTCCAACATTTCGGCCGGTATCTCACGAATAAATGCTTCAATGTTGTCTTCCAATGCGTCAATTGAAGCGGGCTTGTCTGTATAGACATGAGCTTTAACATAGCCCCACAAAAAATAGTCTAAAGGCGTTAAATCGCACGATCTAGGCGGCCAATTGACCGGTCCCGAACGTGAAATAAAATGTTCACCGAACTCGCCTCTCAATAAGTCCATTGATGCGCGTGCTGTGTGGCATGTGGCACCGTCTTGTTGAAACCACATGTCATGCAAGTCAAGCTCCAAAAAAAGTTGGATATCATCTCACGGTAGCGCTCACCATTCACAGTTACGTTACGATTCGCATCATCTTTGAAGAAGTACGGTCCAATGATGCCACCAGCCCATAAACCGCACCAAACTGTGACTTTTTCTGGATGCATTGGTAGCTCTTGCAATGCTTCTGGCTGATATTCACTCCAAAATCGACAATTCTGCTTATTTACGTACCCATTGAGCCAAAAATGAGCTTCGTCGCTGAACACAATTTTTCGGTAAAAAAGTGGATCTTCGGCCAACTTTCCAAGAGCCTATTCACCAAAAATTTCTACGTTGCGGTAGGTCGTTCGGCTTCAATTCTTGCACCAGCTGTATTTTGAAAGGCTTCACACCTAAATCCTTCCGCAAAATTTTCCACGTTGTTGAGTACCAGAGGCCCAATTGCTGCGAACGGCGACGAATCGATAATTGATGGTCATCATTAACTCTGGCCGAAACAGCTGCGATATTTTCTTCAGTTCGCACTCTACGTAAGCGTGTTGGTGGTTTAATGTCCAACAATGTAAATTTGGTGCGAAATTTAGTCACAATAGCCCGAATAGCCGCTTCAGTGGGTCGATTAAACTGACCATAAAATGGAAGAAGCGCGCGATGAACTTTCTTAACAGAGCACGCATTTTGATTATAAAATTCAATAATTTGCAAGCGTTGTTCGTTTTTAAGACGAATCATCGTTAAATTATAGACCAAACTGAAGATGTTTGACAGTGCGTGCGTGAGCTGTTTAAACCAGTGTTGCCAGGATAATAGCTAAAAAAATCACCCTTTACAATCTAAACTTGTTTGAGCTACGAGTTATTTGAGGTTGTTGTTATTCTTTTTCACCACAATTCCTTATTTGCTGAATAATCTGATGGTCCATTCGCGAGTTTTTCGATGATGATGATGAGCACTAAACGGTTTTTGGGCAATATCTTCATATTTTCGGGATCCTTGAGGAAACCAAGTATGAGGAAGTGCTACAAGCGACCTGCTCTACAGCGTACGCTTAGTCATTTGCCGGGTCCTTGAACTTTTGTGAAATTTGTAGAACTGTGTAATATATGAGGCGGCTTGATAAAAAATTATAATTAATTACGGCTTATCTTAAGACACACCACTTATAACTTATAATTTACTTTGTAATTTAAAGCGGCACCCACTCATCTTATATCTTTCTCTTTTCCAAGTATTCAGACAGCACCATCACTGAATTTTAAAACGAAAACTATTAGCATTTTTCAATTGATAACTTGTTTCTTCTTGTCTATGAGCTCGAATACTTCAGTTGCAACCCACTAAGAGCACAAGCTTGTGCCTATACGGACAGCCAACTCAAGAGATTGAAATGTGAAATATTTTTAAAAACCAATTTCGTTGAGCCGCCCCCAACAACGATGCGCCAAATGGTGGACGGGGCAGGAGCAGTATCAGAGGAGCTGGAGCTGGAGTTGGACAGGGGAATAAAAATACGCATAAAAGAAATTTGTTTTGTGCTGTATTTTTATGAATTTCATTGAAGCCACCAAGAAAACAATGGAAATTTACAAGAGGAATTCATTTCGTAATTTCCTTACCTTTTGATTAGTGACGACAGTCAAAGAAAGCCAGTTTCCCCCCCAAATAGTCATTGTTTTCTAATTTAACACCCATAAACAAAAACCTCATAAATCCTGTCATAATGCCCAATAATTGGCACACTTTTCGCACAAACAAAAGAAAGCAGCTCGGAGTCAAAGTGAAAGTGCAAATGGCAGAATAGGCGCAAAAAAGGACAAACCCATAGAATCCACACACAACAAAAGGAATTAGCAAACATGACACTGATAATATGACAAACACACAAAGAGGGGATTTTGCGACCCCTTCAAAAATCGATTCGATTTTGCGACTTAATTGCTTTGACATTTGACGCCGGCAATTTGGCAAATCGATAGGCGATTGGCGAGGGTTGGCAGAGGGGTTAGACCTGTTGCTCTCATGATTAGCGAATTATACAGAAATGGCTTTTGCAAATAGTTTTCAAATGATTCTGTTGATTCGCTCCCTGGCAGCTGTTTTCCATTTTGAGTCTGGCTGATTCTCACGCATCCTTGCATAATGCATGAGCGGCAGCTTCCCCTTTTTTTTTTGAAGAAGAAGAAAGGAAGCAAATGTCCTGTTGTGTCACTCATATGCAAATTGGTAGACGGTATTTTCTACTTCTGCTGCGTCTTTATAATTAGAATAATAATTAATAAAGCAAACTCCTTAAGAATGCGGCCGCATCGCACGTGCAAAGGGTAAAATTACAACCCTCTGGCATAAATTAGTTACCTACAGGCCAGGCCGTTGTGCTACCTGTTCAAAAAGCCAAACCAATTAAATTACCAGCAAAATATCAAATGATGCGTACTTAAACACGTCGACGTGAGATGGAAACGGATGAGAGTTGAGGCTGAGGCCATTTCCTTGGGGTTACTCTCACTGAAAAATTTCAATTCAATTTGCATATGATTTCGATTTCTCGGGCAGCTGTCAGCGTCATGACTAGGCAAAAGTATACAGGGCCAATTAACAGTCAAATTTTTTTTGTAGCCATTTCTTTGACTATGCGATTTTAAAAAAAAAAATTCTAAAATTAACCTCCGCCGAATTGGTTATACCCTTTGGTTCTACTTATTTGGATCCGTATTCCGTTTGATAAAAAAATTTCAGGTTTAGCAATGAAAACAAAAAGTTGCTTCCATACATGTGTGAACGCCTGAAAACAGTCAACTGAGACAGCATCCAAAAGGCCCTTGAATGACAACAATTGTCAGCTCAAAATATGACTGCCTACTTTCCAGTTGTTGGACTAGAAGATCCTTTAACCGACTCTATGTATTCTAAAACATCTCAGGCCCAAGTTTGATTAAGTTAGAACTAAGCTCGTTACGATTAGGAATTTCTCTATGGGCTCGAAGCTGCTATAATACCCTTTCCAAGGGTATTCAAAATCTTTCCATGTACACACTTCCTGTACAGACAACCACAACAACAACAACAACAAATATAACAAAAAGGACGCATCCGCATCCTGTTCAGCTGCTGTGTATGCAAATTTTGCTGGCTCTAACCTTTTTTTTCACTTTTAATGTTGTTTTTTTCCCCCCGTTTGATGGAAAGTGAAGCGTTTTGTTGTCTCGACAATATGTAACTGACACTTGAAGGGGTGTTAGAGCAACATTTTTGTTGTTGATGCTGATAAAAAATCAACATCAGGCATCTTCAGGACTAATGTGAAAACTCCATTAGTATTTGCTGTGCGCTAAATGTTGTCGCCAGTTTGATGATTTACTGAAATATAAGCCTGATTTATGATGTTTCCAAAGAGCAGCCTAGTACATTAAAATAAATATAAAGAAAAACAACAAAAAAAAAACAAAAATTACCCACAAAAAAACAAGAAATTGTAAGCACGCGGCTGAGCCAAATTGATATACGCCATTAGGGTGGCTATATCCTGAGAGTCCTTCCGTCGCGTACAGTCATTCATGTTTTTTTTGTGAATTTTCTTGTACTTTATTTTCCAAGCTGAACACGTGTGTGGGCTATGCTGATTTTTGACGAGTTGTTTTTTTAGCTGTTGGAAAAGTTAAAGAAATTATTTTTATGGCAATGGGAAAGAGCTACCATGGTCCAGGAACATCACACAATTATCAAAAAAAAAAAAAAGAGGGGACATTTTTGTATACCCTTGCAGTTTGTTTTTCTAAATAAGACTACTTTGCGTTACTTACTTTTCTATGGGAGCTATACTATATAGATGTCCGATTTCTACCAAACTTTGAGCAATCATGGAAAAGCATAACAAACAGTTATTTACGAAATTTGGAGGCGATCCCTATTAAAACGAAAAAGTTTTCTCACTAGAACTTCTTTTTCGACCGATCATTCATACTGCAGCTATATGCTATAGTCATCCGATTTTGACAAAACTTTGTAGAATTGTGTAAAAGTATATTAAATAAAAATATGCCAGCGTAAGGGACTTTTCCATTGAAAACAAAAAGTTTTTCTCACAAGAACTAGTTTTTCGACCGATCGTTTCTATGGCAGCTATATGATATAGTCTTCCGATTATGACCAAACTTTGTAGAATCGTGTGAAAGCATATAAAACAAATACATGCCAATTTTGAGGACATTTTCATTGAAAACAAAAAAGTTTTTCTAACTAAGAATACTTTTCAGACTCTACTTTTCTATGACAGCTTTACTATATAGATGTCCGATTTCGACCAAATTTGGTGCAATCATGGAAAAGCATAGTAAACTAAGAAATACGAAGTTTGGAGGCATTTCAATAGAAAACAAAAAAGTTTTTCTCACTAAAACTAGTTTTTCGACCGATCGTTCCTATGACAGCTATATGCTATATTCATCCGATCCGGCCGGTTCCGACAAATGTGCAGCGTTTTTTTACCAAAAGACTTCGTGCAAAGTTTGTTAAAGATAGCTTTCAGACGGACAGACGGACAGAAGGACTGGGCTAAATCAACTCAACTCGTCGTGCTGATCAAGAATATATGTATATACTTTATGTGGTCGGAGATGCTTCCTTCAATGCGTTACAAACATCCGCACAATTTTATAATACCCTCTGCAAGAGTATAAAAAATGATAATCGGGTGTGTTCCAGAAACCTCTAGAGATTTTCGTATAAACGATTGGATTTTGAACTAAACTGTGAGGACTTTATATGTAAAATGTAAAGAATAATGTCGCCTACTAGATTATTGGTAAGGAAAACTGACGTTTGAAATGTACTTGGTTCTGAGCAGTCAGTTTCAGGTTTCTCAACTTTAGTCATCTTATCTAGTAGCCTGTCATTTTGGAGACGCTTCACATGTAAAGGCAAGAAGTTGCAGTTCGAAATGAATCCGTTTATACAAACACCGCCGATTGAATTGAAACTCGGATTGAGTAAGTGATTTTAAGTAAGATGAAGTCATTTATAATCTTATGCTGTTTGCATTATGGATTATCGCTTCTTGCTGCTATATCGGTTTACCAACACTCAAAAAAAGAACAGCCGGAATCGCCCTAAAATTAAGATTTTCGTCTTAAAAAAGCGGTCAAAGGCGATTTACCATATACTTTAAAAATAATTTATAATAGTATTGTGTTCTAGTATAAGTAATATTCTTAATGAAAAAAAATTTTCTAGTTTTTAGAAAAACATTTCTAGATTTTGGGAAGGAAAAAATATTTTCTAAGTATTAGAGATGAAAGGGAGGGAGGAGTTAGAGACAGAAGCGGAGACGACACCAAAACGCGTATATCCCATTACATACTTTTTTATAAGATATTTCCTTTCTGTTGGTTCACCAAAGTCTTCTTTCTGAAAAAAACATTTTAACTAGTAATCATTGGGCCCTGTTCTGATTTTCGAGTGGATTTTCGTGTAAGCGTTAACATTTTGCATCCAATTTGAATAACGTTGAAAAGAAGGTGAAAAATATGCCTACGGTTATCAGATCTGGTATAAAAAACTCGAATTCCCCAAGTGCCAAGTGAATTCAATTATTTTATTTTCTTACCTTACCTTTTTCTGGGACTCGAACTCGGGACTTCGTGGAAACTTCAACACGAAAGGCATCTTGTCGCACTCGACTAACAAAGCACGCGCGTGAGTCACAGTAAAGAACGCAGTCAAATGCTAAGCACTCAGTAGAGCCCTGCATGAGATGAATCAAAGTTCCCCTTGACTTTCTTATTGATTTTATCTATCTATGATTGATTTCTAGTGATAGTTCTCAAAGTTATTGACTCATTAAATTATAGCTCATGTCATGAGTTTCTAATGCATAAGTCTGAACTTTTAGTAAAAATTATTTATTGGTTATTGATAAAACATTTAAGGACATTAAGGAGCTGAACTGGACAGAAATATGCTCAATTCTTATTAGTAGAAAAGAGCAAGCCCGTCTTAGTGACTTAAAGATTAACAAGCTATAAGATATTCCAAGCATATTGGAAAACTTCGAACAAGCCTCAAATGCTCTTCAGGGTGATAGCTATCTAGCACTTCATAAGATCATTCCGCAATCACATTTATTAAACAATTTAATCACCAATCTTAAAGAATCGCCACAAAAATACACCCATTCAATAGTTATTAAACATATTACAAAATACCACAAAATAGCTTTGCTTCTGTCTCCGCCTGCAAATGAATGATAACAATTTTCGGAT
The DNA here is from genome assembly GCA_018904265.1 of Lordiphosa collinella. NCBI lineage: Eukaryota > Metazoa > Arthropoda > Insecta > Diptera > Drosophilidae > Lordiphosa > Lordiphosa collinella. The sequence goes on along the minus strand of JAEIFV010000030.1, from coordinate 1,014,246 downwards.
GATAAAACGGGGCATTACGAGTAACATAGGTTCGTCTATGCGTTACAAACAAACGAAATTCTTAATTTTAGGCCGTATTTGGCCTATTTTAGAAAGAAATTTTCGGTGGGCTTAAAAATTTGATTAAAATCATAATGAACCAAACGTGAATGTTTTGGATACCGTGAGGCTAACCTAAGCAGAATATTATTGGGTCTTTCAACAAGACAATAACCCCAAGCTCAACAGGGAGAATGCAAAGCAAAGGTTTAAAAGAAATCACGTGAGCGTTTTCAATCTCATCGAAAATCTATGGGCTGATGTCAAATATCCAGTTGCTGTTTATAAGTCAACCGGAAACGGGAAAGTCAGGAGTCCTAAAGTAAGATGTTGCGAAAACTTTATTGCCAGTGAAAGTAACTAAAATTTAAGTTATAGAATAATCATCACGTCAAGATTTAAGTTGGTTTCAATTTTTTGATCTTTAAGTATGTGATAGATGATATGATTTTTGATATATTGTGCGATTTTTTAACGACTTTGTTTAAATGTGTTCAAAATAACTGTTCGGGCCAGAACCCCTGCGCTTGTTTGTTTGCTTTGATACTCGCTCTTGTTATTTTTACATATTTCTCCCTCGCCTGTTCTATATTTAGACATTGCATTTGCTTGCGCATGGTGTGTGTGGGCAGCTCATATGCTCTCAATTCAGTAGCAACGACTGCGTCGCGGCGTAGCAACGCAGCGGCGCTTATACAGTTATATTCTGTTTGCACGCTGCTTGGATTCTTCGCGGTGCGCCGCCGGCCCCTGCACTAGAACTTTTGTAAAGTGCAGGCGAGTCACTTGCATACGAGAACTCAATTAAACAAGTTTTTTAAATTATTTGCGAGCAGTTTTTATTTCATTTGGTTGGTTTTAGCTTGGCCAATTGGGGAGGCAAACCTCTCCACAATAACACTAGGCAACAAGGTCCAGTGTATTAAGGGATTGATGGTTAAGCCACTTTAAGCCACTTCTTCACCGTGACTATAAGAGATAGAGCCACAAATTTTTGCATATAGTTAGCTAGGTGTATACCATACCCAGATCAAGATGGTTTCAGATTTGGCAAATTTCCAAAAAAAAACTATCACAGCCACAATTTTTCCTCGTGACTTTATATATATCTAGTAAGGCCCAATGTCGATCTATTCTAAAAAGTACAATAAGAACGGACTTAAAACACCGATGTTATAAATAAAACAATTTTGCAGTTAGAAGCAGGTGGGAAATGAGTCGTCAGTGCGTGCTTTCGTGCGTACGTGTGGGCCATAATCGCTTGCTAGCAAGTTCATTAGACAAAAAGCAAAAGTTAAACAGTGGTTCTGCTCAAGCGACGTCTTTCTCTTGCATGACCAGCATTAGCAGACTGTAGATGGCCTTTGTCATCTGCAGGGCCGTGTTCATGGTCAGAGGCATCATTCTGCCCACCGAAAGGCCTGGCGTGGATTGGGATTTGCGTAGTATGAACATGAGTAGACGCTGTTCAGTTAGGGGCAGCTCATACCAGAGGCAATGTGTGTAGATTACCTCAGTGCAATCATCGTTCTAAATAAGCGGCAAATATGAGAAAATTTACTGGAAGTCAAGGTGGTCTCAGACTTACCGACTTGTCCACCACAGATCCCAGAGCGCAGAAAAGATAGAGACTCGCTACGGAGAAAACTAAATAGGCTGGAGCCGCCGGCCAAACGCCAGTAACTATGCAGTACAGGGTGCAGAGAGTGCTTAAGGCGCAGGCGAATACTTGGACAAAGATAACGGTAAAGAAGATGCGCTCCGTGCGTTCCAAGAGACTGCAAAATGGCAGAAAGGATCAATTAAATGAATGAAATTAGATAAGACCCACCTCAGATATTCCTGATGCCAACGCACTATATCAACCATTACCAAATGAATTTCGTCCCTCGTTGATTTCTTCTCCCTCAGTTGATCGCTGAGGTCCTGAAACTTGCATCTCAAAATGTTCTTTAGCAGCGGAGCATTACTGATAAACACAAACAGGTACATATCAGCCGCATAGTTGCCAAAAGCTCCAAAACCCACACAAGCAAATTGAATTATATACAGCACAATGTATCCATGAAAAGTTTCAGGATCCATTCCAGGCACCAGGAACTGCATAATCATGATTTTTCTATTGTATACCACATAGTACATCGCCGGAAATCCCACAAGAACAAAAACCACACCCATGTAGATGCAGCCAAACACTTTGAGTATTCTCATGCCCGTATCAACGGCCTCTCCCAAAGCATCCCGATAGCCACCCGCAAGTGGTTCGTACTTCAAGAAGGTGGCATCCAAAAATGCCTGAGCCTCACGCATCTCTCCTCGCTGGGATATGCAACAGTACAATTTGGTCATACCCTGAGCCGCGGTACCAACGAAACAAGTGGCCTGTAGAATGATCGAATAGTTACCATCCTGTGTTATGCCCACGTGAATTGTGTATACGGTGCAGATCGAAAATATGGTGCATAATAAACAAATCGAATAGGTTCTCCAGTCCATGCGATAGTTTGGTTTGGTCACATCCGCTCCACAGAGGTGAGCACAGAATCGTATTATTTTGATAGTGCGACGATAGCGCTCCAGGCAACTTTCCTCTGGCAAGTCGGTGTCCATGATTAAAACTGAAGAAAGTCATTAGAAAGTCGCCGTTTTTATGGGTGACAAAGTTATGCCTACTTATTTATTTGTCAAGGCTATTTGTCAACCCGAATAAATTATTTCCAAGTCATAAGCTGCAAGTTGTTGGGTAAGTTGTCCATTAACATGTCAAAATCGGGACAGTTTAATTGCAAAAAATCGATTTTTCGATTAAGTGGGGCACGTGTTTATAATTACTCTAGCACCCTTAGCTTTAGGGTATTTCTTTCCAAAGGCTATTAGATAAAGCCCGATAGATAAAAACTCATTATAAAACCTGGCAAGTTTCGCGATTTTTTGTACCTTTTGAAATACACAAAAGACATCTGATCGAATTCAACTAATGAGTGCGAACTGCATTGAATGTTTGGCTCTTAACCAAAGGCAGCAAGTTCTATTTTAACCAGATGAATTTGTTGTTGCCACATTTCGGTGACGTGTTGCCTTCTAAAAACGAAAAGAAATCATTAACTCTCCTTGGCCTCGTAACAAATATCGAACTGTGAATTGCCACTCTAATTTTTCATCAATCAATAATTTACCCTTGAAATATATAATTGAAACTCAAGAGACAGCTGGAAAAATCGAACAAATCAGAAAGAACATGTGCTGAGCTGTCAACCCAAATGACCGCCTACTGCTCCACGTGTTGAACTGTAATTTAATTAAACTGCAAAATTAAATGTTTAGGTAGCGAAAAGTCTATGCTTTGTACAACCTAATAATATTTATTACTACCCGAACTCCCGGCGTCGCCCGGGTTCTTTGCATTGTGAGAATATGATTCTTATGAAAGCTTTTATAAGCAAGTTTCAACTGCAATCAATATGAACAGTTTAAATTGGGAAGTAGTGTTTTTGATAGATTTGAACTCAAAATGGTACATCAACGCCTAAAAAAAAGCAGAAATGGTTGGGATAGTTTATTTTAAACCAAAGAAGTAAGACTTACGATCATTCGGCTAGGAAATTAATAAAAGTTCTCGAAATCAAGGGTATAGGGTATTTTGGAGGCGGTACACTCGACTTCAGCTTGTAATGATAGTTAAGCCTTGATGAGGCTTTCCATCACTTTCGTCACACATGAGCTCAAGATTGGGTCAACACTGATGTCTTTCTGCTAAGGCTCCTCGGACGGGGAGGATCTTTTGCTCATGAACGTAACTGCCTATCACACAAGAACAATGTGTTGACCTTGCCTGTGAAAGATTTTAACCCGAACTGGGAAAGTCGATTGGGTTTGATGTTATCCCAAATACCCACCCTTCTATATTAGCAATAGTTCTATTCATTCATACTATATCTAGGTACGGAGTACGCCAAACTGTTTGTGCGCACGGTCGGGGAGTGATTATAGCTTATTCAATAATCCTCAAGAATTCAACAACAATTTATATGAACATATGGACACAGCACTTTTTCGCTAGCAATTGTTCATTGGCTATATACAGCCATTGTACGTCCCAAACTATGTTGTTTTAGTATGGTGGCCAGCACTCGGGAAACAATCAGTCCTGAACACCTTACACAAAGTACAGAGAATTGATGAACTATACATTTAAAGTCTTAACAGATAGCGAGCATCACAGACTTAAGATTAAGAGAGTCTGAAGCATGGAACGCGGGCGACTCGGGACACTCATCGTACTCAACCATCAAACCGCGGCTCCCGCCTTTACAGATTACTGCATACCAACGATGTCATTCTAGAAACTTTATGACGTCAATATCCCTAGTAGACACGACTGGGATAACTTACAGCATAGCAGAGCTAATGCCATTAATATCTACACGGATGGATCTAAGCTCGAAAACAAAGTAGGAGGGGGAGTTTTCTCCACCGACCTAGATATGGAAGTATCATTACGACTCTCTGATCATTGCAGCGTGTACCAATCAGAACTGGTGGACATCCAGGAGGCCGCCAAATACCGTAGCACACTCATGGTCGTAGAAAGGAATATATACGTCTACTCAGACAGTCAAGCAGCTCTAAGGGGGCTTGACTCTTACACCAATAATGCCTGGTCACCGCAACATTTAAGGTAACGAGTCAGCCGACAGGCTGGCTAGGCAGGGCACTACCATCCAGCTCCACCCGGAGAAGAGCACGATAGCGACGGATCTTATAAACTAATCACCAGAGATAAAACCTTGCGCCTGGCTACTGAACGATGGAACAACATTTCGGCTAGCGCAGTAGCTACGGTCACGTGGCTTATGTTCGACCTAAAACGAACCAGTAGCCTTTTACGCCAAAGGAGAGTAAGAAATCTCACTTCTGGTCGGAGCCCTAACGGGTCACTGCTTTATCGGTTGACATGCAGCACGCCTAGGAGTCGCCCACAATGACTTCTGTAGAAGCTGCAAGTGAGAGGTAGAGGAGGAAAAATTACTGCATCTTATATGCCATTACCCAGCACTTAGTAGGAGGAGACTCAAAACACACGCTGAGAGAGGCTGGTGACGTCCTTGTGGATTTTACCATCCCCCAGTTTGCTCGTACGCGTTGTAAAACAGCAACCGCAAATCGTTTTGCAAACGGTTTTACAGTGTCATTTTTAAATGGAGATTTTTTTGCGAACGCTTTTTTGCGTTATCCGTACCTAGCTTAACCCTAAAACATCACCGATGCTGATTCATTCCGATACCCCCAGTTACTTTATCGAATATGTTATCGATAGCTGTCGGCTTTGATCAACTTATGATATGGGAATTCCTGACACTGCTCCGTATATATCCATTGACCCAGACCAAAACCATGGCCTTTCATTATGGAAATGTACCCGAAACCTAAAACGCCAGCCGCTCCGCAGAAACCCCTCCCCCCCATTCTTTTTAGGCATAAAACTTGCACGGCATTTTCTTTTTTCGGTGTATCCTTCCGTTCCTATTCACTTTTCAAAAGTTTTCACCAAGAATCATTTCATTAGAATTGGTCTGACCAAAAGTTCGTATCACTTTTGAAATTTGTGAGCATGTCTGTTCCACAGTGCATTGCTGAAAGTCCCTAAACTCGGCATTACAAGAAAGCAGCTACCAACAAATATGGCGTCTCATGCACACTTGCTCGTGCGTGGTGTTGGTGGTAAGGGTGGTGGTGGGGAGACACCTTATCCAGCAGCGATGATGAATAACGGTGCTTACGCGCCGGACATTTGATTAATGATGCGTTTACCGCCCCTTTGGTCCATGCCGCCTGGCCTAAGCTGCTTCTCCAGACTTGCGCGCGCGCACACTATTTCTCACAATTTTTCAGTGCGTTTTCGGTGTGGTTTTTTCTCTTTATGCCTGGGCATAACTTTATTTTATTAGCACTACGTGGCAATCTGCTGGATTTTCCAGGCATTAAAAGACAATTTTTACAACTTACCAGCGACTTTTTTCATACTTTTTTCCCTACTATTTTTCATGACGATGGCAAATTTGGTTTTTTGTGGCCCATAAAGTGGGCAGCAGTGAGCGATGTTTATTAAATTCTTGCTGGCAAGTTCATTAGACAAAAAGCAAGAATTAATCAGTGGCTCTGCTCAAGCGACGTCTTTGTCTTGCATGACGAGCATCAGCAGACTGTAGATGGCCTTTGTCATCTGCAGGGCCGTGTTCATGGTCAGAGGCATCATTCTGCCCACGGAAAGGCCTGGCGTGGATTGGGATTTGCGTAGCATGAACATAAGCAGACACTGCTCGGTTAGGGGCAGCTCATACCAGAGGCAATGTGTGTAGATTACCTCAGTGCAATCATCGTTCTAAATGAGTGTGAGGGAAATGTGTTAAACTTTACTGGAAGTTAAGGTGGTCTCAGACTTACCGACTTGTCCACCACAGAGCCCAAAGCGCAGAAAAGATAGAGACCAACTACGGAGAAGACTAAATAGGCTGGAGCCGCCGGCCAAACGCCTGTAACTATGCAGTACAGGGTGCAAAGAGTGCTTAGAGCGCAGGCGAACACTTGGACAAATATAACGGTAAAGAAGATGCGCTCCGTGCGTTCCAAGAGACTGCGAAATCGCAGATAGGATCAAGTAAATGAATGAAATTAGACAAGACTCACCTCAGATATTCCTGATGCCAAAGCACTATATCAACCATTATCAAATGAATTTCCTTCGGTGCTGATTTCTTCTCCCTCAGTTGATCGCTGAGATCCTGAAACTTGCATCTCAAAATGTTCTTTAACAGCGGAGCATTACTGATAAACACAAACAGGTACATATCAGCCGCATAGTTGCCAAAAGCTCCAAAGCCCACACATGCGAATTGAATTATATACAGCACGATGTATCCATGAAAAGTTTCAGGATCCATTCCAGGCACCAGGAATTGCATAATCATGATTTTTCTATTGTATAACACATAGTACATCGCCGGAAATCCCACAAGAACAAAAACCACACCCATGTAGATGCAGCCAAACACTTTGATAATCCTCATACCCATATCAACGGCCTCTCCCAAAGCATCCCGATAGCCAGCCGCAAGAGGTTCGTACTTCAAGAAGGTGGCATCCAAAAAAGCCTGAGCCTCACGCATCTCTCCTCGCTGGGATATGCAACAGTACAATTTGGTCATACCCTGAGCCGCGCTACCAACAAAACAAGTGGCCTGTAGAATGATCGACCAGTTACCATCCTGTGTTATGCCCACGTGAATTGTGTAGACGGTGCAGATCGAAAATATGACGAAGAGCACCATAATTGTATGGGTTCTCCAGTTTGTGCGATAGTCGACTTTGGTTACATCCGCTCCACAGAGGTGAGCACAGAATCGTATTATTTTGATAGTGCGACGATAGCGCTCCAGGCAACTTTCCTCTGGCAAGTCGCTGGCCATGATTTAAACTGAATGGTTCGTGTCACCGTATTTATAGGTGACAAAGTTGAGCCTACTTATTAATAGTCAAGGCCATTTTTTAACCTGTGTAAATTATTTCGATGTCGTATGCATCAGATCGTTGGGAAATTAGTCCATTAACATGTCAAAATCAGGACAGTTTAATTGCAAAAAAGTGTCTTTTCAGAAAAAAATTGGTTTATCGATTAGGTGGGGCGCGTGTTTATAAATATTCTAACACCCTTAGCTTTAGGGGATTTCTTTCAATAAAGCACTGGATAGAATCGGAGCCGATTCCCTTTCAATAGCATGTTTCTCTGCCGTGCTGCCACAATTCGGTGACGCGTTGCAAACGCATAACAATTTTCGAACTATAAATGACCTTCACTTTGTATAATTGACACTTTAAATTTTCACTAATCAAGTATTCACCATTGAATTGAAATTGAAATTTGAAAGACAACTGGAAAAATTGAACAAATCAGAAAAAAAACATGAGCACTTGTGTAGCTGTGATGGAACTTAACTGCAAGATGAAAAGTTTAGCTCGCTAAAAGCCTATGCTTTGTTTAGCTAAATGATATTGGGCGTATTCAGTAGATAAATCCGAATTACGATTACTGACTTACGACTTGAAATTTCTGATGATACTCTGTTGAATGACACTGAATGCTTAGTTTAGGTTATTCTCTGGCTTATTAAATTTGGTCAAAAATACATTGTCACAATTTTTGAGGTCTTTTAACGCTGTAAGTTCGGCAGTTCATTCTCTATTTTGGGGTTAACAGTTGGCCGTACAGTCGATAAACTGTCTCACCAATCATGACTACCAAATTTATCAGTCGCAATCGGCAATCACTGTATTCACCGCCTAAAATCGTCATTCATAAATCAGTAATCGAAAATCGGATTTATCTGCTGGAAACGCCCATTGATTATAAACTCAAATACTTAGTTTAATTTGATTTGATCTCCGCATGGCCAGTTACCAGGCCGCTGGTGCGAGTTACACTATTATTGCCGTTCTAGTTGACAAATTTTGGTCAGCGATGTCGATGATCAGTGTGGCCAGAGCTGCCACAGTACTCCCTCTTCATTGACTGTGTGTGGGAGCAAATGTCCATAGATGAATTGTGTAGAAAGTGCTTGAAAGTGAATTGTACTGAGCTTTAGAGACCTGCACGAGTGATTCCGGTACCGTATGATTACAGGTAAAAGTAATCATTTTTACGATGCCACGATAATTTTTGTAATCATGTGACCGTTTATAAGAGGCCGAGTAGTATTCGGCACCATCGTTTGACTAGCACCGTCAAACAATTTTGTTGCTAGCAAAGAAACTTTTTGGCGTAATTTTTTTTATACCCTTGCAGAGGGTTTTATAAAATTGTCCGGATGTTTGTAACGCATTGAAAGAAGCATCTCCGACCACATAAAGTATATATATTCTTGATCGAGCTCACGTCGAGCTGAGTTGATTTAGCCCTGTCCGTCCGTCGGGACAGTTTTTAAGCAATCCTCACCAAACTTTGCAAGAAGTCTTTGGTTCGATATTTTCCAAAGGTTGAACATTAATTGGAAAGGTTGTTTCTTGTCATTTATTTATGAAAAACAAATTCGGCCAAATGACCACAACGGCTGACTTGGAAGTAGCCCATTCGATCCACCCAATTTTTTAAAACATTTTCAATTGTTTCGGCACGTATGTCAGCAATAGCAACTCGAATCTCGTTTTTTAGCTCATCAATTGTTTCAGGACTGTTTGCATAATATTTATCCTTGAACGCTCGCCAAAGATTATAGTATAACGGTTTCAGATCACAGCTTCTTTGCGGCCAATTCACATCTCCATATTTGCTGCTTATTCGATTTTCGAAGATAGGGAGCTGAAGATCGCTTGTGGCGTGCGCTGTGTGGCACGTGGCGTCGGCTTGTTGAAACCAAATATCGGTCAAGTCTTCCGCTTCAATTTCCTCGAAGAACCAGTCACTTAACATTGCGCACATTTTCAGCGACCGCAGCAATGTTTTCGGTCGAGCGCACCGGACGAGTACGTTCACGGGTTGGTTTATCCACCAACATTCCAGTTTCACGAACTTGCTTCACGAATTGATCCACAAATTGAGTTTTCGAAAAAATTTTTTTTATTTCAAATTTCGCACAGTTCGAGTCGAGGACTTACCATTTTGGAAATATGTTTCTTCAAGCGAATAGCGACCCATTTAGTAAATTTCAAAGTTTTTACTAAATATTAGTCACTTTCCGAATGACATTTGACGTTTATAAAGTCAAATTATGAATAGTTCAAATCCCAAACACTAGATGGACCACCCTGTAGTATAACTGTCATAGAAAAGTAGGGTCTGAAAAGTACCCAGTAGTTTTTTTTTTGTGCCAGTTGCTGAAGAAAGCAAGCCGTCAGGATCGGATCGGCACAGTACCCCCGGACGCTCATACAAATATAGTTTACCATCCGGCGGAGATCTAAGGGTAACCATCGGCCTGGCCGATCAATGAAGTGTCTGCCATCCGACTGACAGTTTTAGGACAGTCATCGGTCAGGCCCTTTTCCATTAACCACCTGGCAGCCGGTTTAGGGTAACCATCGGACCGGCATAGCGGTTCAGCATTACCAAACAGCCTGCCGTACGGCTAGTCACTTTTACCGACCGCTAGGCACCAGCTTCCGATTTTGATGACATCCCATATAAAATCTGGTATGGGAGCTGGTATGAAGGGTGGCGGCGGCAGTCAGGAATCGGTCGACATTCTCCAGCCGGGCGGCGACAAAAAAAACTACTGGGTAATTATTGTGACAAAAACTTTTTTGTTTTTATTCCGGGTGTGGCTCAGCAGATAGTATGTGCGACCGCTGTGCAAGAGGGTGTGTGTTTGATGCCTCTTTGGAACATCTAATAAACAGTTTTTTGAGAAACTAACACACCCGGTCACCTTCACTAGCTGTTGGTGCCAGCAGAACTAGCCATGAAAAAGCTTCTCAAACTGATTGAGAGGAGATCGGTTTTGGCCCTTTTTCTTTAAAGAAAAGAAAAGATGTTTCAAAATCATTGTTTTGTGTTAGCGTTTAAAATCATATACTCGTATGTCAATTGGTGATATACAATAAAGAGAAATAGCTAATTAAAACATTCATTATTAAAGTCTCATCTAAAATTAATAGACGGCCAAGGATAAGGCCTCTAGCACTCATAAGTCCTTGTGTTTTCACATGCTCCATCTTTTAATTACCAGTTTTTATTATTATTTACCTTATACACCTTTATTAAGCTGTCAATCTCCTCATGTCTGAGGCTTAATAAAAGGACTTGTTCAGTTGCTTTCGCCTCACAATTGAAGTACAGTTTTGGTGTTGCCCACATCATGATTGAAAGTCCCGCAACGCGTTTCTGCAAAATTCTCAAACTCATACGTTTTTGTGTGGGAGTTTGCGGCACCGATGTCATCGATCCCCAGTATCGAATGTGGTGGCTGACTTATGCTGTGATGGGAGCCATCTTCTTCTTCTTTGGCTGCACCATTTATACCCTCTATGTGGGTGTAATATTGGATGGTGATTTGACAGTGATACTTCAGGCCTGTGCCATGGTGGCTTCAGGCATTCAGGGCCTGACCAAGCTGCTGTGCACGGTGAACAAGGCGCCGCTGATGCGGAGCATTGAGGGCACTTACGCGGCCATCTACAAAGAGTATGAAATCAAAGGCGGTGGCTATACCAAGTGTCTGCATCAGCGCATCAACAATTGCTGGTACCTAATGGTGGCTTTCATGTGGGTTTACATAGTTTTAGTGGGTGGCCTGATCAGCTATCCATTCTACTATTTGGTTGTCCACAATGAGAAGCTACTGGTCATGCAGTTTCTAGTGCCAGGAATCGATCACAAGACGGAAGGCGGTCATCTAATGTTGATTACTTTGCATGTAATGTGTGTGTCCCTTGGGGCTTTTGGCAATTATGGTGGGGATATGTATTTGTTTTTGTTCATCACCAATGTGCCGTTATTGAAGGACATATTCAGTGTGAAACTCAAGGAGTTCAATGAAGTGGCCAAGCAGCGAACTCAATACCATAAAATGCATGGCCTTCTGTGGGATCTTTTGTCCTGGCATCAGCTGTATGTAAGGTATTTAAAGCCACGTTTCGTCCGATCTTCCCTTATTAAATCTATTTTATTTAGAATTCTGCGTGACACTGAACAAATCTACAATATTGTCATGTTCGTGGAGCTGGCCACGGCCTGTGTGGCCATCTTGTGCACAATTTCTTGTATTTTCATCAAGGTGTGGCCAGCAGCTCCTATCTATTTGATTTACTCTTTCATATGTCTATACACTTTCTGCAGCCTGGGAACTGTGGTGGAAACTTCGGTGAGAAATGGGCGATGTATAAATTTACTTAGTGGTTATTGCATTTAATTTGATTCCAGAATGAAGACTTCACCACTGAGATCTATTCCAACTGTCTATGGTATGAGCTACCAGTTAGGGAGCAAAAGTTGGTCATTTTGATGCTAGTCAAGTCACAGAATGAACTTGCCTTGACTGCCATGGATGTGTTGCCGCTGTCCAGAGCCACCGCTTTGCAGTTGACCAAGGGCATCTATAGCTACAGCATGATGTTAAATACTTACTTGGTGTATAACAAGTAATGAAGTGGATATACTTGCATAAATATAATCGAAAGTAGTTGTGTTACTTAAATATCTTAGAACCATTGCACTTAAATTATAAATAAATAGTCAACTTCAACGCCATAGACATGACATTGCGTCAGTTTCTTAGTTTAATTTGTCCGGGAGATGCATTTTTGGAAATTTTTGGAAATGGTTCTGTACAAAAATTAATTATAATTATTACTCATAAGGCAATTTTGCAAGTTTCGCAGTGCAGAATTGCTGGAACCTTTCCTCAAGGGTTGAGGCAAAGGCTTGAGCTCGATCCTGTGGATGTTTGGCCCATGACAATGTCGTAATGCTGCACAAACCTGGGAAGCCCCCTAACGAGCTGGACTCCTACAGGCCTATAAACCTCCTCCCCGCATTGGCAAATTGCTGGAGAGATGCTTATTACGTAGGATACTGGAGACCCCAGCATACACAAATTTCAGTTCGGCTTTCGGCTGGGTCACGGAACCCCAGAACAGCTACACAGAGTGGTCAATTTCGTCCTGAAAGGATTCCACGCTAAGGAGTAAATTTTGGCAGCGATCTTGGATATCCAACAGGCATTTGAGCGCGTCTGGCATGATGGCTTACTAGCGAAGCAGGAAGGAACGCTCAATCCTCAGCTCTTCTTGGTGGTCAGATCTCCAGGATGGCCTTGCATCCCAGAAGAAGAGGACACGAGCAGGAGTACCTCAAGGTAGCGTTCTGGGATCAACACTCTACAGCCTGTTCACAGCAGAGATGCCTACTGGTTTGGACATTCCAATTGAGGAGCCGCAGGACTTTGTAATCGCCACCTTCGCCGACGAAACGGCAATCATGGCAGATGCGTATACTCGGCAACAGACGCGTTGTAAGAGGTTTAAGAACTGGGCCTGTCGCTGGAACATCTTCATCAACCCCGAAAAAGTCGTATCTGTCACCCACACGCTCAGGAAGGACAGTAGCCCTGGCGTTATCCTGCAGGGAGACCTTCTTCCTCCACAAAACGGCCCACAAATATCTTGGGGTGACCCTTGACAAGAGGATAACATTCAAGCAGCATGCCGCCGAAGTTGCTGATAAGCTCCACAGCAAAGCGAAGAGGATGAGTTACTCAAAGCCAACTACAAACTCTCGCTTAAGAATAAGGTCCTCATCTACAAGGGTATCCCGGCACCAATTTGGAAATACGGCATGCAGGTCTACGTCATTGCTGAGAGAACACACCTACACAATATCCGAGTATTCCAGGCGAGATTTCTAAGAAGAATAACGGGTGCTGAGTGGTACATACGAACTCGAGACATTAAGAAAGAGTGTGGCGTCCCTATGGTTGGCGACAAAATAAGCAACCAGGCTGCGCGATACCTTGACAAGGTTGCCACTCACCCCAACATCCTCGCCAGACGCCTCCTAAGGCGACGACGGATCAATGGGATCAGGGCCAGGAGAAGACTCCTTAAAATCGTTATTTATTTATTTGTTTCGGTTTCACACAATTCTACAAAATATTGTCAGAATCGGATGACTATAGCATCCCTATTGTTCAGCTCCACCGGTGCGGCATTAACGAATTCACTAGCTCTTCGTGGTGAGCACTCGCCACCAGACCAACCACCAGCCAAATATTTGCCTAACGAATTTTGTATGGGAATGTCCGGTACGACCATGCATTACCAGTCGTTAATGTGGTGATAGGCAGGCCTGTCGAAAGGGGATTCCGGGCCCGGGGGTTTTTCTCATGTTGTACATAGTTTATTTAAGTTTTCGCGAAAAATCCGGGCTCCGGGCCCCTCTCAGAAGTCCGGCCCATCAATGGGATTCATGTCAGGAGAACGCACCGGCCATTCTAAAAGCTTGATTTTCTCTTTGCTGAACCACTCACGACTGGCCCTTGACACGAGTAAGGAAGCATTATCTTGCTGAAAGATGGAATTCGGGTTCGGCTCTAGCTTCGAAAAGTCTTTCAAGATCTCATCCAATGAGCTATGATAGCCTTCCGTATGGGGCTCCGCTTGTGAGAGGTGAAAGCGGACCAAACACTCACCAAAGTTTCGGGATGTCGAAATGGAGTCAAACGCCTTAATGTCGTCCCAATAGTAACTAAAACCATTTGACCCATTCAATTTCAACATTTTCTCACCCGAGAACACGACATTTTCCAGTCCTCCCTCTATGACATGTAACGATTCGACAAATCCGTTCTGGCTTGATTATTGAGGATCTGTTGGGGGTCATTTCTGCCAAAATAGTCGGCTCTGCAAAGCAGTACTGCACTCTGATGCAGATGAAAGAAGCAATTGTAAAGGTTTGGGAAAATATTGATTTGAGAATCTTACAAAACTTGCCCAATTCAATGCCAGGCGGTTGCAGTTATTGGAAAAGCTAAAGTTCAACCCAATTTCATATTTAAGCTATCTCATGACGCCATTCAGAGTTATGGTCCTATTTGAAATCAAAAAATATGACGCTTTTTAAAAATTGCATTAAATAAATTTTCTATGAAATAATTTCGTGTTGCTATATTTTGATAATAAATTGTTAAAAATAAAATTTGCTTATATTCTATTTAAATTTCAATATCCAAATGAAAATAAAAATAAGAAAGCAAAATTAGTTTGCACATATATCAATTTTACTGAGGTGTGGAGACAAGTGCCCACCGGTTTACCGTTGCAACTAAATTATGTTTAGTTTTTATTAAGCAATGTGCCACTAGAAACAATGTTTGGTAAGTACATTCTGGAAATCTACTACTACAAATAAATTACCTTACTTATCAAATCTCAAATATGTGTGCAACATCATGCTGAAGCTGTATATAAACTTGGTCAACTGCAAAGCGGTGGCTCTGGTTAGCGGTAATATATCCATAGCAGTCAAAGCCTGTTCATTCTGTGACTTTGCTAGCATTAGGATTATCAACTTCTTTTCTTTAACTGGCAACTCATACCATAAGCAATTGGCATAGATCTCGGTGGTAAAGTCCTCATTCTATTAACAAAGCTAAATCAATAACCTCTATATGAATTTTGTCTCAATCTATTCCTCACCGAAGTTTCCACCACAGTTCCTAGGCTGCAGAAAGTGTACATCACTATAAACGAGTAGAACAAATAGACAGGAGCTGCTGGCCAGACGTTGATGAAGATACAAGAAATGGTGCACAAGATGCTCACGCAGGCTGTAGAAAGCTGCACGAACATGACAATATTGTACATTTTTTCGGTGCCACGCAAGATGCTGAAATAAAAATGGATTTAAAGAGGGAATATGAATACAAGGAGAATATACCTCACATACTGCTGATGCCAGGCCAATAGATCCCAGAGCAAAGCATGCATTTTGTGGTATTGAGTTCGCTGCTTGGCCACTTCATTGAACTCTTGCAGTTTCACACTGAATATGTCCTTCAACAAGGGCACATTGGTGATGTACAAAAACAAATACATATCGGCACCAAAATTGCCAAAAGCCCCAAAGGACAAGCACATAACATGCAAAGTAATCAGGATTAGATGACCACCTTCCGTCTTGTGATCAACTCCTGGCACTAGAAACTGCATTACCAGCATTTTTTCCTTGTAGACTATCGAAAAGTAGAACGGATAAACGATCAATATGCTCACTCCAACTGAGTAGATCCACATGAAGGCCAACATAAGGTTCCAGGAATTGTTGATGCGCTTGTCCAGACACTTGATATAGCTGCCACCCTTGCCCTCGTACTCCCAGTAGATTGATTCGTAAGTACTCTGCAGATGTCGCAACAGTGGAGCTTTGTTCACCGAACATAGCAGCTTGGTCAGACCCTGAACCGCGGAACCCGCCATGGCAAAGGCCTGAAGTATGACCGTCAAATCACCATCCAGTACAACTCCCACATAGAGGGTATAAACGGTGCAGCCAAAGAAGAAAAAGATGGCTGCAATTACGGCATAAGTAAGCCACCACATACGATACTGGGGATCGGTCACATCGACGCCGCAAACTCCCAAACAGAAACGTATGAGTTTGAGAATTTTGCAGAAGCGCGTTGCGGGACTTTCAATCATGATGTGGGCAACACCAAAACTGTACTTCAATTGTGAGGCGAAACAACTGAACAAGTCCTTTTATTAAGCCTCAGACATGAGGAGATTGACAGCTTAATAAAGGTGAATAAGGTAAATAATTATAAAAACTGTTAATAAAAAGATGGAGCATGTGAAAACCCAAGGACTTATGAGTGCAAGAATGCCTAATCCTTGGCCGGTTATTAATTTTATATGAGACTTTAATAATGAATGTTGTAATTATCTATTTCTCATCATTGTATATCACCAATTGCCATACGAGTAAATGATTTTGAACGCTAACACAAAACAATGTCCGTCCTTTCTTTAAAGAAAAAAGGCCAAAGCCGATCTCCTCTCAATCAGTTTGAGAAGCTTATTCATGGCTAGTTATGCTGGCACCAACAGCTAGAGAAGGTGACTGGGTGTGTAAGTTTGTCAAAAAACTTTTCATTAGATGTTCCGAGGCGGCATCAAACACACACCCTCTTGCACAGCGGTCGCACACACTAGCCGCTGAGCTATAGCCGGCCACTATCTTAAATAAGTTTTAAAAAACTTGGTAGTAGATTACCGAAAACAAACACCTATGTTTGCAGAACGTGGGTATAAACGGTGCAGCCAAAGAAGAAAAAGATGGCTGCAATTACGGCATAAGTAAGCCACCACATACGATACTGGGGATCGGTCACATCGGTGCCGCCAACTCCCACACAGAAACGTATGAGTTTGAGAATTTTGGAGAAACGCGTGGAGGGACTTTCTTTCATGATGTAAGCAAACCAAGAACTGCATAGCAAAAGTGAGAAACATTTTGCTTTTATTATGACTTGAACATGCAAAATATTGACAATTTAATTGCTTTGTCAGAAGTAAATAGAAAAACTAGGCAATTGAAGGGCTCCAAGTTACGTTCGCACAAGTACATCAAGGCCTTGACTTGGACAGGTTTAGAAATATAGTAGAAAGCTCTAGCTACAAGTCCTGCACAGCAAATCCAACCACATCTGGCAAGCTTTATGCATGAACACATTTAACACCCCCAACCAAAATCTGCACGCAATTGATTTAATATAAAATTTTTAATAAAATTGGCTGCCAGAGAATAATGAATGAGAATATGAAAAAAGTTACGATGTGACGGGGCCAAGTCCCTTGGGGATTTTTTTAATTTCGGTATGTAGTTAAAAATCTGTGACCGAAGGCGTTACCAATTTATGAGTTGAACCGTGTTATCTTGGATTTCTTGCAGTTAATTTGCAGGCCCCACATTTGGCAGTACGAGGCGTCATCGGTCATCATAAGCACCATATCATCGGAATACGTTAGAACTTTGAAACTTTCCGATCCCAGTTGGACACCCCCTGGCAGATTATACGATATGTCGTCGACGTACAGTGCGAAGAGTAATGGGCTCAGTAGGCAGCCTTGTTTCATTCCAAGGTTGGTTTCAAACCAGGCTTTGGCCGTCCCAAACAGGCCCCGTAAATATTTATATTATGCACACACTCAAAACAATAAATGAGTAAAATTAAACGGTTTAACTTTTATTAAGCAATGTGCCAGTTTGTGTTAGTTTGTATTACTGAAATAATGTTTAGTAAGTACATTCTGCAAATCTACTGCTACAAATAAATTACTTTACTTATCAGATCTCAAATATGTGTGCAACATCATGCTGAAGCTGTATATAAACTTGGTCAACTGCAAAGCGGTGGCTCTGGATAGCGGTAATATATCCATAGCAGTCAAAGCCTGTTCATTCTGTGACTTGGCTAGCATTAGGATTATCAACTTCTTTTCTTTAACAGGCAACTCATACCACAAGCAGTTGGCATAGATCTCGGTGGTAAAATCCTCATTCTAGCAACAAAGCTCAATCAATAACCTCTATATGAATTTTGTCTTAATCTATTCCTCACCGAAGTTTCCACCACAGTTCCTAGGCTGCAGAAAGTGTACATCACTATAAACGAGTAGAACAAATAGACAGGAGCTGCTGGCCAGACCTTGATGAAGATACAAGAAATGGTGCACAAGATGCTCACGCAGGCTGTAGAAAGCTGCACGAACATGACAATATTGTACATTTTTTCGGTGCCACGCAAGATGCTGAAATAAAAATGGATTTAAAGAGGGAATATGAATACAAGGAGAATATACCTCACATACTGCTGATGCCAGGCCAATAGATCCCAGAGCAAAGCATGCATTTTGTGGTATTGAGTTCGCTGCTTGGCCACTTCATTGAACTCTTGCAATTTCACACTGAATATGTCCTTCAACAAGGGCACATTGGTGATGTACAAAAACAAATACATATCCCCACCAAAATTGCCAAAAGCCCCAAAGGACAAGCACATAACATGCAAAGTAATCAGGATTAGATGACCGCCTTCCGTCTTGTGATCAACTCCTGGCACTAGAAACTGCATTACCAGCATCTTTTCCTTGTAGACAATAGAATAGTAGAACGGATAAACGATCAATATGCTCACTCCAACTGAGTAGATCCACATGAAGGCCAACATAAGGTTCCAGGAATTGTTAATGCGCTTGTCCAGACACTTGATATAGCTGCCACCCTTGCCCTCGTACTCCCAGTAGATTGACTCGTAAGTACTCTGCAGATGTCGCAACAGTGGAGCTTTGTTTACCGAACACAGCAGCTTGGTCAGACCCTGAACCGCAGAACCCGCCATGGCAAAGGCCTGAAGTATGACCGTCAAATCCCCATCCAGTACAACTCCCACATAGAGGGTATAAACGGTGCAGCCAAAAAAGAAAAAGATGGCTGCAATTACGGCATAAGTAAGCCACCACATACGATACTGGGGATCGGTCACATCGGTGCCGCAAACTCCCACACAGAAACGTATGAGTTTGAGAATTTTGGAGAAACGCGTGGCGGGACTTTCTTTCATGATGTAAGCAAACCAAGAACTGCATAGCAAAAGTGAGAAGCATTTTGCTTTTATTATGACTTGAACATGCAAAATATTGACAACTTAATTGGTTTGTCAGGCAATTGAAGGGCTCCGGGTTAAGGTCTAACAAGTACATCAAGGCCTTGACTTGGACAGGTTTAAAAATATAGTAGAAAGCTCTAGCTACAAGTCCTGCATAGCAAATCCAACCACATCTGGCAACTTTCCTTAAAATCCCACCCAAAACCAGCAGCTTTATGCATGAACACATTTAACACCCCCAACCAAAATCTGCACGCAATTGATTTAATATAAAATTTTTTAATAAAATTTGCTGCCAGAGAATGAAAAAACAAGCGCGAGCAGCAGCAAGCTTACATATTTACACAGGACACGAGTCTGTTGTGCCGTTGTCCTTGCTCACGTAATTCCCATACCCCAATAACTTGGCAGGAAGCGCCTAAGCTTTGGGCCAACAACTAATAAAGGCTATCAACAACAGTTCAAACAGCAACGTGCCAGGGACAATGGGAGCAGGAAAAAAAGCAAACAACAACAACATCGTTGACGCGTACGCACTCAAGTGTATATTTTCTCATTTTCTTGCATTTAACTTAAATTCGCTTTGAAGTTTTGACATTTCATAAAGCAGATTTCCTCTGTAGCACAAAAATTTTCCTTTCTTTCGCTTAGTTTTTTTCCTTTTTTTTTGTATCGAAAATCCCTGCAAACAGCGCAGCAGCTTTCAGTTTCAGTCACCCCTAAGGAAGGTGTGGCCTCAGCTAAGTCTAAAAAAAAAACGACCCTCACAGGCCTACCCTGAGCCAGAGCACCACCACCACCACCACCCCGCCTTTCCAACCTCTACGCTGCGCTGCCTGGCGCTCACATGAGCCCATTCCGCTGGCGTATACTTAATATGAAAGACGTCGGCTTAAAGTAGCCAGGGCAACATTAAAGAAGCTGCCAGCCTGGGCATTAGCTGTTCCACAAAATTACTTGCTCGTTAGGTTGCCAGGTAGCGTCAGCGGCCACCGCGACGTCGACAGCGCAGCCCACGTTGACGGCAACGCACATATTGCCACTTCTTTCCTGCCCTAACTAAGGCCTTCTCCCTCTAACATACGCACACTCGGGGCCACAGGGGTTGAGTTTGATGATGATTTCTTCCAGTGATTCCACTGGAAAGTGCGTAAAGTTTGGCAGCCACTGTACACCAGGCGGCGCCACCAACAACTCCTCCTCAGCTCCTGCACCTTCTCCACTTGTTTATCTCTAATTATATTTTAATTTGTCCAAAGTTGCCGTTCTCGGCCAATTGCCCCAAAGTGTTTGCGCTTCTTGGGAGCACATTTTTAATTGCAATTATCCTGCAATCGTCCTTGCCGCCAGGCGTTGTTTTTGGCACGTACTGCTTGCTGCCTCTGCTGCTCCTGAATGAACACTAATTATTCCGGACCAAGAAAAACTGTTTGTTTGGGTAATTACTGAAGGAAATTGGGCGAGTGCACAAATTCCGAATTTTAAGCAGAATTTAAAGTTGCCCCCACCCCCCCACCCCAAATTTGAAGTCCAAAATCTTAACCGAGAAAAACAAGTCACGTACCGACCAGCTCATTTCCGGTGCCATTTGGTGCTACGACAAAAGGTGTCAAACGGATGTAGCAACGTGCCGCGTATGCTCAATGTCCTGGGTGTAGAACCAATCCCCCTTCTGGACGCCTGCTGTTAATCAAAGAGAAAGCTGCGCCCCACATTTCTTTCTTTGGCCCCAACTTTAAACGTTTCTTAATTGTTAAGAACTGCCCTGGGCTAGCTGGGCCACAATTAGGCACCAGAAACGAAACACACTTGGAAAAAATGCATAGAAAGCTTCAATATTTTGGTGAGCACAAAAATCTTACTTGAAACTCGATTTGGCTTCTTGCACTTGGATATATGGACCCCTAAATTGTCTCTAGTTTAAGATATAAGAAATTTTCGAATTTTCCAATTTGAAAACTTACAATTCCACACACGATTCATTCAATCCCGAAAAATATTGATATATTTTAAGTTCTCTTTATATCTTTGAGTCCATGAACTACCCCATTACATGGTTTCCGACGGGTGACAACGGATATCTTTAAAAAAATTTTTATAAACGTTTGCATTTCCATGCATTGATCTAAAAACCTGAGTTAGGGAATTGAAATAGTATGCTTAAAGCCAAGTACACTGAATTCCTATGGGGTTCCTTCTATATAAAGTAGTAAGGTCATCTAATTTCAGTTCGAAAAGCAAAACGTTTATTCAAAAATCTCGAGAGACAGGACTTCCCTGAATTCAAATATTTCGCTACTTATGTACAAACAATTTTTTGAAACATCACCCAGGGAAAATTGTGGGAAATCATTTTTATGTTAACTTTTTAATTTCAAAAGCTTTTAGCTAAAAGGCCAATGAATTTATACAGTTTTTTCTCCTAGTAATCAAAATATCAGGCAGCTCTTCTAAAATATACATATACTCCACATAATCATACGAAACTCTGAAGATGTGTACAGCTCTTAGCATTTCAACAAGTAACAACCATGATTTAATTAATCGGAACTTCATGAAACACTTTGCACACTTGTCCGCTTTTTCTCAAGGAACATTCATTCGTCAGCTTTCACTTTATATTCGACTTATGCTAAATTGCACTAATTTGTCCGATTTCAATTTAGAGCGCTCCGAAGTACGCCAGTTTTTGATATCGACAAAAACAGATAATGATTTGTTAAGGTTTTTTTTTGCCAAAACTTTAACTAAAATGACATATTTTTGTAATTGCCTACTTTGAGGAAGGTCGCTAAATACCTGGTAAACTCTATCAGTACTATTGGTACTATTGGCCAAATCACAATTTCCTGTGGTCAAGAGTAGTTTTTTTTTCGTGTACTTCTACTAAATTTTTTTTTAAATATTCCTATAATGCAATTTGATAAGGAGAGTTCGTAAAATTAATCTTAAAATGTTAAAGAACTGATTAAAAATGGTTCCGTGAAATGTACATCAACCTAATCCCAAAATATTAATTTTACTTTTCACTTCACAGACTCAGATGTCGCCGGTTCAAAAACGGCAAATCTTTGCGATTTTTGATTGACGGAGCAACAACATTTGGCGATGGCTGATAAGCATGCAGGAAATCTCTAGTGATTTTCGTATAAACGTTTGCGTTTCAATTTTACATTCTTTACTTTTATATGTTAATGAGATGGTGAAAGTTAAGCGATTAACACCTGCGACCTAAGTCAAATGGGCTTTGAGCTGTCTATTTCAATTCGCCCACCTTTCGTCATTTTATCTAGTAACTAAGCAGTTTTAATTTGAAATACAAGCGCTTATACGAAAATTACTAGAGACTTACGTGATTTTCTAAATTTTCAAAAATATGCCACAAAAACGATAATCTAAAAATAAGACGCATGAGCGGTGTTCAGGAGAGTGCAACAGGTAATCCGTCAATTAAATCTGAACACATTGCATCCCAACAAGTTTCTGAGATTCCGGATCAATCTCAATTGCTACGCTATTAACAAGTTTAGCGGCAGGCCATGCCCAGATATACAGGACAGCCGAAGCAGCCGAGCAATCGATGCCAGCAATATGCTACAATTATCGCATCGCTGAGAGCTGCTGACTGACCAATGCTGTGGAAACAGGAGCTCGGATACAGGCTGTTGCCGAGAGGACGTATAAGCGGCGACAAATAGGAGGACCGAACTGTCAAAAAAATCGGCAAATTTGCCAAAAGACGGCATGGTGTAAATCAATCAGTCGAGATTTTCATAGTTCTCATATATTAGTTTTGTTTATGAAGAGTATTTAATACAACTGTAGACGAAAGTAGTAGGTGTAGATGCACTCCGGGTATTGCTAGTACACAGAAAACGAGAAGGCTAAGCTAACTTCGGCTGTGCCGAAGTTGTAATACCCTTGCAAATGCTCGTTTTGTTATAATGATTAAAAACAAAAAAGGTTTTCTCACTAAGACCATTTTTCAGTCCTATCTTTTGTATGGGAGCTATACTATTAAGTTGTCCGTTTTTCACCAAACTTAGTAAAATTATGAAAAAGCTTACAAAACCGATAAATACAAAGTTTTGAGACGTTTCATCAAAAACATCAAAAAAAAAGTTTTTTCTACTAAATCTAGTTTTTCCACCGATCGTTCCTATGGAGGCTATCAGATATAGTCATCCGATCCGGTCGGTTCCGACATATTAGCAGCGTACAGTTTAAAGAATACTCTGTGCAAAATTTCAGCTTGATAGCTTTAAAACTGAGAGACTAGTTTGCGTAGAAACAGAATCAAGTCAGCTCATCGCCCTGATCAAGAGTATATATAGCTTATGGCTGACAAAGCTGGCGCCAACAGCAGAGAGGGGTGACCGGATGTAATGTTTATTCAAAGAAAAACTTTTCATTTGATGTTCCGAGGCGGGATCGAACACACGACCTTTTGCACAGCGTCCGCGCACACCACCCGGCTCAGATAAGTATATATTACAGAGATTTAGCTAAAGCTACTTCTGAAGTGACATCACCTGTCAGAGGCCAACTGACGAACACTCTACCCATACTAAATAAACCAAAAACTATTTTTTGAAGAACAACCGACTGAATTAGGAAAGAATTAGAATTAGAAAGAACTTAACAATCAAATGTACCTTTAAACAATATAAACTGAACGAACTAAGAACTCAGAATTGGTTCTGTGGTTCAACCTAAAATATTATCTTAAGCGACAAAGTCTACAGAAGATAGAAACGGAAGGTTCTTGAAACAGCTAATGAGACAAGCAACCTCCTTTGAAGAGCTGTCTTTGCTTAGTTTTATGACCCCGGGCCGTCAAAAACTTACTAGTTTAATCGAACTAGATCGGCTGAACTATACAAATCAAGTAGCCAGAGGTCAGAAAACTCCCATCATTTCAAAAGCAAACTGATAGAACCAGTTGGGAATTTTAAGTGCAGTTTTATGTAAGAAAAAATAACGCGACTTCTGGATATATGGGATACGTTATAACTCTTTCAAAAATTGAGCTACATTTAATGATTTTTATTCGTCTTGGATAGATTGGTTCTTTAAGAGTAAGTTCGAAAACGGCTCTAAATACAAACGTACAATTCGATTTCACTACGTTCCAATATGGCGATAATTTCGCCATAACAAAACTGACAGACTCTGCGTATTTCAAACTGTATTTCTCTGGTCATTTTATGAGCTTAAATTCCTTGTTTTTGCCGAGTGCACTGACCACCCCGGCCCCAGTCCCGCATGTTAATTAATTTGCCAGGACGACATCCGTGTGCCGTGGCCGCGTGTTTATTTTATGCCGTCGCGCTTAAGTGGTAAGCCCCATTAACAACTGCCTGTCGTTTGCCAGGCGAAATAATGGCGTTAGATCATCATCGTCGCCTTGGACGGCCACTTGCCCGCTTCCCCAGTCATTTGAGCGCTGAAAGCTTTCAGCGTAAATTGTTGGAAATTAAGAAATGTTTACCTCCGCAACTTCCTTGCGTCTTCGTCTTCATATTTCATGGTCTGGGCACTGTTCGGTGTTGTTTTATGGTCGCCATTTGGTGTAGTTGCCATTGTTAATGTCCTGGCAACCACAAATGGCGCCCCAAGTTGGTTGGTTTTGTCTCCAGCGTTGTTCCTTCTGTTTTCTGGTAGAATTTTTAGTGTTTTTCTTTAATTTAGTCGACGTTTTTTTTTTGGTCGTGGGCCAGTGGCTTCCTTGTGGGCGCGCTTACAATAATTAGATGTAACGGATATTGTAATTGGTGTTAAATTGCGTCAGAGGCCGTGCTAATGTTTGTTGTTTATGCGGTACTTTTTGGAAAATGGTTGGGGGGCTACAGTTTTAGGGCTTTGTGTTGTTTGTTGTTGTGACTGGCTTATCGCAGATGTTTGAATGAGATACTGAAATTAATGTTTATAGTAAAAGATGGAGAGAGTTTGAAATTGTAAAACAGTACCAGCCCTTTGGAAGGAAACATGTGTCTTGTCAGAGGAACATGAGAATCCCCCTGAAGACATTTTCTCATACCAGACCTCCTGAAGTGGCAGGCTCGGCTCCAAGAGGCTTTCTAAAATGCAACTCCAACTTTTTAGAAATCTATAAAATTAGTCAGCCTACCCAGCAAATCGTTCGCCGTAAACAGAATGATTGGCAAAATCCAGGTTTAGGTAATGCAAATTTGACCAGAACCAGCCTAGAACTTATGCCATCCATATTTGAACAAGAGAATTCAATATGCCATACGAGGGCCGCGTTTTGCTCACAGTCTAGAAAAAAGACTTATTTCGTTGAAGAAGAAAATCCATTTCTTGTTGTAGACGACACTTTTTAATTAAGTCCTGAGACAATCCGGGAGAATCCTACATTTTTGGGATGATCGGAGTTTACACGATGAAGTAAACCTTATAAAGTTTTCTCAGTAGACAAGAGAATCAGTTGAGATTCTATACCTTTTGTTTATAAGTTCTAGTTGTATTCCCTTGAATTTCCCGCCTACTAAGAAAACTTCATGAAGTTAGCTTCATTGTGTAAATCACGACTAAGGTAATTTAATTTCAAAAAATTATTTCATTTGCACTTCTCTACGCGTTCCATAATCTTTTCAGCACTTCACACGACGATGTTTAGCAATCAACTAAGCTCCAGCCTCAGCCTCTGTTACCTGACAACTTCCCAAGACACTCGACAAACCCAAATAATCTTCTCATAGCCGGGCCAATTAGCATGACAATGAGCCCTAGGCACAAGTTCAGGAAGCGAGGAACAAAACGCCAAAGGGTTTAGGTTTAGGCTGAAAAGCACAAACCAGTTTTCAAACAACAGCAGCGAAAAGACTTGAGTCTGGTGACAGGATATGATTGAATTTGTGTTTCGTGTGAAACGATTTACGAAACTATGTGCATAATCTTAAATTCAATTTACAAAACAAAAAAAAAGAACTCACTCCAGTTGCGCTTGCACACCCCAAGGAGCAAAGTTTCGTCGAGAGAAAATTGTTAAAATGGGCAGGCCGCATAAATCACCCAAGCACAAATTTGCATAAGTTGGCAGGCCAAAACGAAATCAGCGCCAGCAAAATTTTTATGGCCTTTTCGCTTGCGTCAAGTCTCTAATCAAATTAGCAACCGTTAAGCGGAAGTGCGAAAATCTGCCACCGCTTTCACCGCTGGCATTGTTTTGGCTTTATTTTGATTTGATTGTTGGCATCAGCGGGATGCCCGCCCCTGCCCCGCCCAATATTGCATTGGTTGCAATTTTGTTGTTTTTTTGCACTCAACATTTGCATTTGGATATTTGCATTTGAATGTGACTCGCGTGCGTTGCATGAATCATTCATGATGATGATTCAAGTATCGATTTGCATTGATTTGCATTTCAATTGCAGTTTTTCGACACTTTACAATGGATTATGCTGCAGTTGTGATTTATTTATGGGCTGCATTACATTTCAAGTGATTCGCTGGGTGTCAATTGTTGCGGCAAATAATGAGACCTTGTTTTGCCATTGTGTCACATCTAATGATAGCACTTGAGTGTGTTTCTCAGAAATAGAATTGATGAACAAATTCAATTATTTCACCGTGTAATAAATCATGATAAAATTATAAGACAATATGCAGCATCCCTGCGCTATGCTGCGGGCTGTCTGTTGTCCTTTCAGTTTGTATTTTTTTTTTGGTACATTTTTTTTTATCAAATTTTGTACAATGCAAAGTGAGTTGCACTGCCGAACATATTGCCCGTCTACAAAAATTTAAAACGCGGGTCGCCAGTCTGCCAGCATCCGACAACATGCAGCATACAGAAAAATACATGGGAAACCAAGCGAAAGCCAACGCAGCAGCAGCAGCAAATCCGTTGAATATTGGGTATGCAAATTAATTTTTTTCTTTCTTACCTACGCCACCACCAGCAGCAGCAGCACCACCCTGTCCTCTCCTCACGCGCCCTCATGCGCTGTGCTGTGCCAGCATTTTGTTTCAGATCAGCGGTTGCCTGGCCCCGTCGCGTCATGTCAGAGTATCCCTGCGCCTCAAGCCTGTCGACGTGTGCAAGCCACTAACAAAAAATTGGAAAAATTGAAAAAAACTGCCACAAAAAACCACACTGAAAAAACATAAAAAATACCAAATGACAATGTGAGCGCATAAAATCAACCGCAAAAACTGAACTGGCAGCCCCATTAAGTTGTTATCGAATGTGGCAATGCTCTCAGGGGGATTTCAATGGGAACACATTGGTCTGCTGGCAGGGATGTGCCACCAAAAATCCAGCTATTAATATGGTCTGTTCTGTTCGATACAAGATCTGAAGACAATCTGTCTGACTGCCAAGGCAGCCAGCACAAATTCTTTTTAATATGTGTCATATTAGTTAAAGAATGTGATAGCTAAATATACTACTTAAAATGGTATAAGTGGTTGTGATCCCTGGTAGGGGACAATGGAAATATTCTCCTCCATCTTCTGGAATGAATCCAGCTATGTGTTTGCTGTTACCTTATGTGGTGTAGTCGCCAGTCAGACCAGCTACGATCAAGGGGACACGATCTTGAAGGATAGATTAAAATCATGTTCTGTTCTTCGTAACGCCACTGTGGTGGCCATCTTATTCGGAGTTTATTAATTTTACTTATGCCCGATTTCTCAAAGGTTCCGGTTGGCCAACCGCCGGTCAAATTTGTTCCTCCAGTTGACAAGCGGTCAAGTGATTTGGTTTTCTCAACAGCAGTTTCATCCGATATCGATAAGTTCCTATCGCTGCGTTAGGGTGACCAGTCACGGCTTTTTTAAAGCTATTAAATGCTGCTGGTAATATTTTTGCGAAAAATTTATTAAACTTGATTGCGATGAATCAAAAGCTATAGCTGGGAACACTTGTTTACCTGCACGGCTTATCAAAGGAACGCTGACTACACAGAAGTTCGCCGCAGTGGGAAGTTGCCACATGCATAAGAACACAGCGCCGCCAAGTTCTGCTAACAATCCTAGTCACAACGAGTCGAATCGCAAATGAAGTCAAGTCTTTAACTTAATCTTTAGAGCATAAATTATTTTACATGTAGATTTTGTCAACCTGAATCATTGAACAAATGTGGCATCACACAGATCAGTTAAGTAATTCGGCCTCTTCCTGTACTCTCTTGCATTTTTTATACGTTGCTCTGCCTCTTCAAATTCCATTTTCATTGCGTGGAGTTGAAAAATTCGTTTATTCATAAACATTTTGTGTCAGCAAATAATAAAATAAACAAATCAAATGTTGGAGCCAGCTTTTGTATAGCGATAAAATATATCGATAATTCCATCGGACCTGAACTCGCGGTTAACTTTAACCAGTGCTCGAGCAGCGGTTAAGTCTGTTCCTCCGGTTGCGCCAAACATAGCATGAGATACGCAAATTCGGTAAAACTGCCAGTCAAGTTGACTAACCGCACATTGAGAAATCGGGCCTTAGCCTTCTAAGTTGCAACTGCCGTTTAATGGTTGTGAGCTGCAAAATCTGAGTTATTCTTTGGCGACGATAAGGTTCGACCGTTCACAGCAACCATCAGCAGAAATATTGGAAACATTCGATGTGATTCGACTGTTGCGGTTGCCAAGGCAGAGCTTGAAGTGAGCTTAGAATAACTTGCTGCTGCTGTGATGGAGTGGTTACTATTGGCCACTGCGTCATGGATACTGGCTATATTTGCTGCTGTTGAGCGGCCGTTTGTTGCTTCTGCTAACCAGCTGTTTGTTGCTGCTGCTGACTAGGGCTGAAGCATTGCCGAAGCGGACGCTGTTGGCATTTCGATTTTACAGTATTTACTGCACCAAAGCAAGGCCAAAAGACGTAGACGGAAAAATAGACCAAACTGCGTATTCAATTTCACCATCGAAGCCTTGGTTCACGGATTATGGGCATTTGTGTACGAGCAACTGCCTTAGAAGAACATTGACCATTTAGGGTATTAGCAGCTTCGCCAAAAGTATGCAATGCTCCGATTCTGTTCAGGCGTGCCATTAGAAGGGGCATTTGCATGTTGTGCAGACTTCTTTGCTTCTAACCTACTGCCAAAAGGAACGTGTATCAGTTTTCATACAGATTATATGCCTTCTATCATACTGCAAAAGTTGGTAGTGCATTCTTTCTATCAAAAAGAAGTGTGCCTGAAGGCTTTCTTTTGGGAATCACGTTCCGACAAGTCCGACTGGGCAAGCGTCCAACCACTACGATTACTCACATGCACAACTGTGTAGGCTAAAGCTGTGGCTGTTAATAGCAACATGGGCATTGTTGGACTCAAACGTTTTTCTGTTCTGTTCTGTCCGTACAATTCTCAAGTTCGAATTCGACCACTTCATTAGCTTATATAGGCGATTGTTAATGGCTGTTGGTGTGGAAGCGGCTAGCATCTCACTGATGAGTCTACATTGGTAAATAGTAGACGAAACATGCTTGTGTCCATATGTTCATATCATTTGTTCTTGATTTCTTGAGAATTATTGAACTATAATTTCTCACCGACCTTGAGACGGCTAAAACTAGCACTTCCTCAAACCTCAAACCTTAAACCTCAAAAACATACAAATCCGTATATTTATGTAGAGAGATGGAGAGGATAGCTGACCATTTTAAAGTCCAGATCGTAAAAAAGATAGCTATGATAAATGAAGCCCCTGAGGAATTGATTAATGCTTTTACTTCTCACCAAAAATAGGTTTCATTTTGTACCATAAAATGTCTAAACAGTATAAAAATTCATTTAACCAGTTTCGAACCAAAATTAATTCTCAATTCTTTCAAATCAATGACCTTGATTACTAGATTGCCCAATATGTAAGAAAGGTTGCCAAAATCGCTCAACACTTTAGGGAGATCTTAAAAAAAGGTAACCAAAGAATAATTTATATTTAGTACTTATGTATCTGAAACGTTTGGATAACGCCGAAATTAATATCAAATTAAACCTTTCAGTTCTGTTCTTAGCTCAGAGCAAACCAATTAATAAAGAGCTAGCTTTCAAAGTGTCTTAGTTGCATTTGTATGCAAGCGTCTGCGTATGCGCCTCAGTCCACCGATCACAAATAATTTTTGGAAGTACGCAGCAAACATCACGTGTGCTCCTTTTCTCTCGTGCGCCGATGGAAACTATTTTTTAGAACAGATTCCCATTTATTCTGTCGGAATTTAAAATCATAATTTCCCAAGAACTTTCACAAAATAATACAAAAGAAAACAATTTCAATTTCAAATGTTTTCGGTTCATTTTTGTAAGCAAGAAAAACAATACCCCACCTCCGAGGTACATGTTTTAAAGGCAGACAGTAACAACAATTTGACAGTTTTAAAAACTGACTCAGCCACGTGTACAGCTGCCCACGCCTGCCAGCCCCCAATTCCCCCCAGCTTTGCCACTCTGCGCCCACATTTACAAAAGGCGTGCAAAATTTATAGAGGCACGCATTAAAATCCACCAGGCACGCTCGACTAACTGCGTCCAAGGCCCACGGCGGCGGCGACATTCGGCCCGGCCCAGTCGACCACAGTACTTGTCCTTTGCACCCCATCTTCGTTACCCCAACCACCCCACGCCTGGCAATGAATAAGCGACAGGACAATATATTTACGCAACTTCTTATGCTTTTTGTGGTGGTTGTTGTACTTGTTGTTGCTGTTGTTGTTACTGCTGCCCGTTGCCCGAAAACCAAATTCAAGTGCTGTGTCGTTGTACTTGCTCCTGCTGCAGCATCTTGCGCCTCGTTTGTAGCAGTTATCTTGTGGGTCCTGCTGCGCGAAATGAAATTGTTTACTCCACTGTCATATGCACGTGAGACGAGGCACAGTGGAGCGTTGGAGGTAAATTGGTGGGAAAAGATTATATTTGAGAACTAACTCATATTCAGCATTGGAATTAAGAAATTGGTTGGAAATCGTTCTTACTAAATTCTAGAAAGAAAGGGAATAAGTTCAAGATCGTTTTTCGAGAACGAATCACTCTGTTTTTTTTATAAAGTAAGTGAAACTTTGTGAGATCTCTAAGCGGTTCGTGATCAACGGAGAAATTCATCTTTATGTTTATTTGGACTTTCGGAAAAATGAATCTCTGACCGATTAAAAGAAAGAGCCGGGAAATCGTTAAAATATATAAATCCTTTATTTGGATCATTATCTTAGATGTGACATATTTGCACCCCACTGTGCCAAGCTCTGGCATGTCCGGGGCAAACTCCTTGCGGCATAGTCCTTGCCTGCTATCAAAAAATGGGAATTTCTTTTCGTTTTTTTTTTTTTGTTGTTCTTCGAAAAAATTCAACGTAATAATTCTTTTCCGCTTGGATAAGGTAAGGCGCTGGGTGTGTAGGGGTGGGGGGGTAAGGTGAAGTTTGTGCGCAATTTTTGTGACGTACTTTTCCCTGGGTTTCGTTTTCGGTTTGCTGACTGTCGCTTAGTCTCTGGCCAATTGTCTTCTTCTGTCCGTTTTGGCAGCGCCATTTTCTTCTTGTTTTACCCCACACATGATAAGCACACACACACACACACACACACAATGGCAGCTGCTGCCCTTAAGCTTCGCCATTATTCATGAGGCTTATTAAGAGAGAAAGAGACTGTCGCAGCGTAAAGCAAAATAAACATTACAGTCCATTTAACCGATTTGCACGATGAAAAAACAAAAAGCATAAAATAAATATTTATAATCAAAACAATGTCCCGGGCTGTTTGGTCTACGCTGATGATAAGCAAACAACTCAAAGCGCAGGCACTCGCACCGGCACTGACCCTCTTCGGTGCACTCATTAAACTTAAACCGTGTATTAGCAGGCCATAAATACGGGATGTGTGTGTGTGTGTGATGTGCGGACTCGGTAGTTAAATATGATAAATGCATGTATTGTATTACAATTGGATTTAGGGCAACGCCAGAGATAATAAATTAGTCCGGGACACACACCGATAATTGCACACATGCTGCGAAAAAATAAAAAAAAAACAAGAGCATAATAAAATGCAGCAACCCATAATTATTATTGATTCCCCATTCTTGCTTTCCACTGCGGCTAAAGCAGCATTTGCCAAATTTACACAAAAATTCCTGCACAAAGGCGACCAGTCTTAGTTAGCTACTGAACCAGGAGGGCAGCTTGAGTAGTCTGCCAGCTTTGAGCTGCTATAGTTATGTAATTAACTGCGTTTGCAAAACGAAAAGCTCGTTAATTTTAACAAATATGCGCTCAAAAAGGAAAAACATCCGAAATTGTCTTAAAATCGAGTAATTCGCCTTAAAAAGGGGATCAAAGGTGATTGTCAATATATTTTAGATAATTAAATTCTTATAACTGAACTGTTCCGAACGTTCCGAAGCTGGAGTAAAAAAGGACTTCCAAGACAGCTCCTTGAAAAAGAGTTTCCGGAGCGCTCTGAAGCAGGAGTGAAAAGGTACTCCCAAAGCAGCACCTCGAAGGAGCGTTTACGCAGCGCTCCGAAGCAGGAGTGAAAATGGAGTCTGAATGAGCATTCTGGGAAATCACTCATTTAAGGAGTCCTCTAGGCATACTTTTTTCATATATATTGAAAAGGCCTTTTTCTCCGGCGGACATGCTCCTTTAGGACACTTTTCGGAGCCTCCCTAGTAGGCCTAGCGCACCGTACTGGGAGTTCTAATAGAGCACCTGGTTGGCTGGGCAGTAAGGAACGCAGTCAAATGATATACACTCAGCAAGTCGAAAGTCAGCTTCGCATGTTTCATTCCGAAAGCAGGGAATTTTACTTGAGAATTCGCTTTTTATTTTTAATATTTTATGGTGATTTTCTACCTTAATTTTCCTATAATTTAGAGCAAATTTCTAATTTCTTTGACGCAAAATTTGATCAATAATAGTTTTTTTTAATATCTACACAACATTATTTGAATCAAAATCGGGCTACTATTTCAATCGGTCGAAAAACTAGTTTTAGGCTCGATTTCTCAAAGTCCGGTTAGTTAACTTGACCGGCAGGTTAAACGAATTTGAGTTTCTCATGCTGTGTGTGGAGTGACCGGAGGAATAAACTAAGCCACAGATCGTAGCAAGCAATATTATTTTACTTTTCGCAAAAAAAATGCCAGCAACTTTCAAAAGCATTAAAAAATCCAAAACAAAGATACCTAATTTCTTGGCAGAGTCTGGTCACCCTATTGCAGCGATAGGAATTAATCGATATCAGATGAAACTGCGATTGAGAAAATGACTTAACCGCTGGTCATCTTGAGGGACATAATTGACCGGCGCGGCGGTTGGCCGGAACCTTTGAGAAATCGGACCTTAGTAAGAAAAACTTTTGATGTGAAACATCCTTAATTTTGGTACGAAGGATTTTTGTAGGGGTAACATTTGATTTCAGCGTCACGCATCACGCGTCACGCTGACTTTCATATTTTATGGTGTTGTTGTTAAGATGTAGGTGTTGGCGGTAGTGTTGGTTAAGGATAAGGTACTTAGGTACGTTGGTACTTATAGGTGCTTATTAATTCTTAAAGTTAATTATAGGTACTTTTGGGTGATTATGTGTACTTCTAGGTACTTTTAGGTACATTTAGTTTCTTTTTGGTACTAATAGGTACCTTTAGATACTCTTATGTTCTTTTAGGTACTTATAGGTACTTTGAGGTACCTTTACTATTAGGTACTTGGGTACTTATAGGTACTCAGGTACTTAAGAGCTTATAGGTACTTGAAGATACTTAGGTACTAATAAGTACGTATAGGTACATTTAGATACTTATGTGTACTAGTAGGTACTTAAAAACTAAGGCTCTTATAGGCACTTAAAGGTACTAAGAGGTACTTATAGGTATTTATAGGTACTTAGATACTTAGGTACTTTTAGGTACTTAGGTTTTTATAGGTTCTAAAGGTGATCTTTTAGCTATTATCTTTTTGGCAACACTGGTTTAAACAGCTCAGGCACGTTTCGTGTTTTGTTTTGCTGTCAAACATCTTCAGTTTGGTCTATAATTTAACCATGAATCGTCTTACAAACGAACAACGCTTGCAAATTATTGAATTTTATTATCAAAATGCGTGCTCTGTTAAGAAAGTTCATCGCGCGCTTTTTCCATTTTATAGTCAGTTTAACCGACCCACTGAAACGGCTATTCGGGCTATAGTGACTAAATTTCGCACCAAATTTACATTGTTGGACATTAAACCACCAACACGCTTGCGTCGCCGTTCCAGGCAATTGGGACTCTGATACTCAACAACGTGGAAAATTTTGCGGAAGGACTTAGGTGTGAAGCATTTCAAAATACAG
Source organism: Lordiphosa collinella (assembly GCA_018904265.1). Lineage (NCBI taxonomy): Eukaryota > Metazoa > Arthropoda > Insecta > Diptera > Drosophilidae > Lordiphosa > Lordiphosa collinella. The sequence goes on along the minus strand of JAEIFV010000030.1, from coordinate 979,761 downwards.
CTGGTGCAAGAATTGAAGCCGAACGACCTACCGCAACGTAGAACTTTTGGTGAATGGACTCTTGGAAAGTTGGCCGAAGATCCACTTTTTTACCGAAAAATTGTGTTCAGCGACGAAGCTCATTTTTGGCTCAAGGGTACGTAAAAAGCGAATTTTCGATTTTGGGTGAATATCAGCCAGAAGCAATCAAGAGCTACAAGCATCCAGAAAGTAGTTTGGTGGCATCATTGGACATTTAATAGGTACTCATAGGTACTTAAGGTACTTAAGTACTAAGGTACTGAGTACCGAGAACTAAGTATCTACTACTGTGTATTGAATATTGAGTATCGAATATTAGAATCGAGTACCTATTACCTTAGAATCGAGTACCTAGAATCGAGTACTAAGTATCGAGTACTTAGAGTCGAGTACTTTGTAACAGGTATTTAGAATCGAGTACTAAGAAACGAGTTTTTATTATCGAGTACAATGTGTTAAGTACTTAGTATCGAGTGTATAGGAACACACACAACAAGTATGTAAATGTCGAAGCATATCGTATGCAACATGTTTCACATCAAGGCCCAGTAAGTGTTAGCCACACTCACACATTTATTTTTTGTCTTCAATGGAAACGTCTCCAAGTTTTCTTACAATTCCACGAAGTTTTCTCAAAAACAGACAACTACGTAGTGTAGCTGCCATAGAAAAGTTTGGTCAGAAACATTGCCTTATTAAGTAAAAATAATTTGTTTTCAATGGTAGCGTCCTTATATTTGGCATGTACGGAGGGACTAACAAAAGTTCGGCAAGTTGAGTAGAATAAAAATCAAATAATATGTTTGTGCATTTATTCATAATCTGCTACATTTCTAATCTTCTCTACATAATCGCCATTGATTTCAATGCATTTTTAAGCCTATAGATCCACTTGTCAAAACAGTATTCAAAATTTTGCTTTTCAAGTTTTTTCAAGTACAGCATTTAGCGTAACAATTATCTCCGCGTTGATAATAAAGACCTTTCCCCTTAAAAATTGTTTAATTTTTGGAAATAACCAGAAATCATAAGGCGCTAGATCCGGAGAATGTGGTGCTGAACGTATTTCTTCGATGCCAATGAAGTTACTTGTTGTATTGGCGGCGTGAGCTGGCGCGTTATCATGATCTAAAAAATAGCGCTGCAGTTCCTCTTCCTTTCGGTCCTCCAACAAATTTCTAAAAAACTTTTAGCAATTGGTCTTCGATATGCCATTTAGCAGTTACGGGTTGACCCTTTTCCAGGGGAATAGCAGCTACAATTTCTGATCTGGTGAAGTAAACTGATATCATCACTTTTGTTGCTGACTTATGTTGCTTAGCTTTTATGGGTGTGTTTGCTCCAGTTGGGCTCCATACCATGGACTGCTGTTTGGTTTCCGGATCGTATCTATAGAACCAAGCTTTGTCGCCAGTAACGACTTTATTAAAGTTGCTAGACTGCAATATAATTTTCATAATTTTCCGCCCATTTTCCTTGTGGCCCATAAACATGGCAAAATATTTTCTTTAGTTTGCTTACAAACCGAGTTTCAAGACGATCTGTAGAAAACCAATGTTTCCCCCAAACAAACTTTTCTGTTCATTTTGACCCCCTGAAAATTTTGAAGCAGATTCTCAAGCCGAAACCCTTTAACCGAAATTAACAGTTTGAGGCTCACAACCAGAACCGTAACAAATACTTAGAGTATATTACAAAACTAATAAAAACTCTTTTATACAAACTGCCCTCGGGCAACACGTTTTGGTTGCTTTTGTTTCTTCTTCGACTGCAGCAGCAGCAGCAGCAGCGGAGCAGAGCGAGAGCAATTTAACTTGACCATTATTATGGGCAACGTGGCTGGGCAATTATGTCGTCCAATTAATATCAACACAGCGGGAGTTTTCTGCCAAACTGCGATCCGAGTGCATTTTATGCATAAGCGATTTGGGAAATTTATTGTCGTAAATGAACTACCGTTTCGCTGGACGAATCTTAATGGGCCACTGGCAAGTGCAACCGGGCGACCACCCGTGGCATCACTTAGTCTGCGATTTCGGCTTAAAAATGCTAAACAGCCGCCAAACATCAATCAAGCTGTCAATATGGATTCCGGTGCAAGGCAAGGTGTCTGCTCCAAAATTTATTATAATTTCCACACTTTTAAAGGCTGTGCAAGTCGAGTCGAGTGTCATTATCGTTTGATAGACGTGCCTCAAGTGCTGCAGCTGCCTTTATCAGACCCCTTCTGCCAGTAGTTCCTTTTAATTAACAATTAAGTTGAAATTTTTATTACAAAAGTTGACTTTTAATCCTCTTGGCCAGCTACCAACTAGTTTTGGCATACTATTGAATGGCTCGCAGGCGTTTCGTATGCTTATTAAATTACGCATTCAACTCGTTTCTCACACGCGCATTAATATTGAAAATCTTCCAGCTGCATTTGTGAACGGCCGCAGATCAGATCAGGATAAGCCGGAACCTAGGCGTTCTCTGTGGCTGCCACTTATCGCACAAGCTGGCTTTAATTGAATTTGCAAGTAACTATCCATTCTTATTAACATGTTAAGGGTCATATTGTAATTTATACGTGAAAGTGCACTAAACTAAAGAGTGCCTTTGGCTGTCAGGCAATGGCGACATGTTGATGGATTACAAGCAAATTACTTGTTGCAGTTTTATATATAATTTTTATGCATTTTTAATGAATTTAATGATCTGCCACAAGCAGACAATGTTGAAGGTTGCACAGGCAGGAGAACATTCAGATGCAATGGGGCTGATAGGCATATCGTTTGCAGGTACGATGAAAGGGTGGAGAGATCATTTGATAGGTATAAGTTGGAGAAAGGCATTGGGGACTGACGAGCATATATCAATCACACGTAATTAACTTTGTTCAAAACAGGGTTGATCGGAATGTTGGTCCCATCAACTTTGTGCATTGGTCTTATCGCCCAAAACCTTTGTTTAGAGTTTGCTTAGAGTGAAAAATCTTACACTAGGAAACAATTACTGAACGAGACTGTACTCAAAAAAAAATTTGTCACCATTTCGCCGTCATTTCCGCTCTTCAAGTTCTTTATTAACAATTTCCGTTTCGCTCGAACCACCTTTTGTTCTTATGTGGTCTATCTGGTATCCCGTTTTCGACTATCTCTTGATATCATGTTATATTGGACGGCAGCTTCAGCTTTCCTCCTTGATCGCGCTCTTTTTCTCGCTCTCTTCTACAAGCTACTCAACAGAACGATATAAATTTTTTTCCTGTACAGACCAAAGGGTCAAGCCAAGACTGTTAAGCTGACCCAGACTTTGTCAAAAATGAGCTCAGCGATAAAATAGATCATATCGATTGTACAATCGAAGAATCGATCAATTCCATTTTTAAGAAACAACTGTAACATTTTTAAGAAAAGATTTAAATAGCGAAAAATATCACTACTACTTGAAGAAGAGTCGCCGGCGATACTTTGCCAACCTAAGTCTATTGTTAATAAAATCAAAGGCCATCTGCCACCAAATTAAGTTTGTTTGCTTTGAAACTCGCTCTTGTTATATTCTTTTTTTCGCCTACAATATTTAGACATTGCAGCTGCGCAGTCGCTCTCTCAAGCTCACTCGCAGCCGCGCAGTCGCCAGCGCCGCTTTGTAAAGAACAGGCGAGCGACACTTGCACATGAGAACTCAATTAAAGAACTTGTTAAATTAGTTTGCGCGCCATTTTGTTGGTTTTAACGTGGCCAATTGGGGAGGCAAACCAGTTTCTCCACATAATTTTGGTGACCCCGAACTGATCAGTGAAAGTCGGCTATATATATAGAAATAATAGTCTTCCTTATAGTTTGTACATGTCGTTTTGCAAATTTGTTCGCTATATTTCGCACATATCGTTGTGCCCAGGCATTGTTGCTATCTTTTGTACATATGTATCGTTGTACAAAATCATTTGTTATGATCGTGGTTTGCACGCGTTAAATCTGTCGGTTCAACTGTGCGTTATAAACAGTGCGTAGGTGTGAAAATCGTTATGTATAAATGAAAAAAGTGTTAAAAGCATTAGAAACGTTTTGTGCCTCGATCATTGCCTATGCTCTGTTCAGTTGAACACAGATTTTTGGCAGGCGTCGTTTCGCATACAGGGTATTTCGAGTCGATACGCGAAAATCGACAAATGAAATTGGTGAAGCTGCAAGAGTGGCCAGTCGGGTGTACCTAGAGGGACATAGATTATTATAAGGCTAGAGATGGAAAGGTCGTGCGTCAGCTTAATGCCTTACTCGCGTAACATCTGTCGAAATTTCTGATCTCGCTGAAGCTGAACTGCAAGTGCGTTTGGAATGGATCGAGCGCCAATAAGCCGCATTTGATGCCGCACAAACCAGCCTGGAGAGGCTTGATTTATCGCAGTTCACTTCAGATACAAGGGATAATTTTGGCCAATTGTATATGAAGGTCAAGTCACATTATTCTCGGAAGCTGTTGGCTGCGCGCCGCTCAACAAATGCGCATTCTACAACAGTTCGCCATTTTGCTGATGAAATTGGCTCATCATTTGGATGCTCTACGAACAGACCTCGTCTGCCGGATCTTCAACTTCCTCGTTTTGCTGGCACACATCAAGACGATTTTCAAACTACAATGGAAGGAGAAGGGTTCAGCGAGCCCGATCAACTTCAGCTGAATTCTCGACCTTCTCACACCCAAATTTCTGGAATTGGATCATTTTCTCTGGAGTCTAACAAGGCTGTGGATATCGTCCGCAACTCAAGTGAAGTTCGTGCCTATAGGTTTGAGCCACAGAATAGCCTAGACGCCAAGGAATGGAATAGCCCAGCCAAACAACTCACAAGTTGTTTTTAAAGCAGTATTTTTGGGACGCTTTGTTCTCTGTACGAGACGATTGTAACTTTCGGATAAAAGCACTCGCTACTCGTAATCGAAGCTTCAAATCAATACAGGCTTGTTGCGCAGAAAGCATTCCTACCAAATAGAGATTCTCTAAAACTCAATGATGCAACGTAGGTTTTGTCAGCTGGCTCTTTTATACACATCAGAGAACTGCAACGAGCCGCCACGAGTACAATCGCTTGTCAGACTCGAGTATTGCCCTTACTCTTACTCAAGTTGACTCAGCGCTTCGCCCGAGAGTTGATGCAAAGCGCCTTGTTACAAAATCGAAGCTCTGCTGCGAGCCGTCATGAGTAAAATCCGTCGGTACAAATACTCGCGAATCCGCGAATCACCGAGAGTACGAGTGTGATCGAACACGAGTGTGATCGAACATTAGAGGATTGATGCAGGTCTCTAATACACATTCTTAGAGTCAAAACACAGTTAGCAACGAAAGAAGACAAAAATAGCTTCATTTTTTTCACACACTCCAAAGAAAACACAGGTCTCTTCAAATTTTTGAGTTCGATCGGTACACAGAAGAAAAAAGCCGAGAACATTGGACTCAAAATGAGCACATACGGTCACCAAAACTAATCATGAACGGATTTTCTCACTTCAAGAACTTTTTTTTGAGAACGCAAAATATTGATATGAGTTAATGTGCTCCGTTTTTGAGAACATTTTAAACTCAAATAAAATTTGAGGTCCACTGGGTCCACTGTCCACAAATCGTCCATCGTCCAAGTCCATGGTCTACTGTCCACTGTCCAGGTTCACCGTCCAGTTCCACCGTCCAGGTCCACCACCGTCCAGATCCACCGTACAGGTCCAGGTCGCGGAGAAATCGCTTGTACAACATCACACCTGCCTAGGTTCATTAAAAAAGAAATACAAATTTGTCGGACTTACTGGGATAAGAGCCCAAGGACTTTGCCGCACGCAGCGACGTCGGCCGTCTTAGACGGCTAGGCTATTGCCCAGTGCTGAAGCCGCACGTCTGAATGGCAACTAATACGTAGATTTCGGTGCGGTGGTTGATGTGAGCTGAATTGTGCTCATTTCATGAACATTCGGAACATTTGTTCTTAAAAATTAAAGAGAACATTCTGTTCAAATTTTAAGATTAAGATCCTCATCCAATACTGTTAATGTCTATGCTTCTGCGCCGTATTCCAGGACTGGGATAATAAGCGACTTGTATAGCGCAATTTTCGTTTTTCGAAAGAAGGCTCTGCTCTTGAACTCCTTACTGAGCCTGTAGTATCATCGGTTGCAAGAGTTATTACTCTTCGGATCTGCAGACTGAAGTTGTTGTCGCTGTTAGTCATCGTTCCGAGGTAGACAGAGTCCTTTACAACCTTAAAGTTGTACTCTCCCATTGAAACAGATTGTCCAAAACGCGTAGGTTCACTGCGCGCTGAGTCTAGGAACTTCGTCTTTTTCTCATTTACCGCTAAGCCCATGAGTTTTGACTGCTTCTCCATATCTGAGTTCTGTTAGCATTTGGGCACTGGCGCAGTATATACTCCATCAGCAGATTAAAGAAGTTACACGATAAGGTGTCACCCTGCCTAAAACTTCTCCTGGTATCGAAAGGCTCGGAGAGGTTCTTTCCTATTTTGACGGAGCTTTGTGTGCTTCCCAACGTCATCATGCAAAATCGAACGTACTTTGCTGGTAAACCAAAAGTAGACAGGGCTTCTAAGAACTTTGATCTTATCGGTGTGTCGAAAGCGGCTTTATTATCAACAAAAAGATGGTAGGTTTTGATTTCCGTCTCATGGATTTTCTCCAATATTTGACTCAATGTGAATATCTGGTCTATGGTGGATCTACCAGGTCTAAGGCCACACTGATAAGGTTCAATCAGTTCGCTTATTCTCGGCTTTAGACGTTATTATCTTCTTCAGTTCTAAATCGAAGACAGAAGATGATAGTTTAATGCTATTCAAGCGATTTATGCTTGAAGCTTGTTTGCCAAAACTAATTTATAGCTAGAGTTTAGTAGCAAAAGGTTTTATTTGCTATTCAGTTATTTGTATGCATTGACTTATACGTGGCTTAATCCCAAACCGGAAATGAATAAAGTTAAATAAACAACTGATATCCATCCCCCCTACATTTAAACCCTTTTTAAACCCCTTTCCCCTTTTGTTTTTACATAAATTCCAAGCTCTTATCATTAACTGCAAGTTTGTTCCATTAAAAATGATAGATTTTGCTTTTAATTTCCGACTTAAAATTCTAAACAGGTTCGCTCTGATAATTACGCCCTGGCATACAATTTGAAAATGCATTTTACATTAACTTAATTATTTTGCGAAGTAACCGAACAAGTTCGGGAGAATGCGCTAAGCGCACTTTAAAAACAGTTTGCATTGTTTATGGCCAAACTGCACGCACTTCTGCCTGGCACAGGTACCACTGGGCCGAGATAGTCATCGCCCGATAAGCCTACCAGTACATATCTACTTGGGCACAACAATGTTGCATGTGGGAAGTTTTGGCGGTAACGCCTAATTATGGGCGGGCTATCGCTGGCAAATCGCACCATTTGCACAAAATATACGAGCGGAAATCATGAAAAGTGAGATGACCCCTCTTAACAATTAGCACCGATCGGATAAATATAATTTGCCACCTTCCAGCCAGAAACTCAACATGTGGTGAATAGAGAAATTGTCCACCTGCGCTCCTTTCTATCTCTGCTGTGGTACAGAGCCAAAATCGATATGCGTTTTGCATGAGGCATCTCTCGGAAGGCTCAGCCCTGCCTCTGATAGCATGACGACATGGCAAGGCGCACAGGAAACAGAGCATGGGGCAAGGCAAGCAGCGACAACATGCGCTGGGCATAATAATGCCAGACGCGACCCACAGGCCTCCCCCATACACACACACACACACACAACAGTCAGCGAACTGCTGACTGGCAATGTTAAAACCGGTAAATCTTCATAGAGTTTGCTGCGTGTGTTGGCCCTACAATGTTGTCAATACCCTAGCAGTGCATGAAGGTCTAAAGACTAGTGGATGAGATTGGTCAAACATAGTTAATCCACTAAACTTAAAGACTCTGTCGCCGGAGCGGCCACTTTGCCACCCTTTTCATAGCCAACTCCACTTTTTGAGAACTTCTTCTGTTAGAGCATTTCAGCTTCGTCTCGTACTCAGCCTGTGCGATTTCTTCCTGCAGACAACGACGACGACAACGATGAGGGTTTATTTCATGCTTACTTTGGCTTTCTTTGGCAGCCCCCATTGCTAAGCCACCCCTACCCCTCCACCCATCTAGAACCAAAACTCCTCTTGCTGCTGGCTTGCTACTTTTGCACATTCTTTTCAATTTCAACGGCGGCGCCGTGCGGAGTTGCCTCGTTTGGGTTGGCTGACTGCTAACGCTTTTGGCTGAGGCATTTTCTTTGGCAAAACTTTTGCAATTTTCTATTAAAGCAATAGAATACACACACACATGCATGTGTCGGTGGTGGATTCGTGTGTTTTTAGCCATTTTCCATATAAAATGGAAAATTTTCTTTATGTGGCCTGCGTGGCAGGCAGAGTCTTTGTTAGTTTGTTTTTTTCTTCTTCTCTTCTTTCTAATTTTCACATTTATTCTGGAAATTGTGCAAATGTATTTACAAGCAGTCGCCATGTTAGTTGGTTTGTTTGTATTCCACCTAACCTCAAAGTTTTCTACGCATTTTGGCAAATTGCGTGGCACAGGATTTTGCTTCTTTGATTTGCGCCAGTGAAGCGTTGCATAGTTTTGGGCGTTTTTGTGGTATTTGCTTTTAGCTAAATTTGTTTACTATTTCTCTCCAAAAAAAAAACAAGGGGTTCAAGCAACTTTAAGAATTTAAATCGGAGGCCAATGGACTGTGTGCTTAATCAGGCAGCGTGTCCAAAAGGTTATTCATGCCTCAATGAGGACATAAGCTTAACACTTGAGCGACACACGCAGCAGCAGAGGTAACAAACGCCCCAAAGGGTCATCATGGCGGAGGGACAAACAGTTTGGAAATGAGGAGACTTGATAACAGCTTTGGGATGCACTTATAAGACTTTTCAAAGAATCCTTTCGGTTATTGAAATTACCTGGAAAATCGGTATGCAAACCGGTTCTGAACCGAACCGGACCAAACCGAAAGATAATTCGAACTTGATAAACCGAACAGCAAACCATCAAATCAACAGTTCACTGACGTTTAATGGAGTTCTTGGATGTGTTATCGTTTTTCTCCTGCATTTCCTGCAATTGCACACTAGCCACTAAATTTGCCTGTCATCAGTTAGCAATCCTAATCGATTTGTGTGCGTATCCAATTTCTTTTACGAGATGATATTCTCAGTATTCTGTCGTCCCTCTTTGCCATCCCATCCAACTTTGGTAAGGAACTTTCTAAGCGATATCAGCTACGAAATGTTTTCTAGGAATTCAATTTCGAAATTGGTATTTAACCACATATTCACTTTAGAAATCATTTCTAACAATTCAAATGTTGGAGCAAAAGTTCGAGGAAAAGACACTTTAAAAAGCTTTTTGGTATGAAAATGGTTTCTCTGGCAAAATGTTCAATATTTTGAATGATTAGCCAGACCAAATAGAGTTGGTTGAAACAAACACCTGGGGTTTAATACCTCTAAAAAACAGCATTAATACTTATAATGCATTTCAACCCAACGGATCAGACTTTCTGTTACATCCAATACTTACGCACCTTCAAAAGTCCAAAAAAGTACATTTCCGAACAGACTTAAGAATAGGCTTAACTTTGGCCGATCCTTAAACAAATGAAAGTTTTTGAAAATATTTCGAATTTGCAGCAACTTCAAAAGTTCAAAGCTACACAAAGCTACCGAGCACACTTAAAGGTAAAGGCCTTGGCGGACTTCCCACTTAAGTAAGTTAGCTTACGCCGCCACATATTTTGTCGACGTCGATCGTAGGTCTAGTGTTACCAGACTTTACATCAAATAACGCCGACAATTGAAGTTTTTGGTATTTTTATATTAGCTGGTCAAACTACTTGATTGGCACCTTCCCTTCATGCTACAATAGATAAGAAAATTGTTTGAATATGACTGTCAACAGTAAGCTTACTATTGACTTTGACTACAAACTGTAGGAAAGTGGTAGTTTTACCATTCTGATTTTAATTTAATTTCAGTTGATCGCTGCTGACTTACATGACGAGTTTTTGAAACGTTCTCGGATTGCCTTACCTTTGAAAAATTTGAATTAAATGCCTTTCCGCGCAGACTTAAGAGCAAACCGGGACATTTTAGAAGGGTTTTAAGGCTTGAGAATCGTCAAAATTATGGACGATCGTTGAACAGAAATGCGCCTTTTGGCAACTTTTCGGACTGTTTTACCTTTGAAAGTCCTCGAAAAATAAATTTCCGAAAAGATTTAAACAAAATTCAAAACGTTATCCCTTAGTAAAGGAGGTTTAAGGGTTCGGCCGAATCCTACGAAACAGAAATGAGTTTTTGGGCGGGGCATTTTTTAAATGAAAACTTCGGGTCGTTATCCTTAAGCGCCATCGCATTCGAAAGTTTGAAAACACATTCCTTTCCTAAGTGCAAAAACAGAACTTCATTGAATATGTAATAAATTAAGACAACCACTAAATCGAACCAAAACCCCTTTTCAGTCTCTTCAAACACAAAGGTTTAAAAACTAAGAATGTTAACCACTAAACTGGTCTTTCATCCCTGCTTTACATTAACAATTTCTCATATGCAGTGAAGCAAGTGAAACAAGAACAAATACAATATATAATGGTTGGATCCTAGTGTTATTAACTTTTTAGCTGCAACCAAAGAATTAATGATTTTACGAGGGCAGTTTGATAAGCTGTTACCTTTCTTTTCGCTTGTCTTCTAGGAAAGTTTAATATTTTTTGAGGAATCTGCATCATTTAAAGTGTCTTAGACAGCAATTAAGACTATAAAATCACTAGAATTTCGACAAAAATGGTTAAAGTGAATAAACCCACCGGGCAAAGGCTCACCAAGTACTAAGAATCCATTTCCATGCGACGAGCACGGTCGCCACGTCAAAAATAATTAAATCAATTTACAAAATGCTTACCCATCTAACTTTTTTCCAACGGTCACTGAAACTAGCCACAATTTTGAGGACCTAAAGAACAAAACAGATACGGAAAAACTGTAAAAAAGAGTAAAAAAGGCGCAAAAGGCACGGTCGTCATGACAAAAATCTAAAAATCGAGGTACGAAGTGCTTACAGTTGTTAACAGATATAGCAGGACTAGAAAAAGCGGCTTAGTTGATCACTGAAACTAGCCACAATTTTAATAATTTTAAGAACGCAACGGATGCGAAAACCACGGTCGCCATGTCGAAAATCTATAAGTCAAGATATAAACCACTTACCCATCCAGTGGCGTAAGCTGGATTTTTTAATGTTTTTGGGAAATTTTTTGTAGCTTCCCTAGTTTCGTATTAAGATGTAAATCTTTTCTTTAGTAGCTTCTTTCCATAGCTCTAGATTTAGAATAGAGAAGCCTAAGAAAAGTAAAAATAGCACGGTCGCCATGTCGAAAATCTTTAAATCAAGGTACGAAATGCTTAACCATCTAATCGTTTTCCATAGATCACTCACACAAGTGCAAATTTTGAGAATCTAAACGAAACGGAAAACGGCAAAAGAATAATAAAAAGTAAGAAATCACGGTCGCCATGTCAAAAATCTTTTAATCAAGGTACGAAATACTCACCCGTCCAACAGTTTTTTACAGATTAAGCCGAGCCTGAAGAAATGGCTTGGCTGATCACTAAAACTAGCCCTTAATAAACAAAGTAAAATTCTCTTCATACTGCCCTTGTTTTGCTTTAACCAGGTAGATCTCCGACAATGTCGTTGAAACAGGAGTCTAATGTGCCCCTCCTGGCAGCGTTCAAAGCCATTTTCTATTTTTATGTGCGCACAAACTGTAAAATAAGAAAAAAACCGATGGAAAATACAGAAAAACAGAATGTTGGAGATGAGGAAACGGTTATAAAAAAAAAGTCAGTTGGGCCACGGTGGCCATAACAACATGGCCAGGACCAGAACCCAGTGACTGCGACTTGGAACGACCAAGTTAACTGCATTTTAACGCGCATTTCAATTTGGAACGGATATAATTTATAGACGACTGACTGGCGCTCGGTCTCCTATGTGTCCAAAGACCAAGTAAAAATGTTTGCCTCAAAATTGAACCTTGCGCTTGACTGCGTCTCCTGCCGGCCATATTTATCTAGATTTTGTTGTGCCTCCTCCCTCTTAATGTGCAAAATTTAATAACAAAGTATTACGAGGCGCCGTAGTTGGCGGTTAAAGAGTTTAATGTTTAATACAATTTTAAAGAAACTCTGTGCACTGCAAGTGACTGCCACTCGTCTTCGTCCTTGTCGCTGACGTCCTGCTGTTTGCCGCTGCCGCTGTCCGGCTTCACTCTCCGCTGTCTGCTTGCTTAAATTGAACAATAACCCTAAGTTGTCGTCCTCGAAATAATATTTTGTGTACTCGCCCCAAAACTGATTTCTCATACAAATAAAAATCTGCGTCTGTCGCTCTCTCTCTCTCTCCCCGTCTCTCTCTGTTTCATTCACTCTTAACAACAGCGAAAAATCGCAAAGCAATCAAATAAAATTTGAATAAAAGATTTTTGTCTGCCGTTGATTTGCGAAAAGTACAGCAACAACAATGCGAATGAGTATGACAACAACAGCAGCGGCAACAGAAATTTTCCAAAGAAGAAAATGATGATGATGGGCGGTAACTTGTGTGCGCATTTTTTGTGGGGGGGAAAAGTGCAGAAATGAAAATGGTGTTGGTAGGCAAAATGTGAGTACAGTTTTTTTTTTTGGTAAAGTCCTTAAAGGAAAGCTTAAAGACTTGTAGGTATAATTAGATCAGACTTTAGTTTAATTGCAACCCTTGGTTTTCTTTCTAATCTTTCATTGTGAGGGCTACCTTTTAATGTCCACTTGAGAAAAATGCGTGATGGATGGCTTAATCTTGCAACTTGTATAGAAGTTATAGGTCTACAGCTTCGATTTAGTGAAAACGATAAGCAGTAAGCTCAAACAAACAAGAGCGTTTATAATTTCACCGAAGCGAAAGTGATAATCGTCTGGAAACAATATGCTATCGATAACTGCTTGCGTGTGGCTTCAAATTGATAGATACATAAGAGTTCGAGACATTAATTATAAATTTCAGAAATATATGTGCTCGTTGCAGCTCGCAGTTAACTAATTTGAGTTAAAAGATATACAAGAAGATGCAAGTTTTCCTTAAATTAACTTACAGGCAAACGCCACTTCCTCCAATTCCTCCGGAAAATGTAAAATACAGTTTCTAAAAAAGACTTCGATCTTTTAGGGATGCCTGCTTATTTTTCGTTGTATTCTGACCGACACTATTTGACCGAAAGTCGTCCCTTCAAAAACTAGGGTACAATATAGTTGCTGTTTTGGTTTTCGATTTGGTCACTTTTTGGTCACTATTGTGGTCACAGTTTTCGTCACTTCTTAGTCACTGATTGTTCCCGGCTTGGTCACTGTTTTAATCATTGTTTTGGTCACTGGTCACTGTTTTAGTAACTGTTTTGGTCACTGTTTCAGTCAATGTATTGGCCACTGTTTTGGTCACTGTTTCGGCCACTGTTTTGTTCACTGTTTTAGTCAATGCTTTGGTCACTGCTTTAGTCACTGTTTTGGTCACTGTTTTGGTCACTGTTTTGGTCACTGTTTTGGTCACTGTTTTTGGTCACTGTTTAGTTCACTGTTTTGGTCACAGCTGTGGTCACTGTTTTTGGTCATTGATTTGGTCACTGTTTGGTCACTGTTTTGGTGACTGTTTTAGTCACTGTTTTGGAACAACCTCGCCAAATACGATAACAGTTTGCTAGAGAGTGTTCACATTGTGTTCAGGCAAGACGCGAAATTCGTCGAAAACTTGACTTGGCAAACTAGGCAAACCGTTTGTCACAAGCGTTTGGCTGCAAAGTAATTTCACACACATGTCAAGAAGAAGAAGAAGTGGAAAAATGATTCGAAAATTGGTTTGAGCGAATGCAAAAGTGCACAGATCTTCCTGGAGAATATTTGAAAAAACAATGAAGCCATTTGAAAATGTTGGTTATTATTTGCTATTCCCGAAATACAAATAGTAATAGTAAATATTCTATGCAAAATCACAATAGTTGTCGACTAGTCACAATGGGAGTATTGAGCAGATAAATCCGATTTCCGATTTCTGATTTACTATTGCTTATATTTCTCTGCTGAATGACAATGATTGCTAAGCTTAGGTTATTTTCTGGCTTTAGTATATCTGGTCAAAAATACATTCACATCATAAAAAATGTAGGCTTTAGTATTAAATACATTTGACATTTGAAAATGGATGTTCGCGTTGAGAGTAAGTTAGAAATTTAGTGGTTTTTTAATCAATGACTTATATAAGGACTTATACTCTTCGACTTATATAAGGACAACGTGCAAAACTTTCGGAACATACGCCTTGAAAAATAACCGATTGACCTTTGTAGTAATCTGCGGCGTTTCCTACAGGTTGCTTAATAGATATATGGAACCCAGAAATTGCCCCAATCGATCCTGGGATTCCACGCGATTTTCGTTTAAATATTTAAACAGTAAAAGCTTGCTGGGAGTAATTTGGCCAATTCACATATTTAGGCATTAGCCTCGATAGAGTCCCTGTTATGTTGCCAAATATTTGGTGGCCTGAACTTGTTGGAATGTCGAATCGATCGCCAACAGACGAGAAAGATTCCTCCTTACTTAGCAGCCAAATTGAAAACAGCATCTTCTTTGAAAAACATACATTTGCAATTGTTTCATTCTCTGTTAGTGCCGTTGCATTTGCTGTAACACCAAGAAGATCCTGAAAAACGCAAAGTTAACTGATTTCTATTATCATGCATAAAACGTATTTCATATATGAACCTCAAAAGTTGTGCGTTTCATCCTAAAATGCGCCTTGAATTGGTCCATTCTGTACCTGGGAGCTGTGTCCTCGTAGAATGATTTAGAGCGAAGGCGATTCCTTTTGATTTTTCGATTTCCACAATAGCGGCTACGAATAGGTTGCTCATTGACCAGATACCCATATTAAATTCATCCCAACCGTCCCAATTAAATTCATGTTTCCACAACTCATTTTATGCACAATTTTTGAGAGCTGTCAGTTTATTTTTAGTTTTGGGGTTAACAGTTGGCCGTGCAATCGGTAAACGGTCTCACCAATCATACATTTAATATGATTCCATCTCAGCAATCATGTTCGTCAAATTTGTCAATCGCAATCGGCAATCATTGTATTCAGCAGATAAAATCGGCAATCAGAAATCAGAAATCGGAAATCGGATTTATCTGCTGAATACGCCCAATGTCACAGTTGACTAAGCTGTATTGAATTCTCATGAAAATTTTCAACAACATCTATTGCATTTACAAACTTATAAAATTTGGTGACTCTAGCTCTTCTAGTCTCCGAGATCTAGGTGTTCATACTCGGCTGTTGATGCTGATCAAGAATATATATACTTTATGGGGTTGGAGATACTTCCTTCTGCCTGTTACGTACATTTGCACGACTTCAGTATACCCTTGTACTCTATGTGTAATCTTCGAAATTATTTGAGCTAAAGGCGAACAAACCAATTACCTAAGAAGACCCACATATGCTTTAATAACGCATCAAAACTATTAGCTAGGTGTAATGCTCCCTATAAGGAAAGTATTTAATTTTTCAAGAAGGGTGTTCCAATACCCGTTTCTTCTTCGAGGAGCAGAATCTCCAAGCAAAGTCAATTGCTCTGACAGATTCTTTAGATCTGGAGTGTTTAAGAAACGACCAACTGGTGCTTAAATTAATTGGGATTATTTTAAGATGGGTTTAATCAATGCTCCGAGCTAAAAGCCCTTTTCGACTTGTTGATTATTGCTGCACCCATCTTTTCGATAACCATTTTTTGTAGTAGTATTTGTTGAAGTTTAAAAATCCCGTACCAGGAACTTTGTAGATACTTTTGGAGAAAAAGGTTCCCCAATAAGAGACACCAACTTTGTTTATATTTCGTCGCTTATTTTTAGTCAAAAAAAAAGAAAATAAACATCGCATTAATTTTGCTCTTTTAGCATTTTATCGATAAAACCGAGCCGATGATTTGCTTGCCTATCTGCAACTCTCGCTAAGGCTCTCAGCTTTTGAGAAAGCTAAAAAGCAAAGCTAAAAAAATGCCTTGAGTGGATTAAAAACTGCTTACATTATGTTGCAGTGTTTAGGATACTCGGGTGTGAAAAATAACAAGTACTTATGCAGTGCGCTGTAGTGTCAGTGCACTCTTGCAGATCTCTCTTTCGAAATCAATTCCTTAAACAGGTGTCTGCGTTTGCTAAGAGTCTTTCAGTCCACCCTCTCCCACTAAAAAAGCTCATTTATCTTAACATTTGTGGACGCTTTTCTATTTACTTCTGCATTTTATACTTTCCCAACGTGCTGCACTTAATGCTGTTCGCTTAATTCCTTTTTGGCTGCCAACTTAAGGCCCATTCACACCTTCAACTTCTGGGGACAACTGGGGCAAGGACATTTCACTCTCTCACACACACACACAGAAATCAGGGGACAAAAACTTTCAAAAGCCACAATTATGTCAGGCAACTGCCAAGTGGCAGAAAGTTAATTAAAAACTTTGTCGCGAGTTGCTGGTCGCCTGTTACAAGTGCCACCAAATTGCGCTGCTTGCTGCCACACCAAGAGAGAAAGAAAACATAGAGAGAGAGTGAGAGAGACATCGAGAGCGTGTTAATTACATTAGCGCCACCCGCAGCCTCCAGGTCTCTGTCACATTTTGCGGTCAGTGGCATTGTCAACACTTTCGTAACGAGGTCACAGCCCACAAAAAAAAAAAAACGAAACAGCCACCTTTTCCTCCCATTGCGTAGGTATTTTTTCTCAAGTTTCCGCGTTAATAACTTTTTTCTTCCTTCATTTTCCATTATGCCATCCTTGGGGTCATTCTTGGGTGGCTGCTTGGTTGGCCGTGACAGTGAAAATGATAGCAACGACAGCGCCGGCAAACTGGCTAATTAGGTTTTGGGCGGCTTCCGCATTTTGTCTGGTCCGTGACGTCATCGTTATGGGTCACCGAAAGTGCCGCCTTCTGTGTAATTTGGTATGAAATGAAATTAGACTGGTCTGGTCTGGGCTAAACCGGAGGAGGGAGGGAGTGTCGCTTGAGCTTTATAATGAGTTTTTGTTTTTATTTTGCTTGGCTTTCAACTAATTTGCATTTGAAGTATCTTGGTCAAGGCCAGTGTCCACATCAAATCAGGGTCAGGGTCAGGTTTTCATTTTGCAGAGGACTGAAGATATTAAGCTGGTATGAAAGAAGGCAAATTTTGTTTTAACTGTAATTTATGCAAATGAAGGGGAACTTTTTGTCTACCATTTAATTGAAATTACCAAAGAAGTTGTCAAAAGAGGCATGGAAATGGGATAGCTCAACTGAACAGTTTAGTTTTGATTCTTTAACGGTGTTTTAACCGAATTGAGTTCGAAGAATTGTCAGCTTAGAGCAGCGTTGTTCTTCCATAGCCCCCAGGGGCCGAGCGCAATCGGCTATTTACACGCACACAAGCCGAGCGCATGCCGAAGTCTGGCATATGAGCGTAAGCAGAGCTCTATAGTGATTATGTAGTGATTAAGGTGTCGTGATCTGCTATTAGTATTTATTGTTTCACTTAATTAGTTTAACATTCCTTCTAGTACGGCTGGGGTCAGTCACAGTATTTGCGTCAACCCAGCGTTGCCCTTTGTACGGTGATGCGTCGTGAGCGTAGTCGCTTTTCTGCATGGCATTTCGTCTATCGAACGTCGCTCATGCATGGCATTTCGTCGACCTAGCGAGCCTGGAGAGTCGGTAACGTATTTAGCGGACATCGCCTTACAAAATACGTCAGTTGAACTCATTGTAAGGGGTATAAGGGTGGGTCGACGACAGTCACAAAATCGTCGACGCTCGTTGGTCGGCAGTACTAGAGGGTGATTTGTTGGGCGCCATGGCGGGAGTTCGACACACAATACTGAAACTCCTGGAAATGATAAGCTTCGTGATAGTGTAGTAATCGATAGTCGCTCGTGACTAGTAATCGATAGTGGCTGGTGTCCTGTGGTGGCAGAGTCGCCACAAGTCTATCTACAAAATTACCTGAGATATAAGGATTTTCTTAAACGGCATTGAGTCAAAAATTTTAAATGGTGTTAACTTTCCGGACTTGCTTTAACTTTTTAGGAATCCCCGTTGTTAACACACGTTTTGGCTTACACTATTAGAGGAAGAGCTTTCCCTGCAAAGATTTGATAGTATTTTTGAATCAAAGCAACAAAATATACTTTTTTTTTTACATAATTGAAACTCTTATTTGCGTTTATCATTTATTTCACTCTATCAACTCCCATTCCTTTTTCTCTATTCTCAATCTGTCCCCTCAGTATTTTCTGCATGCAAAAAAAACCTTTAAATGTTGACTTTTTTGCTTGGCCACGCCAAAATCGGCGTAACAAAACACCAAATGATTCGCAAACTTTGTCAGTTTTTCTTGTTTTTCTTTTTTCCATTTGATTGTCTTTAGTTGTCGCAGCGTGAAAACTTTGAAGGAAAAACTTTTGCCAGTGGCCTGTCAATGCAACGCTTGAATATTTATAGACTGCCTGCAGTCGGTTTCTTCGCTTATTATCCCAAGGTG
This sequence comes from Lordiphosa collinella, assembly GCA_018904265.1. Taxonomy (NCBI): domain Eukaryota; kingdom Metazoa; phylum Arthropoda; class Insecta; order Diptera; family Drosophilidae; genus Lordiphosa; species Lordiphosa collinella. The sequence goes on along the minus strand of JAEIFV010000030.1, from coordinate 961,071 downwards.
CGAAACGGCAGCGGCAGCAGCTGTCTTGACTTTTGGTAGCGATATGAGATTTTCACACGGTAAGAAAATTTGCATAGACATAAACATGAGCCGCTGCGGAATGTATCTCTAACGCTGTGCGACAGTGAATTATATGCAAATTATGCAAATGCACGCGACGAGAGAAGAAAAAAAAGGGGTAACCCTTCTGGCACATGCAGGATATCAATAGACAACAGTTTTTGTGGCACAGGCTTAATTGCAACATTCATGCGAGTGCATGGCAAGCCAGTATATCCTCTGGCTGCATTCGGGCATCCTTTGTTCAAACTGCAAGTGGCACAACAACAGGACATCATCAGGGCTTTGTTTGCGTTTGTTTGGCAGCAGCAGCCTGCACCCAGCCCTAACAATTGATAGTTTTTGCAAGTTCTCTGCCAGAGAATGCCAAAATTGATTGGCAATTGGCAATAATCAATGGAATAAGTGCTAATTTGCATTGTCAGCTTGTGTGTTTTTTGTTTGGGGAGGTTTTGTTTCTCTATATTTTAATTGAGGGGTTTTTTGTTTGGGCTTGACAATTGAGTATTTTGAATTGTAATTAGTTCACAAATTAAGACAGTTACAAGACTTAAAGCGCTGAAGAATACGGAAATGGGAAGTTTTGCAAGGCAACCAACAATGTTTATATGATACATAGATTTGATAAGCTTATCTATGCTCTTAAAATGTGTCTTAATAAAAATAATACAACAAATTAACCAGCAAGTCTTGGTCTTGGACCAAAGCCTTGGTCAATTGGATGTTCTGCGTAGAAAATTGAAATGGGGCGAGCACCTCTTCAATCACTATCATGATGTTGTCATTCACATGGCAGTTTCTGCCAAGTGATTTTAAGTGGTTTTCTTCAATGTTCAATGTTTATCAGTGGGATTAGCCTACTAATTTATTGAAATATATAAAAAAAGACAAATTTATTTTCTGCCAATCGTAGTTGGCCTTGACTCAACACAATTTTTACCAGGCTTGGTAAATATTCGACGTTCAGTTCAGTTTCTGTTTAGCTGTCTTCGGCTGAACAGCTAGCTGGACATATTTTGTATTTTAATTATTTACTTTATTATTTTTTTCTTTTCTCATAAATACTTACATGACGATTATAATAAGATTCGAGTGATCATCGGCTTGCTCACTAAAACGTTTAAAAAATTAGTTTTAGTTGATATTTTATTAACACCGTAGTTCTCAATTATGACTACTGCAAGGAAGATTAAGCTACCAACTTTTGCAGTATGATAGAAGTCATATAATCTGTATGAAAACTGATGCTCGTTCCTTTAGGCAGTAGGTCAAAAGCGAAGGAGTCAGCACAACATGCAAACGTCCCTTCAAATGGCACTCATGCAGTACCCGTGCTGTTGGAAACCAATATGCGAATTGAGGCCCTAACGATTGACAACCGTTCGTTTTTTCTAAACATGTTCTTTTTGCCGTATGTTGGAAGGCATAAAAGCTGCATAGTATGCAAACGTCCCTTCTAAAGGCACGCGTGCAGCATGAGGCAGAGACAGCCGAGCGTTTCTACGAAGTTGAATCAACAATAACAACAAACGTGCCTGCGCCCACAGTCTTGTAAATAACACGAGTGTCGCCAACATGCGAAATCTAGCTAAAGACTTTCGCATCCGCACATCAACCGAAACACAACCGATTCTGGTTCAGTCGTGTCTTCTACGCACACGCCTGTGAACCTGATCGACAAAGCCTTCAACGCGAAGCAACAAAGTCCTCACCCGAGGCACATCGATTCTGGTTCAGAAGTGTCTACTACGCGCACGCCCGTGAACCTGAACAACAAAGCCCTCAACGCGAGGCAGTGAAGTCTTCAACCGCGGCAACACGAAGTCCTCAACCGAGGCAACAACGAAGTCCTCGACCGAGGCAACACGAGTCCTCGACCAGAGGCGACTTCAACCATCAACCTCAGGTAGCACAATGACCTACTTACCCAACAGTTCCTCATCAACTGCCAAAATCCATCCCATCCTAACCACGAGAGCACAAAGGTACCTATGTGCAGGAGAGACAAGCCTGTTCGCTTCGACCTTAGAACCTTAGAACATCCGCTATCGAGGATCTTATCGCTACAAGCGTGATGACACAAAGCCACTGCATTGAAGCCAGAAATATCGCCCACACCAACATGGTTCAGAACACCATCAAGGCTCTGCACGAGAATGTCATACTCGGAGGCAGACCACCGCCCATTGATAAAAGCGAGACATCCCTCCCATGAACCACAAGATCCACCCTCGCACAACTCCGATGAGGGAAGAGTAGGCAACTCAACAGTTACCTGACCAGGATTAATCCTGAAGTAACGGACACATGCCCAAAATGTGGCCAAGGGCCACATGACACTTTTCACCTGTTCAACTGCCCCATGAACCCCACCACTCTCACACCCATTACACTATGGACCCATCCTATCTCCTCGAACTGGACTTGGGTTCCTAACCTCAACATCCTCTTTATTTTTTAACTCTCTTCTTTTTCATACTACGTACATACAAGTCGACCCAGCCGTTACAACAACAACAAGAGGCAACATGATCCCGGCTCAATCCATCATGCTTATTGACGCCCACTCGAAGCAAGCATCAACCTCAACGAGAGGCGACATCATCCCGGCTCAAACGATCCTGCTTAACGACACCCACTCGAAGCAACCACCGGCCATCGACGCAACTACGCAAATCCGTAGTTTCTACCCACCTTATCCATTCGTACTGTGGCGACTCTGCCACCACTAGTTACGAGCGAAAATCGATTACCACACTATCACGAAGCTCATCATCTCTCATTTCGAGTAGGAGTCAGTTGGTATTGAACTTGGCGCTGGCTGGCAGCCTCGGTCCAGCCCGCAATTAAGAAATCTTGTTAAACAAATTAAGTTAATCAAAGTGAATGTTAGCAGGCTCAAGGTCGAGGTTTGATTATAGTTCAATAATCAACCAGAAAATTCAACAGGGAATACATTTGAACATGAACAGTAGCTGTGGCTGTGTAGACGGCCGTTTCGGCTGCCGCCATGGCAAAGCCTTCGTCAGTACACTTTCAGTTGCTGTCACACCAACAACCTTCAATGCCAATGCATATACCTTCATATACCCTTAAAGAGCCTTAAAGCTAGTTGAAAGTTCGTGCAAATTTGTGCACTTGGAATTCTTAACTATTTATTCGCCAGCTGGGTAATATAAATAGGATTTGCAAATGGCTTGTTGCTGCTGCGACTGGCGTTGCGGACCTGAGGCAGCAGCTCCGACTTGATCTGCTGATCGCAAGTAGCGAAAAGCAAAAAGCAAAGGAAACGTTAGCCGACAACTTCTGGCGCTTTTTGTTTTTGTCAGAAATCAGTTTGTGTGCTTGCTTTGACAGCGACTTCTGATTTTCAATTCATATTAAACAGTTAAAAAAGTTCAAGCTGGAAAAATTTGGCGAATTTTGCTGCTTTGACTGAAGCAATTTGAACTCTCGATGTTACTGAGTCGTTCGTTTAAACTCTTGGTGAAAGATAAAAAGCTAGAAGTTCTCGGATTAGTTTTATGCTTTCTCAACCATTTCGAAGTCAATAAAAGATAATTGCCCCCCATTCAGACCTCTCTCTTTTTCCTGCGGACCACTTCAGTTCCACCATCATCATCAGCATCATCACCATGAATGCAATGCATCCACAGTGGACTATTTCAATGGGCAGCACTTCAGTAGCAACTTGGTTACTAATTTTTTCCAATTGTATCTCACAATGGTCGTCGATATCTTTGCAGATATCTATGCACTTGTGATTGTATCTATGCATGCATTGCCAGCATTTCAATAAACCGCACTAATGAAGCCCATTGAAAATGCTCCTCCGCCCCCCCTCCCCCCTGCACCACAGATACGCCTGCTGCGAACTTTCCGCTTGGCGTTGATTTTAATGGGCGCAATATTAATGACATTTCCATTGCATTTGGCATTCTACGGCGGCAGCGGCAGCGACAATACAGAAAATAAAAATCTTGTCAGCATAATTATGAGTTATCACTCCACCTTCGCCTCCTCCTCCTACCCCATGTGCGCTTGAGGGCTGGAAAGAATGTCTAGCCAGCTGGCTATCTCTTTTACCTGGATTTTTCATAATTATAAACGCAAGTTTTTATTTTTCTGTAAATTAAGAAGAAAAAAAAGGAAACACATTGCTCTGGGGAAGGCGGGAGGCGTGGCAGCGGCCATGCGAAATTCATTTTTGCGCCAAGTTAAAGTGCAGCCGTCAGGTTGTTGCTGCCCCCGTGGCATGCTTCAATGCATTTCCACTTGCCGTGCCAACCAACCAAAGAGCTCGAGGGGCAGTGGCAAAATGGAGTTGTTGTTGTTGTTGCTGGCGTACCTTGAAGTACGAGTATTATTTCAGCTTTTCTTTATTTCCATGTTGCCATAATTGCGTCGTCGTCGCTGCAATTCTTTCATCCAAGTGCGCCTCATCAGCCCCTGTCTCGCTTTTCGCGCGGTAATTAAAGCAAACTGCAATTTTTTTCGGCGCTTTTCAGAGCTGTAATTAAAAATGGCAAAAGTTTTGCTTTTGTTTATTATTATTTTGTATGGAAAAAAACCGCGTCAAAAGCCACGGAATTGCAATGGTACACAGCCAACATCTCTACCCCCGCAGACTCTTCGTTGTACATGGCATTGATATGGCAAAAGTTGTGGGATTGCTGCTGTTTGCTGCTGGGCGAGTGGGGAAATGGGATTGGGTTTGGGAGTTATGACCGCAAAAAGCAGCTTAAAGCTGTATGGTACAAAAAATGGCCAGAATAATAATCAAAAATAATGCACTTTTTTGGAAAAATGTGAAATCCATTTGAATGTGACAATAATGCTATGAGCTTATAAGCTTTTCCTTAAAAAAGTGGAGAAAAATCTACCTCTGGATACATAGATCTGTTGTCTATCTATACTCCCCTTTTCCTTCTTCAGCAGTTTGAAATTTAGACAATTTCAATTATCATTTTCCAGCTCTTTTTTGTTTCGACTTAATGAGCTCACATCACTTTTAATTACCGCGTCCACTGAGTCCGCCTCCCTCTCCCTCCTTTTTTTTCCGGTTGCCCTCAGTTACGCCCTCGAAAATTATCTTCAGTCATCATTTGCAGCATGCGTTGAAATAATTTGCGTTAATTTTTTGCATTAACAAGTGAAGTTTCTTTTTTTGGTGAAAGAATTGGACAAATGATTGCCTCAGGGTGGCAACGGCGCCTGCAAGGGGCAATTAATCATACGCCCTAATAAACTTGCTACCAAAAGTTGCCTTTTTTTTTGGCAAATATATACAAAATGCACGCCCCGTCGTCGTCGTCGGCGGCGTCGTCTGCTGCAGACAAATGCTTGGCCAAATGGCCAATGGGCAATCGTCCTGCCAACTGCATGTGTCCCTCTTTTTTTCGGCTGTCTTTGTTTTTTGGCAACAAATGTGAAATTAAGTTTGATGGGGACAGAGGGGCTTTGGTGGAGACTGGAACTTGGCATATTTTGACATGGCCGAATGCCGAAAATTTATGATCCAACTAGGGATTGTGAGTGCGTAACTTTGGCTTGGCCTGCATATAAATTGAGTTTACCAAATGGAAAATGTTGTTGTTGTTTTTTTTTTTTGGCTCGTTTAGCTAGTTAAACTCAATTTTTAATGCGCTTTTTAAAATGCAAATGTGCTAATTATGCAGTTTAGTGGTTTTAGGTTTTCGTTTTATTCGGTTTTTTATTTGGGTGCGTCTTAATTAGGCAGACTAATTGCGAGGCGCTACCGTTTGGCATTTGAATGCGGTTAATGGTGTGCTAATTAAAGCCCAAAGTCAATGGGCGCAACGAGCTAATGATTTTCAAATGCACCAACTATTAAACAAGTAGTCAGTCAGGCCCGACCGTTATATTATATCTACTTGCCAAAGTTCTTATTTAACTGATAACGTTTAAGTGTGGCATCAGGCGAACCAATTAATGTACTGACCAGAGATCTGCAAGAGTGCCTGTTTTCTTGACTTGAGTATACTTGTTGTAAATGCGTCTTGGGTATGATTTGCCACTTAAAATATGAAATCGTACGAGTATTTTTGTGATTGGTCTCAGTTTTGAGCGGGTGTCAAATTTACTTGTTTCTGCTTTGAGCGACTCTGCACGATGCTTTCGTCTTTGCAGTTTACATACCAATTTTACTCAGACAGCAAAGAGGAATGCGCAAATAACCCGGTGTTTTGAGGACACATTCTACCAATACTTAAGTATTACTTGAGTATTGCTCTTCGCATTTGTTGGTTTCTAAAGCAAGCGTCACGTTTGCCTACTCAGGGTAGAGAAAGGCATATCCGACTTAAATAAATATGTATATGAATAAATTTATTAAAGATCCAAAAAAATATTGCTTGAGGTATAAGAATAAAAAACATGTGTAAGTCTTTCCCACGAACGACGTGTCCAAGGCCTTTATTTTAAAATTCTTAAATATTTTCATAAAAAACCTATGTTAAATGCTCGCTCAAGTTTAAAGGGTATGCAAACTTCTTTATACCTTTTTTCAGTGGGCGTAGGCAAAATTGCAAAAACAATACACACAGAATTCGGTTCTGCTGACGTCGACGTCAAAGCAGGGATGAATTTGACGAGAAGTGAAGGAAACGAACAGAAGCCGATGACATATCAGAGAGCAGACAAACAAGCCGCGAGAAAAACTACTGTATACATTTTGTTGGAGTAGTCGGGACACCCGAGTGCGAAAATAACAAGTACTTATGCTGTGCACTTGCAGTTGCGGTGCACTCGTGCAGTTCTCTGGTTCTGACAATCGCAGGTATCTTGACTATCGTTCTTCTGATTGTTCCCAAGGACGTTAAAAGAGCTTTCGACAGCTTCTATTTTCCGCTTAGATTTGCTTACTCTGCAGCTGGTGAGACAGCAAGTAACGGGTGACAACTAAAAAACTGCACAAACTTTAAAATGCCGCCATAAGCACAATTCTCAACGGATCTTTATGAAAATCACAGTTTATTTATGACTACATATACAAAAGAATTGCATCATGGATTTGGTCGGAAGAACCGCTATCAGCCACTCCACGTAGCCTTGGGGTCGTATTTCCGGATACATAAGCGAATCCTGTTGGTCTGTTCTCTAATATTTTTGGTCTTCTAGTTGTTTTTGTAAACTGCAGCACTCAGACTTCCCAAAAAATCTTTGTTTTGTTCCGTTTCTTGGTACAAAAGGGATATTGGCAAAAAGGCGATATCGCCTTTGACAGTTAGCATTTGGTCAGGTGTGTAACTTGGTGCTATTTGCTTAAGTCTGGCAGCTATATTATTATTTTCAGCACATTACTGATGTGTTGTTGGCTGCAATTGAATTTTCTGGCTGCATCTCGTTGACTTGTGTTGTCTTTGTTGTTAAAAAGATGAGTTTGCCGGTCATAAAGTTTGCTTTCCGACCACTTCCAGCTTATCTTTTTATTATTTTTCGCTGCAAAATACTATAAATATTGCGTTTGGACTTGCCCTCTTGGGTAAAATGGCTTACTGTAAACACTTTACCTTTGTCAGCGTGCATTTCGTAGAATTGTACAACGCGATCACGAAGACGTTCATGCTCGAACGGCATGATGGCGACCACTTGACTAAATTTTTGTCAGGGGGGCCATGAAAACGTGTTGACAGGAGAACAAAGAGAAAGAAATGCCGACGAATGGGCCTTGTTAGAATTGGTGCAAGTCGATTATTGTAAGAAACTAACCGCTCCCAGTATCGATTTGAATATTTCCCAATGGTTTCACATAAAGTGGAAGTCGAAGAGCCTTACTTTCACATACCTCAACTCACTTAATGGTGGTGGTGCAGGCCGTTCCCCAACATGTAATACCCCAGTTAAGAGTAGGGAGGACTATGGTCTTAAAAAGCCTGAAGTTAGCCTTAAGGGAACGCCACTCTCTGCCCGAAGTAACCAGTCCATCTTCCGAAGTTTTAAGCGGGCATTCATTTGTTCAATTTGTGAAATATTGAAACACGACTTGAAAAAGACTCGAAAATTTATTGAAACTGATCAAAAGAACGGATTCAAGACGAATCTTCAAGAAGAGTCGCGGCAAGGGTACCAATTTCTCCCAACAGAAGTAAAATTTATGATCGGAAAACGAGCGCATCTATGTCTATTTGAATCAGAACGAAGACTCAAAAATGACTCTAATGCGTGGTGTCCAACTCACACACATCACCAACTGCTGCCTTTCTTGCTCGGCTTGTGCAAAAATTTCATAAAATGTTTGCTGGGATATGGCAGTTAAATTTTGACCAAACTTACCCAGCAAACATTTTATGAAATTTTTGAACACATTCGAGTCGTTTTTGAGTCCTCAGTTTTATTTAAATAGTTTTAAGTGCGCTCATTTTTTGATTAGAAATTATACTTTTGTCGGAATCTTCTTAAAGAGTAATTTTTAGCCCGTTCTTCTGATCAGTTTCGACTCAGTTTCGAATCATTTTGCGAGTCTTTTTCGAGTCATGATTCAAGAAATCAATTTTTTGCATATTCTTGAGTAATTTTTGAGTCTTCTTTTAATCGTTAGGTGTTAATCTCTTTTTAATCATCAAAAGGGCACGAAAAAAGCTCAATTAGGTCATTTTAGTTAAGACGATCTTCCAAATGATGGATGAAAAGCATAGAAAACAAATAAATTCGAAGTTTGGAGACCATTACATTGAAAGCCAAACAGTTTTTCTTTTCCTAAGGCTGTATGCTACAGTCATCGGATCCGGCCTTCAGAAAGAAATAAACTTTATCTTTGTAAAACTGTCAATCACTGTGATTTTCAAAAATATGCCAAGAAAAAGAAAGTGTCTAATTTCTGCTGAACTTCAAAAAGAGCAGCACCGTTGAGTGTTATAAGAAGAACAAGATACTTCTTCCCTAGCAGAGCTCAGGTGAATGTAAGCCACCAAGCGGATCAGTGAGCTGGCGAAACGTCAGTACAGGCGAGCAATCGACGACAGCAATTTGCTTAACACATTGCGTATCAGCGTGCTTCTGAGACTTCGCGCCGCTATTAAAAAGGGCAGCGGCAGGCAAGGTTATGATCTGCAGAAATGTCGGAGCAGGCTAGCAATCAACGGCAGCAATTTTCTCCCAAAGAGAAGTTAACGGATGGGAATTCGCAGGAATAAGAAGAAATGTGAAAATACTTTTAAATACTAAATGATTGGTTTCCTTTTAAAGAATAGATGAATTGCCCTTGCTGTGAAGTCTCAAGATTTCTGAAGAAAAGTTATCCTCATATCTTCGTCGGTGTCAACAAAATGTTTGCCAATGGAGCCAAAAATGCAGACATCTAATAGAATAATGCCATTTCACCCTGATTTCTTGATACTCAAAGAGACATCTTAATGCTATATACAACTTGTTTGACTACTCAAGCTCCTGCAGGGGTGTAAAAACTTCAACACAGTGCTATTTTATACTGGCCCCTTAGTTCTTTTTTTCCTTTTCTTCAATCCATTCAAGACCCCTTTCTATAGTATCAACCTATCAACCATTTTCATCTTCCTCTTTTTGTGTGTTGCATTTTGAAGAGCTGCACTTAAGCGCAGATTTTAATTACTTTCCGGCCGACTGGAAACGGAAGGCTTACAAAGATGCTGTCCGGGTGGAGGGGCGCGAGCATCCTTTGGCAACATTTAGAGAATGCATTTATCTGTGAGCCTGCCATTTGAATTAGCCAGTGCTTTTGTCACGGGCAGAGAGATTGGAGACGACGTTCGCCTCAAGTGCAGGGCATTATGTATTCATGGCGTAAGGCAAAAGAAAGAAAATCTCATACACATGTGAGGCGGGGGTGGCGTAAAAAAAAGAAATGCTGGGCAAGTGCACTTAGCAGCTTGTAGACGCCCCAGTTGACATTGCCCACGCTCACACACACACAAACACACACTGTGCCACTTGGGGGTTGTTTTTCTTTTGGCCATAAAAAATTCACAATTCGCACATACGAGCGTACGAGAGACGACGAGACAATGGCGTGCCTTTAAGAGCCGGAGAAACTCGGTTGGTCGAAGTGGTGGCTGTTGGCAGGCGGCACCCCATGCCTGGCCTGCAATTTTCAAATGGCCTAAACGCTTAAGGCGCTGCTACTGCCATTCCCTTTGCAATTATCCAACAACTACAACAACATGTCCATGTCCTGGCCGGCCCTTTTGTTATGGCGGCCCCCCTACTCGCTCCCTCGCTGCCAGCTCCTCGTTGGGTAATCACAAACATGTAACAAAAGCCAACAACAGGCTCAAGTTAATGACTTGGCAACATGCTGAGGACCTGGCCTAACATTTGATGTAGATGTTGATGCAGTTGCAGATGCACCTGCGTTTTATTGCATCCTGTGGCAGCCAGCACTTTGTCGCCTTTTGTCTAGGCAGCTGGTGCTGGCAAATTTGCTTGAACATATTTACTTTTTTTTGTTTTTTCTCTCTCCAAGCCGATCTTTGTGGGGTGTCACGCATGCGCCGTTGTCACCCATCCAGAGCCCATGTCAACACTTTGCCTGTCACTCCACCATTTTTGGGCAAATAACTTGCTTAAGAAATAAAAAAAAATTGTAAAGAAATCCAACAAGAAAGAGCAAATAAGTTGAGTGAACCGACTACAAAATACACTCATGCGTTTGGTCGCATGGCTGCCACCTACCGATCCACCTAGCTGAGTTTCATTTTATGCATAATTTCAATGTTTTTTGTCAGATTTTGTTGAGATTTTTAGTATAAATTCGAGTTAGTTTAAAACTTAAATCTCCTCATCATGCGGATCCTTCCCAATAAGCAGGGTATCACAAATCCCGTTACCAGCACGGCCTAAAGAGTTGTCATTCAGTTGTCTGGGGTACATGTGGACCACCGCTGGAGTTTCGTCTCTGAAGCTGATTCCTCTGGCGTGTGTTGTCGTCTGCAAATTGTTCGCGTCGCTATTATCCAGGGGCATCAATCTCCAAGCAATTGACAGGCCGCCATACACCCTACCCTCCCGCACCAGTCAACATCTTTGGCTGCCTTTTTAAGGCAAGACGAAATTATTTACTCACCGCCACCGCCGCCGCCGCCACCGCCACCGCAATTGTCAACGCGGGAATTGGCCAGCAAACAGCAACGTCTCCTCTCTGGTTTTATGGCAATTTGATTTGTTGGCAGTTTTTCTGTAAATTGCTGCAAGTCTGCCTTTTGTCTCGTTGCTTAATTTAATTTGTATTTCGGCCTCTGTGCGTGTGAGTGTGTGTGTGTGTGCGTATTTATGGCTAGTTGACAGTATTTTTTTTTCTGCCTCCTTTGCTCTCCTTGATTGACGGCAAAACTGTTTGGCTGGTGGCAGTTGGCGGTTTTGGGGGCCACTAATTTGGATTGAGGGAGTTATTGTCAGTTTATGGAGTGTCGCAAAGTGACGGGAAGCAAGCTGTTTGCCATATTTGAACTTACCTTTTTTTTTGGGAACTTTCTAGGAAACAAAATTTATTTGTGATTTTAACAATATATTTTGCCTTTTGATAAGAGAAACATATTCATTCGAATTCGGATTATAATTTAAGTCTATTCAATTGACCCACATAGCTAACATCGTTTTTTCCAAAGTTTAAATACACTTGAAAGAGATCATTCATATGGCAGCTACAAGAAGTGGTCATCCGATCCGCGCGACTCCGACATATAAGCAGTGTGCAGCTAAAAGACGACTCGGAATTCTTCTATGCGTTTAAAACTTTTGGGCAAAATTATAGTAAAATTATAGTACACTTTTCAAGTGTATAATAAACACAGTGTTCACAGAGCTCAAAATAAAAGTAATGAACCCAAATTCGCGAAAAAGCTAAAGGTGACTTTGAGAAGCTGACAGACGTTTGGCGATGCTCCTCAGGCTCTTCAAGTCGAACGTTATGTCAGTGCTCATATAAAGTTCCTCTACATGAAAAATTAAAACTTCCTTAGTGTCGAAAATCTAAACATTGAAAACCCGACTTAATGCAACGCATATTCTGTATGTTTGATGCCTTATGGAACAAACTTTGAACAATAAAACCAAGCCAGTGCACTGCAGTGCCTCACTCCGAAACCAGATTCGTATTTAATCAGATCAGAATATTATATTTTTTTTGACCTTGTCATGATTAAAACAAGGATATTCGCAGCATCAAACAATTAAGAAAATTAAGATACCTTGCAGTTTTTACTGGCTCGAGGTCTTGTTATGCTATTGGCATAACTTTAAACAGAGGCACACACCACAACGAAGGAGGCTTCAGGTTGATCGGACGCATTTCATGAGGGACCAAATCCTCACTCATCAGCGATCTTGAGCCTGAAATGTCTATCCAAAGAGCAGCCTCTCCATGCCAGCGACGGCAAAACTGTTTGGGAGTTCCAAAGGCAGCTTGCGTGCAAAACACCTAAAAGACTGCCTAAGACAGCCATTCCCCTTTGTATGTGAGTCTAGCCTCCTTTTTCGACTTTGTACTCAGTGAGCAGCCAACGGCAACCACGTCTGAAGCAGAAGACCAAAAATTTTTGCATATACAAACAGGAAAAAAAAAATTAAGAAGATATTTAAAAATGTAGACGATGTCTGGTTTTACATTATCGGTAAGTCTTACCAAATTTTGCTCGATTTGCAGCACTATTTTATATAGCTGCCATATATCCGATCCGGCCGACTTGCACCAACTTAGTTGGTTTTGAAGCAATTGTACTAAAATTTGGTTTGTATACGTGTTTTTAGCTACCTAGACGACTTACCAGCCCCTGGTGAGGCTCAAACTTCTAATGAAAAGTTTTTTCTTTGAATAAACTTACACACCCGGTCACCCCTCACTGCTGTTGGCGCCAGCTTTGTAGTAATTAGCCATGAAAAGCTTCTCAAACTGCCGTTCGGATTCGGCGTTAAACTGTAGGTCCCTTTCTCTTGTGCGAAAATTAGAAGCGCACAAGCCAAGAGATTGAGAGGAGCTCGGCTTCGGCCCTTTGGGGCTGTGACAAGAAAACAAAAAATTGAGGAAAGTTAACTTCGTCTCGGCCGAAGTTTTGTATACCCTTGCAGCTTCCATTGAAAATTAAAAATTTTCTTAGACTTATTTTACCTTACTTTTCTATGCCTTGCCTAGCGTTTTAGAAAAAGTGAGACTGTTCTTACGAACTTTTAGATAAGTAAGCTAACAATTTTAGCCAGCACTCAAACATTTTGGTCAACATTCTAGTAGCGGGGAGTAAATCGCTCATACTAAAACGATTAGACCAATTGAGACACGCTCACACACAAAGGCTTCTGTCTGCTTTGGCGTTGTGTTTCTGTTTTTGAGCTCATTTTACTTTGGAATTCCCAAGCAGTTATGACGTTACTAGCAATGGGAGACGGCTGCTGGACTGACATTCGACAGACAAGAAGATTTCTAGTTAGAGACCGTGGTGGGTCTTAAATCAGCTGTAAAGTCAACTAGTCTCCCTTGTGGTGTTCCTGTTTAAAGTTAAGCAAAAGCAGAACATGACCTCGAGCCGGCTAAATTGCTAGTTTACTTATCGTAAAAACAGAGGCACAGAGATAGCTGATAACCTGAATTTGAAAATAAGCTACTTCACTTTTTTTATATCGTCAAAGAACTGTGAAATGTTCTAAAATTTTATAATTTCACATTAGTGTAATGATGTCCCTTGCATTGTCTTACATTCCGAAAACCGTGATTTCAATAATTCTGTTCAGTGATTAGTGTTCTGTTGTAATGATGTGATCGCAGAGGCACCATGTGCCCTCTTTACTTGTCAATTTTATTCTGTCTTTCGTTTTGCTTAGGCTAAGCGTACATTATTATGAGAGTTATGAGTGTGTGTGTGTATTTGTTTAAACGAGCATGAGTCCAATGCTTGCATCAAAGTGATGGCTCGGCAGTTTTAAGTCGTTCTTAGTGCAAAGGAGTCATGTTAGATATATATATTTTTGGGTTATGGGTTTGTTTATGTGCAACAATGTTCATGCATACTTGTTGCCGTGTGAATATTTTATGTACTTAACTGTTTATAAGAGCTTACGTATATAAAGTGTATGTGAGCTCACTACATTAGTCTAGCAGGCGTATATCGAGCAGCAGGCGTATATCGAGGTTAGAAAGAAAGAGCTTCCCTTTTTCTATAACTGTTATTTTTTGAGCATCTAAAATTTGCCAAGAAAAAGAAAATCTAATATGTCACGAACCTTAAAATAAGCAAAACGGATGAGTGTGATGACAAATCAAGAAACTCATTGCAGGGTAACTTAGCGGGTAAGCCGTCAAGCGGATCGGTAAGCTGCCGGAACTTCGGAAAAGGCGAGCAATCGACGGAAGCAGTCTGCTGAACGCTTTACATCTTAGAGAGATTTTGAGACTCTGAAACAATCGCAGAGAGCTGCTGAGTCAGCAGTGGAAGCAGAAGCTCGGAGACAGGCTGTAGTTGAATGAAAACACTTACTATCAAATACTTGGGGTGATCTTAAACTAGCTGCAAATAGATAATTTTTCATATGAGCTTAGATTATTATGAAGATTTGATATTTATTTGGTAATTGAACCCGCTTAAATAGGAGATCCGAACTGTCCAAAAAATCGCGAAATTTGCCAAAAATTTTATTATTGACGGATCGGTAAATCGAACGCTGATCGAAGTTGGCAACGGTAGACGGGTAAAAAGATGGGTAGATGGATTGGTCAACAAAATCGCGATATTTGGAGTCTTTAGGCTTCATTATCTTATTGGCTGCACCATAAAAGAAAATACAAAGCCCCTGAGTTTGGTAAGGCGCTGCCCATCACCGTTGCGACCGGTGCTGTCCATAATTCATTGTTTTCCATCCGATCTTTACAATTCTTTTGGCGAATCGATCGAGGATTCCCGATTACTAAGTAAGTCCAGATGAACCTTCTATCTAAAAAACTGTGGAAGATATGACTTTTTCCAATTTTCGGGGGCGGGAGGTGGCGTGGCCAAAATTGAAAATAAACTTGATCTGCCTGCAAGTATAAGAAGCATATTTCCCTCTATCGAACCTCTATCTATTACCATCTCTGAGATCTGTTTGCTCATACGGACAGACGGACATGTTTGCACAAGCTTATTATACTCTGTGTACCTCTGGTACGCAGAATAAAGAGAACGTTGAGAGAATTTATTATCGAACCTCACTGGTGGCATTGAATTCTTGGGTAAGCTAGAATCAACTGACAGCAGTAATAAAAATGCAAATGATTTCATTTAAGAGATCCTAGAAAACAGTGTAAAACTTTTGTACCATTAAGGCGACATCTGTTGAGACAAAAAAATAAAAAATCTCAGCATATCCTGATTCCGCTCACTGGCGCCATCTGTTGCTTGCCCAAACTGTTCCCTGCTCTAGTTCAGACACATTTCAAGTGAGAACAGCGCTAGCGATGTTTTTTTCTACTCCAACCCCTGAATTTAAGACTTCAATGTTTCCCCGTTTCTGATGTCAGGGGATGGAGAAAGAAAACATAGCAGAGTTTCACTCAATTTCAAAACCACTCAAACTCAATTTTTCTCCTCTTCCGAGTGAACTAAGCCACACTCAAAACATCGCAGGAGCAACGAGAGAGAAAATTTGAGCAAAACAGGTTTGAGTTGGGGTTGAGAGTTCCTCTCACTCTCTCTCTCACACTCTCTTTTACTCTTTTACTCTATGTGTATTTTGTTGCCAGCTGTGCTAATTAATCGAAACTTGCCAGGGAAAAATTGATATAAAAATCTTTGGCTATCATTTAGCCAGCAAAAGTTTGCCCTCACATCAACTCTTCAACGAAAGAATGCCAAAAGAGTTTTCAATATGTTGCAAAACATTTTCTACATTGGAAACTTTTTCTTGCCACATGCAGCTGCCGGGCAAAAGTTCGACCCCAAAAAAAAAAAAAAAGAAATAGCAAAATATCTTTCTCCAAATGCAAACTGCAAATGAGCAAAAAATTGTCCCAAAGCAGTTGGAGGGGTGGGAGCCAAACTGTGAAAATTGAAATGAAAATTACCCATTGTGGCAGGCAGCATTTCAATTTGAGTTGCCATTTTGCACGTGCCTTGGTGCTTGGCTAATGGTCCCTCCCTTCCACACTCCTCCTCCTCCTCCTCCTCCACCGCCAGGTCATCCTCCAGCCTTTTGCATTTTATTCATGCCCAGCCAAATCCACGTCCGACTTTATTAGTTATTTTCTGCTCAATTTGTGCCCGAAGAGGCAGGATAACAAGAAAAATTATTTTCAATTCATTCAACACATTCATAAGAAAGAAACGAATGAAAGAATGGAGCCATCGTCGAAGAGTGTTGGCTGAAAATCTATTCATTGCCACTCGAGCGACTCGACATTTCAATAATTGCTTTCAGGGCACGTTCACGGGCTGGAAACAGTATTTTTTTTATGTTTATTAGCGGTCGTTGGATATGAGTTGGTCTCCTATACACATAGCCATATGCAACGCATAAAATATGTAAAAATTTTCAAGCAGTTCTTGAGATAACTTTTTGAACTTTTTCTTAGAGCGTTGAAACATTTTTGCTAAGTTTCGGGTAATCGAACAAATTTTTTTTTCAATTCAATCTTATCTTATTAATTTGGTCTACTTTAAGTGTGACCGGATCCGATTAACCACTATCACTTAAAAGTTTGGTATATTTTAGCACTATTTTACTTAGAACTTTTGATAGACCGTTCACTTTGTCTTTTGTTTACATGCTCTTTGAAAGTTTAGCTCTCATATTGGCCACTTTACGTGTGAACAGCTGTGATTAAACACTATTATTAAGAAGTTTAACATGATGAAGCACCATCTTACTCAGAACTTAAAGACGAACGGTCACACTGTATATCGTTTACATGATTTTGGGAACAAGCTCTAGACATAAAACATGTTAGCACGAGAGAAAGTTTGTGCCTTGATTTGTTTATAAACTTTTTCGGACTTTGGATAATGTCTAGTTTGGTTTGCTTGATCCACATTGATCCCTTTAAATAGCTACTCAGGTTTTAACTGAGAAGCTTTTCAGTTGCAACAACTAAATATTCTTTAACATTGAAAATGTAATTATATGTCCGCACAATTATCAACCCTTTTTCAAGGTGACTACCATGATTAGGCATAAAGACTTGACATTTCTAAGCAGTATATAAGGAACATTTTGTGGGTCTTTTGCCGTTCAATAAGTTTCAACCATGAGCATTAGCTCAGTGCAAACGAACGCACTTTCGAAGATATGATGCGTGTGCCAGTTCGTTTCTAAGGAACCATTGGCGAGGATATCAATGTGAGAATTGGTCTTCATTTACAAATTGGCTGGAATAGCGCATTAAAGTGCCGATCTGTTGCTAGTGGTGGTGCACAGCTTTGTATGTATTTCAATTATAAATATATCAGGCGTTTCCTTGCACCGAGGAAAATACCGAATTCTCAATTTCCATGACACGCCGTCATGACAAATGCCTCAGGTGAGTGAAGATTTATTGAATCTTTGTTTACCTTCGTCTTATCAACATTTTACAGACTCTGCGAACATGAGAACGAAATGTATAGTTTTTCGCTGCTGCTCAATTTTCTGATAGCCTCCAAGCAAATTTGCTTCACGCCTTTCAGGTTACCGAATCAAAGCTGGATGGAATCATAATCTATTGTACTTTCCTAATGACCACATTGGTTCGAGTGTTTCTATTGTGCTGCTATGGAGATGAACTAATGTCAGCTTTAATATGCTTTGAAATGGTTTAAAAACAAATAGCTGACGTAACTTTTCCTTTTGCAAGAGTCTAAGCGTAGGCGATGCCGCATATAACCAAAACTGGATTCAATGCAATCAATCCTATTGCAAAATGCTGAAATTACTAATTCTGAGAAGTCAAATGCCTGCCTCTTTGAGACCGCCCACTTTTTCGCCTATATCTCTGGCTACATGAAGTCAAACTATGGGCAGACTTCGAGAAGAAATTTTAAATTGTTTATTCTCTTTCCGGTGATGAGCATGTCCAATCAGTTTTTTGCTTTACTGAGAACCACCTACTTTGAGAAGCAGGTTGAGTTCGTATGAAGATAATAGACTTGCTTGCAGGACTTGAACAAATTTAACAAAAATAGTACTACATAGGCAACTTATTCCTTTTTGGAAAAAAATTACACTAGCTCTCTAGACCCCCCAAATGTTTCTTTAAGCTTTTATGTCCAGACTATAAGAAATTTTCAATATAACCGGCATTTATATTATTGTCAGAAGGAATCCCTTATAAGTTCAACACTCAAATTGCAAAACAAAGCAAATAGCAGTCGGACGATAAAATTTCCTTCGATAACTCCTAAAGTTTAGAATACTTAAAGTAATTTAAGTTTTAGTATGATGGCAAGCACTCAAAAATGCAACAGTGCACTTCATCGGAAGTGCTAAACACCATATTTTATACCCATCCCCTAGACTTGATGTCAAAGCAGATTAAGAGAATCTAAAGCCTGAGCCGAGGTCATCTAAGGACACTCAAACTTTAAACAGCACTTTATACCACACAACGCCATTCTAAAAAGTTTATTACGTCCAAGTCCCAAACCAAATCCATAGGTTTAATATTCTCCTCTCGGAGAATATCATGATCGGTTTGGTATTGGACTCTTACGAACTGTTCATTAAGTAAGAGACCTTAACGCTTTGGAACTATGGAAAAGAATCCTGCGCTTGGCGCAGTTTTAGCTTAATACTTACCAGCATTCTTCGGGGCAAAGTCCGAACTAGTTATCCTCCCAAACTAGTTAGCCTGTGAACCAAAACTTCAACCTAAGCAAACGTGTCGCACGTGTAGGAAACTACATTTTTATACAGTTCTTACATATTTTGATTTACTTCTCATCACTTCAAAATTCCAATTATTTTAAGTACGATTCTTTTAATACCGAAATTCTTGATTTAAACACATTTCGAACTTTTTTAAATGCTTTTTGATAATGCTTTACTCTTAGATAGATATTACTGTAGGTCAGAAATCTAACATCATTCATTAGATAAGAGTTAAAACCAGTTAGAAAAATAGGGGAAAGTTAACTTCGGCTCGGCCGATGATTTGTATACCCTTGCAGCTTCCGAAGAAAACAAAAAGTTTTTCTAAGACTACTTATTGGACCTAACTTTTCTATGGGATCTATACTATATACCTACATCTGTCTGATTTCTACCAAACTTGCTGAAATTATGGAAAAGCATAATACACTGTTAATTACGAAATTTGGAGGCGATCCCATTCCCACAAAAAAGATTTTCTCACTAGAACTTCCTTTTCGACCGATCATTCATGCTGCAGCTATATGCTATAGTCATCCGATATTGATAAAACTTTGTAAAAATGTGTTAAAGTATATAAAATAAGAATATGCAAATAATAAGGACGTTTTCATTAGAAACAAAAAAGTTTTCCTCACTCCAACTAGTTTTTCGACCGATCGTTCCTATGGGAGCTATATGCTATAGTCATCCGATCTCGACCAAACTTTGAAGAATTGTGTAAAAGTATATAAATTAAGTGTAAGCCAATGATAAGGACGTTTTCATTAAAAACAAAACAGTTTTCCTCACTCCAACTAGTTTTTCGACCGATCGTTCCTATGGCAGCTATATGCTATAGTCATCCGATTTCGACCAAACTTAATGAAATCATGGGAAAGGATAGTAAATTGAGAAACACGTACTTTGGAGGCGATTCCATTGGAAACAAAAAAGTTTTTCTCACTAAAACTAGTTTTTCGACCGATCGTTCCTGTGACACCTATATGCTATAGTTATCTGATCCGGCCGGTTCCGACAAATGTGCAGCGTATTTGTACCAAAAGACTTCGTGCAAAGTTTGGTGAGGATAGCTCTAGAACTGACGGAGGAGATAGCATAGGAGGACAGACGAACAGACGGATGGACGCACATACGGACAAGGCTAAATGAACTCAGCTCGTCATGCTGATCAAGAATATATATACTTTATGTGGTCGGAGATGCTTCCTTCAATGCGTTACAAACATCCGCACAATTTTATAATACCCTCTGCAAGGGTATAAAAACAAACTGCAAGGGTATAACAATTAAGAAAGCATTCGTTTAAAAATAAATCGCATTTCCGTTGCTCACTTTTTTGTTGGTTGGGTTGTCCTTTGCCTATTTTGTTCTCTGACAAAGAAATTTTAAACTTGAATCAAATTTTTCCAAGTTTTCAAAACTTTTTCTAAAACATTTCGGACTTTCTGACACGAATCTCATAAACATGCAGGCGTTTCTTTTTGAATGAGCGGCTCGATGTGGCGTTCCTAGTAGTCCCCGAGTCTAAATTTTCAATGCCAGGTTATGTAAAAGGAAGATGTAAGACGACTTGGAGTGTGAAAGCAAAAAGGTCAGCAGACAACATATATGTAATATTGATTTATAAATCATAATCAACCGTTAACCGGCACACAACTTATTTGACTAAATTCAAAACAAAATCCAGATACGATTCTGACTTTATTATTGGTAAATTTCAGGAAATCGATAAAATGTGAGACAATCTTGACTACACTTTTGTTCAACAGCTTCCAAATTACCCAGCAATTATATTTCTACTGATCTATAAAATTTGACTATTGGCGATTGCCACTTTTATCAAAACGGAATTATCTTAGCACAATCTTAATCAGAACTTTTGACTGAGCTATTGTCTATTGAGTCCATGTTCATGGAATGGAATTAGCCCGGGAATAATAACTTGTTTAGTTTTTCCTTTGAGAAGCAACTCAGGTGTTAACTGTGAAACTTTTTGGGTGCAACAGCAAATTACATTGAAAATGTAATTATTTCTACGCAAATTATCAACATTTTTCAAGGTTGCTACCATGATTTGGCGAAAAAGTTTTACATTCCTAGGGTGTACATAAGGCAAATAATGGGGTCATTTGCCATTCAATAAGTTTCAATCATGAGTAGCACTGTGGAGCAAACAGCTCGTACTTTCGAGGATTTGATGCGAGTGCAAGTGCGTTTCTACAAAAGCAAAGATACATTCTTCGAAAAGTCCACTGAAATCACTTTTAGTTACTCTAGATCCACGTCTATGCCGGTATCATTATCTTTAATCTGCAGACCTTGAGCTGTTGCCCCAAGTTGTACATTTTACTCTCCAAGTATTTATAGAAGTTTGTGAAGCTTTTTGATGGCTAGTTGCTTCATAGCTGGCGCCAATAGCTGGTGAAGGTGATCGGTTGTGCAAAAGTTTCATAAAGAAAATCCAAATATCCTTGCCAGAAGGCTGGTACGAAATCGAAGCATCAAGGGAATCAGGATAATTGTCAGCTAATCTACTAAATGCCCCAATTATTGATCGAACTGTCGAATGAACATTAAATGCCTCTCTGAGAAGTTACTCAGGTGTTAAGTGAGAAACTTTACAGCTCTAACAGTTAATTACATTCACGTTTAAAAGTTAAAAACTTTAACGCCCAATTATCCACACACTTCAGGGCGCCCAACATGATTAGGCATAAAAACTTTACAGCCACGCCCACATTTCTTAGGCCTATATAAGCCCCATGTTGGGGTCTTTTGACACTCAGTTCTAGTTTTAAACCATAAGTCTCAACCATGAGCAAAGTCTTAGTGAAAACAGCTCGTACTTTCGAGGATATGATGCGTATGCCAGTTCTTTTCTACAGAACCATTGGCGAAGATATCTACGCACATCGTTCGAAAAATCCATTGAAATCACTTTGGCTCAAGATCTACCTGTATGCCGGCTTCATTAACTTCAATCTGCTGGTCATGGGCGAATTGATCTTCTTTTACAAGTCGGTGCAGAATTTTGAGACCATCCGTCTGGCCATTGCAGTGGCTCCCTGCATTGGTTTCTCTTTGGTGGCGGATTTCAAGCAAGGAGCCATGGTGTGGCACAAGAATACTCTGATACAGCTGCTTGATGATCTGGAGGATATGCATCCCAAGACATTGGCTCGACAGGAAGCCTACAAAATGGACACGTTTGAGCGTACCATGAAAAGGGTGATCAACATCTTTACATTTCTGTGTTTGGCTTATACCACCACCTTTTCGTTTTATCCGGCTATCAAGGCCTCTGTGAAGTTCAACTTTTTGGGCTATGAGACGTTCGATCGCAATTTTGGATTTCTAATCTGGTTCCCTTACGATGCCACCTCAAATAATTTGATCTATTGGATTACCTATTGGGATATTGCTCATGGCGCTTATTTGGCTGGAATAGCGTTTTTGTGTGCCGATCTGTTGCTGGTGGTGGTGATCACACAACTTTGTATGCATTTCAATTATATATCAATGCGCTTGGAGGCTCATCCTTGCACCGAGGGACAGGACAAGGAAAATACGGAATTCTTAATCTCAATGATACGCTATCATGACAAGTGCCTCAAGTGAGTGTGAAAGTAATGAAGAGGTGGCATGTCTAATTGGAATTTTTCAGACTCTGCGAGCATGTGAATGATTTGTATAGTTTTTCGCTGTTGCTCAACTTTTTGATGGCCTCCATGCAGATATGCTTCATTGCCTTTCAGGTTACCGAATCCACGATAGAAGTAATCGTTATCTATTTTATTTTTCTAATGACCTCAATGGTACAAGTATTTCTGGTCTGCTACTATGGCGATGAACTTATATCAGCGGTGAGTTTGACTGGTGGTTTGCTGTGATAAGGTTTATGTGTGATATTTTCCTTTGGTAGAGCCTGAGCGTGGGCGATGCAGCCTATAACCAAAAATGGTTTCAATGCAACCAATCTTACTGCAAAATGTTGAAATTACTTATTATGAGAAGTCAAAAGCCTGCTTCGATAAGACCTCCCACTTTTCCGCCTATTTCTTTGGTTACGTACATGAAGGTAAGCTATGGACGGATTTTGAGAAGAGTTTTATATGGTTAATCTTTTTCAGGTGATCAGCATGTCGTATCAGTTCTTTGCTTTGCTGAGAACCACCTACAATGATAAGTAGGGCGAGTCAGTGTGTAGGCAATGGTGCCAGTCGCGGTACTTGAAGAGCCAGATGCCCCTCATGATATTAATACAATTAAAACAATTTTATTTAAACAAATTAAAGTTTATAAAACTACTGTGAAATAAAAATCACCTTTAGGCATATTGCTTTTGTTATGCAGTGAATTATTTCTGAAATTTAGAAAATTTAGAAATTTTTCAAATGAATTGATAATCACGACTCCAGTAGTCTCGATTAGTTCAAAGGTTTCGTTAGTGGGTCTTAACCCCAATCCGAAGGAATTTCTTCGCAGTTTCGTAGTCGTGAATAAAACTTAGAATTAACACTACACAACAGAAAGCAAGTACAAGTCGAGAGTCTGCAGAGTGCTTCTCCAGGTGAACATGAACCAAAAAGTACAAAATATCTTGGATTAAGTACAAAACAGACTATCAATGCAAACTCCAGGAATCTGTTTCTAAAATTACCAAATGGTTTTAACACTTTGCTTCTGAAGTGATGACAGACTAGTGGCCTAAAGAAGAACCATCTTCGTCTTTGGTTAATTCATCTGTTCAACCTTATTTGATTCAATACAGAGTTAAGAAAAAAAATGTAAAAACCTTTAGAATTGTATGAGCACAACCATGCTTCAAATGCAATACAAGTAAACTAATCGCTTAAGGCTTTTTGAGCTTGTTCAAACGGCATACACATTATAGGCGAATCATTGCATTTGCAAGCTCGAGTGTTTTCCGTACATATACTCACGTTGACTCAGAGCTTCGGACGCGAGTCGTCATTAAAAGTAAAGTTCGTTCGGTACAAATACTTGCAAAATACTCGTAGCTTCGGCCGGGAGTAACCGCGATTACTTGTAATTATGTAATTTCTGTAATTTTTAAGCATCATGAACACGAGTGTGTAAGAATGTTGTTTGCTTTAAGCTCTCTGTCAACAAGCCGAGTAAGAGAAATTAAAAGTATATTTTCAAGTGTGTCGAACCAAGGCAGAAAGCCCAAGCAAGACAAGTAAATGCACGAGTGTGATCGAACATTAGAGGCTTGTTGCAGGTCTCTGCTCTGTACTAAAGGTACACAGAGTACTTTAAGGGGGTCTTCTCATTCAAAACCCGTTTTTTGGACCCTTTTTAAAAAAATTCTTATTTGAAAACGCAAAGAATAATTGAAAACTTTTTTATTTATTGAATTACAAAAGGTTCAAAGTAAATAAAAAATTTTTTGCCTCGATACGAGGGGCTGTTCAAAAAGTAATGAGACTTCAAAGTTGGTGGTGAAAAAAGGTGTCGTCACGCGGCCACGATTCCGGGTCTCCGGAGCGTCCGAAATGATAAAAAAACGGGGTTATAATCAGTATAGATGTAATTCTCGGCTGAACCTCAAACTTAATTTTGTGATTTTTTTGACAAAATGGCGGCCATTCAAAAAAAATTCAATTTCGGGCTTTTTTTTGTAGTTTAGTGTAAAAAAAAATAGTAAAAAATTTTTTAAAATTATGGTCGAGGTTCAGCCGAGAATGGTGACAATTCTGCGTCGATTCCACTTTGTTTCATGAAAATCGGTTCAGTTGAACTGGAGATATCATGGCCGCCAGTTCGAAAAACGTGGTTTCGAGATAAACGCGTTTAAAGTTTGAAGTAATTTTTTTGGAAAAAAATCAAAAATGTTTAAATGCAGTTTTAAAGAGCTGACAATTCTCCGTCGAATTCACTTTGTTTCATCAAAATCGGTCCGGTAGAACCGGAGAAAACTTAACGCATAGGTCAAAATACGAGGGTTTAAAAAAAGTTGCTCAATGAGAAGACCCCCTTAAGTTTGCAGTTGCTTGGGAATTTAGGTCACATTGGGTCACTAAAAGGACTATATCTCCTAAACTAATTCGAGTTTTCGAAAATCCTTTTGGGGGGATATTTTTGAATATCCAAGCTATAAATAAATGCAAAAAAAAAAAAAAAAAAAAGTTGCTCAATGAGAAGACCCCCTTAAGTTTGTGCAAAAGTATGTAACAGCCAGAAGGAAGCATTTCCGACTCTATAAAGTATATATGTATATTCTTCATTAGCATAAACAGCCAAGTCGAGTGGCTATACCATGTCCGTCTGTCCGTCTGTCTGTCCGTATGAACGCTCAAATCTCAGAGATGGTAACAGATAAAGTTTATTTAAAATTTTTGGCGCGCGCCCCCGCAATTTAGAAAAAACGTCATATCTCCGTCAGTTTTATAGATAGAAGGTTCGAACCTTCTGGTCATATTTTGAAATCAAAATTATTTATCGATCTGCTAAAGGTTTGATAAAGATCGCCTGAATGGTTATCGAGTTATAAGAAAAACAAACATTTATGGGCAACGCCGGTCGCAACGGCGATGGGCATCACTTCCCAGGTTCAGTGTATGTTATAGTCGGGCTTGACCGACTTTCTTTCTTGTTATTACATAGTTTGCAGTACGAGTTTTGTAGTAGACTATATCAAACGAACCCCCTCGGTCTGATTTGCTAGCCGATTACTTAAGTCCCTTACCAATATCGTCTGCAACATATCCCTCTCGCACCCGCCAGACTAGTAAGATAAATATGTGTCTTTATTATAGATATTCACGGCGGCGGCTGCTGAACGACTGATGACGTTGACTGCCGACATATCGATAATAACGTCTATCGTCTTAACAGGGATGCCACCTCGGTGCATGCAGGTCCCAACAACATCTTATATTTTTGTCTTGACATTGAAATAGCTGACCCAGTCGCATTTGCTAGTTCATTTTAAAGTAAGATTTTTGACTCGCCATCGGAAATCTGGTCTTAAAAACTTTTGTATCTGGGCTTAGAATTCCAAACTATCATTGTTCGTTACATCTTCGAGGTTCCATTTTTTAATATTTAGATACGCAATTTAAAAAATGGGTGTTGGATTAAAGGATAGGCTTGCCGGCTTAGATTTATGATTGCCCGATCGAGTTCCTGTTGAGAATAATTGAACTTTTTATACCCTGTCACCAAAAGTACTGCCAGAAGGAAGCATCTGCAACCCAAAAAAGTATATATCTTCTTGATCAGACCTGTCGATTTAGCCGTGTTCTCTCAGTCCGTCCGCCCGTTTTTTTGTATGATCAAAAAGAGTTCAAAGATGGTAAAAGATAGAGGTTGGACATGCACGTGGGGACTAACAAAAGTTCGGTAAGTTGGTGACTTTTTAGTCTTTTTTTAAATCCAAAAATTGCAAATGCTTTGCATTTGTTTTACGGGACTTGGTTTAAAATTTCACAAAATCGGCAGAAATGGAGACGAGAAAACGCAAAATAGCTGAGGGAGACTCAGATAAAATTCCACCACCAACGCAAACAAAAATTTGGCATGTAATTCCCTACGGTTTTTGGTGTAGATTAAAGCCAGTACAAATATTTAATGAATGCCAAATTGCATATGAGACGATTGGATCATCTCTAAATACTATTTCAAAGTGGTTCAAAAGAATCGAGACGGGACATTTTTTTGTTGAGAACGAGCCGCGAGAAGGTCGTCCAAGATCTTCGAACGACGAGAAAATCGTTGCCAGAGTTAAAGCTAACTAAACTAGACGAAGACTCTCGATCAACACAGGAAATGATTGCTAATGAACTGGGTTTAAGTGCCATGGCCGTGTCTCCAATATAGCATCATGATCTGCTGTACACGAAGAAGTCTGCGATATGGGTTCCATGCATTTTAAATACCGCCCAAAAAGAGGCTCTAGTGCACTTTTCCCAATATTTTCAATAAATTCAAAAATAGGCAATCTAGCAAGATTAATAAAGTCGTTACTGGTGACGAAGCGTGGTTCTATAAGTACGATCTGGAAACCAAACAGCGCTCCGTGGTATTTAGCCCAACTGAAGCAAACCCACCCAAAAAAGCTAAGCAACAAAAGTGATGATATCAGTTTACTTCACCAGATCAAAAATTATTCCCCTAGAAAAGGGTCAGATCGTAACCAAAAGGAAGAGGAATTGCGGCTCCGCCGAAACAACAAGAACTTCATTGCGCTTTCTGGCATCGAAGAAATACGTCCAGCACCATATTATCTGGATCCAGCACCTTGCCATTTCTGGCTTTTTCCAAAAATTAAAATAATTTGAGGGGAAACGTCTTTAAAAACAACGCGGAGATAATTGATGCGGGAAATGCTGAACTTGAAAAGGAAGATTTTGAAGTCTGTTTTGACGAGTGGATCTACAGGCTTAAGAAATGCATTGAAGTCAATGGCGATTATGTAGAGAAGATTAAAAATGTCGCAGATTATGAATAAATGCACAATCATATTATTTGAGTTTTTTTTTCTAGTCAACTTACCGAACTTTTGTTATACTCCGCGTATGGGAAAAGTACTTCCTCTACTTGCACGCAGATCAAGATTATTTTATATATTTGCAACAAAGATTTTTGAATATTTCTCATGAATAGCTTAGGTTGTCTTTAAAGCAATGTTTTAAGGATCTGCCGGTCCTATCATCAGCAGACTTTGTTGCTGTAAAGACGTTTTACATTTTCCTTTGAAATCAAAACGAATACATATATGACTTTGGGACTGCAAGGAACGGTACATTGAGCCACACATTCAAGTATAAAACCCCGAACACATTTGAGCACTGTTATAGGCTTAGCAAATAGGTATGCAACTTGTTTGAAGGTTTTTCCAATGTAGTTAGATCTCTGTTGTCAATTTGCTGACTGTTAATTACTATAGAAATGTCGTCACTGTGTAAGTTTGACAGAGCCAAGAGCTCTTGTGTGCATTACGAAGGGTAAGCATCCTTTATAAATACCAAGTTATGTGTTGTTTGCTTTTAATAGGGAAAATGTTAGGGTTTTTATAACAAACATTTCGGCGAGTCTTCCGATTTATTTATGTGTATGAGTTTTAGCGAGTTTGGGAGCACATTGGTTATATTTTCGAAGCATTTCTCAAACAATAAATTGGGTTGTTTTAAGTTTTCTATCATTTAAGTGTTATCCGATTTCCATTCATATGGTCCTAATAAGCGTAAACCAACTTGGTTTTTATATAGTGGAATATTTTGGCTTTAAAAAAGTTTACCTAAACTAAAAACTGCTATTAAGCTCTACGAATTGCTACAATTGCTTGGAAACTTCAATGCTTTTGCTCTTAAGTATTCTAATTGTAAAATACGTGAGTGCTCCTGCGTTGCAGATGATGACATTAAGTTAAGTCCAGAAGCATCAAACTCAATGACACTTGACGACACGCTTGGAGAATATTTAATTAAAAATCGCATTTAAAAATTAATAAGCTTAAATTGAAACCAATAGCGCCTGGCCGAGCACAAACGAAAAGCCCATAAAAAAGAAGAGAGAGGCAGCAGGACACACAGAGCAAACATTTTTCAAAAGGAATATTACAGCACCGATAACAAAAACAACTAGCAGCAAGTACGGCCCCCCGCAACTGCCCCACTTCATCGTCCCACTTCGACCTGGTAATAAAAGGAACAACATAAAACGCAATCACAATCATCGACAATAATCTGGCAGCGGCAAAAAAAAATGCTTATTATAAAATTTCACAGTTTTTCAATGAGCGACCGGAAAAGCAGAAAAAAAGAAAAGGCAAAGCAAATGGCAGCAGCAGCAGCATAGCAGCCGCCCGGCAATGGCTTTTCAAAATCATAATGGCAGCTAGTAACAAGAGTTTTGTGTACAAATAAGTGGAAAAAAACTGCCAGGCAGGAGTCGTAGCTGAAGCAAATACCACGTCAGCAGGAGCTGTCCCACTCCCACCCAGCCTCACCCACTCCCTGCCCCTCCCTCTCTCGCTCTCTCTGGGCACATCACGCGCGACCACTTAAAAAACCTTGGCCACCCCATTGCCCCACCCCTCAATGCATTTTCCCTTAACAGGCCGTTAGTCGTTATTATTTTGGTCCATTGACGCTGCGGGCCATGGCAGACCAAGGCTATGTAAAAAAGTGTACATAAACTGCTGCATATATATATATGAATACAGTGGCAGGGAGGGGGAGGTGAGGGTGCAGGAGGCTGCCATGAACTTAATGCGCCGCACAGGCCAACGGCAGTGCAGGGGCCAACATTATGTACCACCCCTCTACCGACTGGGCCACCCCCATTGACGTTGATGTCCCGTATTGGAATCGCGTTCGTCTCGTCCTCATCAACAGCGCGCACTCTCGGCAACAGCAACAGCCGCAGCAGCAGCAGCAGGCACCACCAGGAGGGCAATTTTTATAATTTTAGTCTCGTTTGCTTTGAATTTATTTTTATTCTCTTTTTGCTGTGACCCCACCCCACCCCCTCCTCGTCCTGCGATTCCTCCTACTGCCTTGCCAACTGCCCCGTCAGGGCTGCTTCTTGTGTGCCTGGTTTTGTATTGGTTTTCTTTGACGCCTCTTTTTTTTTTTTGCTCACAAAATGGCGTATTGCACTGCATTGATTTTTCGATTTGATGAATCAATAATTTCCTGAAAATCTTCCATTTTTTTTAGTGCTTATATTTCCTGTCGCATTTTCATCTTGTCAGGGCAAACAAGCAAGCATACCCTTTGGGAGGGGGTTCTTGATTTTTGTACAGAAGTTGACTTGGCTTGGGCTAAGAGATTTTATTTTTAGGGGAACCAAAGTTTATGTTGAGAAAACGGCTAGGTGCATTTCATAGACGAGACAAGTTTACATTTACAGACTACTATGGTCTAAGTTGTAGTCTTCTAAGAGGTGCTTTGATGAGCCATAAGCATTTAGTCTCTATTTATATATAGAAATACCGTATTGATCCACCATAACATTTGGTATTCCTGATTCTTTACTTAGTCAGAGGATACGCTTGAATCATTGTTCAGTCTTTCCTTTTTTCTCCCAACACTTAAGCCCAAGAATATGTAGATGTGTCTCAAAATTGACCGCCCTATGTTGCTCCAACTGAAGAAATTATTGTAAAATCATGCTCAGATTTTCTTGAATTTTTCCCAAATTGATTCCATTTTTATTTTCAACAACTTTTGCTTTGCTCCGCGGCAACTGACTAGTAAACAGAAGCAGAGTCATAAGTTTGAATAGGGAGAGTCGGTTCCACTAGTTTTAATGTAAATATCATGATAAACGCCCTTCAAAGTATGCTTTGTTTTTGAATTTGACAAATTTACACAAGCGAAAAACATTAGGTATCGCATTTTAATCAAGGAATAAATTAGCGGTTAGTGGAATCGCTCTTTTTCATTCGATCCCCCAAAATTCGCCTTAAAGACATGAATGCGTTTCATTATTATTAGTTGGTCTCGCTTTTTCATCATCCAATCTTTGAAATGGCGATACATCGCCTAACAATGACTAAGCAGTCCCGGATTTTAAGTTGCCCCATTTATATTGAAAGTACACGGAATTTCAACTTGAGAATTGCAAGTGGTCAAGTCTATGCGATATGCAAAAAAATATATAACACATTAAATAAACTTTCGTTGCAGAGGTGCGTTACGCATGCGTCGGAAAAGCCCCGGGTGAAGATAGAATTCCAGCGGAGTTTCTGTTGCATGCCTCTGGCACCTTTGTTGAGCAGCTAACGGAGGCTTTCAATGAAATATTTAACTGCGGTCGTGCTCCCAAAAGTTTTCAAAGAAACATAATTTATCCCATTTTTAAAAAAAGGAGACCCAAACGATGTAGCAAACTATAGAGGAATCTCGTTTCTGAATACGATGCTAAAAACATTCACTTCAGTGATCCTAACCCGCCTAAGCTCGTTCATTGAAGAAAAAAAAGTACTCAGCGAAAACCAGTGTGGGTTCAGAAAAGGATATTCTACTGTAGACAGTTTATTCGTGCTAACTTCGATATCCAGGGAATTCCTGAGGTCAAATAAAAAACTTTACCTATTCTTCATCGACTTTAAGGCAGCGTTCGATACAATAGACAGAAATCAATTATTCTATAAATTAGCATTTTTGGGCATCTCCTCCTAAACAATAAAAGTATTGAAGAGTCTGTAGAAGGAGAATAAGAAACAACCTGTCAGTGTGGTTTATAACAAATCGTCGAGTTAAGCAGGGCAGCATCATTAGCCCGTTGTTATTCTCCTTGTTTATTAAAGATATAGGCGACCAGCTTACAGGAGGCGCTCTTTTCGGAAATAGTGTCTTCAAAATACTCATGTATGCGGATGACATGGTTCTTCTTGCGAATCACCTTCGTCGCTCCAGGAGATGATAGCCGAAGTACACGAATATTGTCAGAAATGGGGACCGTAGATTAACACGGGAAAAATCTAAAGTGATGACAGTCCGGAATGGAAGAGGAAGGACGGGAAGAAATGAAGCCTGGACACTTGGGAACATAGAACTTGAATTGGTACAAATATACAAGTATTTAGGAGTGACACTAACCCCAAATATGGGGTTTAAATGGCACATACAGCTGAAACTGGGAAGGTTTTTTTAAGAAAAAATATTCTTCCTCTCTAAAAACACGCCAACTTATGCTTTCATTTGGAGACAGATACACGATGCAGATCCATTTCAACTATGTGAATAAAGTAATGACGTTCCCAGAGGGGAGGTACCCTAACATTGTAGCAACTGCATTAAAGGAGTCGAACTCGCAATTTTTTCGAAAATGGGAGGAGCTTGCTCCGGAACACAGAGTGGATTTAGTCGTTTCCAATTGCTCCATGTTGCACACTTTATAGCCATCTGTCCAATTTTAAAGGAGCTTAGAGTGGACCGGCTGGGAAAGTCACTGCTCTCATTGGAAGAGCTAAAGGCTGTGCTGAACAGGCAATCATAGGAGCGGCTGGGAAAATATTTACTGGATGCGTGCAACCACAGAGCAAGAATCTTTTTAGCTTTTTAGAAAGTTTTTTGGGAAAGAATAACGCCATAAAATAATAGCTTTAAGAGCCTGGGATGACTCCCTTAGGAGTGAAAGATCTGCTATCTCGCGACGAGCTGATGGAGCCAAACCAAGACCAGTTTTGTGATCAGTGGACAAAACTGAAACAGAATTTTTCATCAAAGTGGATTGAGAAATGTCTATTTGGGAGTACATTTTGTGCCCATTCTTTAATAACCATACAAGCATAAATTGTTCTTGACTTTATCAACAGATGGTCTAAATAAATTGATAATCCTTATGTCATTAAACATTTGTTTGTGTCTCTAGTTATCAAGAGTCTTGCTCCAGTGCAGGCACAGTCTTTGATTTTTGCCCTTCGAAGCTTAAGCGAGCATAAACTTCGATTAATATATATCCCTTACTTAAAAACTAGTACAGTCTGTAGGGTGAGATTGGTTCAAGACTTTTGTTAAGCCAAATAAGTTATACTGTCACGGTTCGTTTTTCTAAAAATTGTATTCCAAAAGATCTACAACCAAGTCCAAAAACTATGCACAACATTAACCCAGCCGCAACCTTAGGCTTCTTTACAATATTTATTTCCAACTTTCATCCCACATTCGTCCTTGTTATGTGAAAGAAATAACTTATATATCAGTTCTTTCTCAATCACTGTAAAGATAGTAAAATGATAGTTGTCCCTAGAATTAGGGTTTTGAAGATATAGGTTACATTTTTGGATATAGTGTACCTATCTATATCGAGAATCTTTGTGTGGCTTCCTGGTTAGGTCGACTTAATATGTGACAGCACTCGTAGCTCCCCCAAAAATAAATGCATATATCATTTATTTCGAGATCGAACGGCTTTAGAAATACTTTTGTAGATAGAACAAAAGCTGTTTTGTAAGTGTATTTCCATCTTCGATACTGCTTAAGCGAACTTGGCTTTCCAGCTTGTACTGGCAACAAACTTACGTAAATACGCAAAATCTTTTTATTTCAGCTCAACATTTTTGCTCATCAGCTTTTAATTTTATGCTTTTCAGTTTGTTGTTTTTTCTTTTTTTTGCTCCGCACACAAACTGGACAGGTCCTGTCTGCCCATCCCACACTTCCTTCTGGTGAACGCTAATGAGATCCAAGCAGAGCGGACAGGCAACTTTCCATTACGGTTTTTTTTTCTTCTTCTTCTCGATGTCCTTGTTGTTGTGTTTCGTTTCAATCTCCAGCTCCTTTCTTTTGTCTCTTCCTCTGGGCCAGTCAAATGTCCTTTTGGCTTGTTAAGAAAATGTCGCTCTCTAATATGCCCGACAAGTTGCTGCTGCTGCTGCTGGGTTGGAGGGCAGGGACACGCCTGACTAGTCCTCTTGCCGTCGCGCTCTTAAATTAGAAAAATGTAAATTTATTTTAATTAAGATAAATAAGTAACAAAATGTTTTATGGAAATTGCGTTAACAACGTGGGGGGATGTTGCTTTCGTTTTGGCTATTACTTTCAAGAGGCGACACACTTCACCGCAGAGCCAGGCGGCACCAGAGAAGGCAACTGCTTTGCCATGCAAATACTCATAATCAGCAGCGCCCCCCAGCCGCCCCCCGAACCGCACTTTAGCCAACTGCAAATGAA
Organism: Lordiphosa collinella; assembly: GCA_018904265.1. Classification (NCBI taxonomy): domain Eukaryota; kingdom Metazoa; phylum Arthropoda; class Insecta; order Diptera; family Drosophilidae; genus Lordiphosa; species Lordiphosa collinella. The sequence goes on along the minus strand of JAEIFV010000030.1, from coordinate 927,559 downwards.
ATTATTTTTTCCATTTGTTATATGCGCCAACCAGGTTTTTTATGGCTTTGTTGAAAAGTTTTATGTTATGTTTTTTTTTCTGTTTCCGGACGCTTTTCATTAAACCGATCGATGGCTGATTTTTTATCATTTTGTTTTTTTTTGTTTTTATGTAGTGCAATTGTACATATACTTTTGCTGCCACTGTTATCGACACTCATTCAAGTGGTTTTGATGGATGTTGTTGAAACTTTTAATTGAAGCCCGTAGCAAAAACTTTGCAATTAATATAATTTTTTTTCTGTTTGTTTTTTTTTTTTTTTGCATGTTGTTTGCTTAATCAGATATTAACAAAACAAATTACAACTGCCAATTACAGGCACAAAAGCGCAGAAAAAATTAATCATTTAAATATTATTCAATTGGCAGGTGGGCCTTAAAGTTAAGATAGGCTTTTCGTTAAATTCTTAAATATAAAAAATTTTCGGGTTTTCGACCAAAATGTCTCTTCAAATCGCAAAACTTTTAAGAAAGTAAAAATGGGAGCAAAACTGAAAAATCCTACAAAATCGATATTTTATATATAGACCACACAAAATATAGATACACACCGACAAGTCGTTAGTCCCTGAAAATTTTTAAAATCAATGAAAGATTTTTATATGACTTTTACAATAGGACAGATCGATACTCTTGCATATAAACATGATTCAATACAATATCTATATCCATCTAGATTTGCAAACACAGAAAGATGAGAAAACGGCCCTTAGACTGCTTTGAAATTTATCAAATGTCTACAAATGAACTGAACAGCAAAATTTTGTTTTCATATATCGTTTAATGAAACATCGACTATCGAATACATCACCAAAACAATTCCATCTCATAGTTATATCGATTTATCGATACGATACTTATAATCTTTCTTCAAATCCATCCAAAGATTTCGGGGATCAAATTTAGTTTCATAGCAAATCGGAAAATATTCGGATTTTTATAACATGCCAACATGCTTAATCCCACCCGACAATTTCTCGTAAAATTACGTAAGTTTTTCTAAAAATCGAAGTTCGCTATTTGTTAGAGATGCGGATTTCAAACAGACATCAATTATTACGATAGTTTCTCTTAAATTCGAAATCCGTTTTTCCTTAGAAATGCGGGTTTCAAACGGAAAACATGCAGTCTTCGATCCGTTTTTGACCCGTTTTTGCTATCGAGAAAGAGTCGAGAACGGATCCGAAAACGTGTATCGAGATCTTACGTTTTGCTGCCACAAACTGAGTGACAGGTAATACTTTTTCGGACCTAAGTCGAAAGTTTAGTAATAGAAAATTTCTAGAAATGTCGAAAACGGATCCGTTCTCGAAGTTAATTGTCGGGTGGGATACAACAATCATCTCGAGCATCAGTAGTATCAATTTCGCCAGCGGCCTCGGAGCTGACCAACAGAACAAATTATATTACTGAAATTACAGCCCAAGCAACTTTCATTGGTGACCCCTGACGTTTGAATACAGCGAATCGTCGTCGTAGCCACCTGTACAAATATTATTTTAGGCCGCCATTTTTCCAAAGAAATTCATAGAGTTATTGTGAATTTCATGGCCAAATGCTAAAATACAAACAACGCTCAACAAAGTCAAATGGCAACGTACCAGCTGAAAACGACGAGCACTATTTCGACCACATCGTCATTTGCTTTCTTAGAAACCTCCACCAGCCCAGCTAATCATACCAACATTCACAGCTGGTCATATGCTCAATCGAAACCAACGACCACAACCACAAAGATTCATTTGTGTACCATGCGCATGTCTGTGAACCTAAACAACGAAGCCCTCAACCGAGGTACACGAACCCTTAGACTAGAGGCAACATCAACTTTAACTGAGGCACCTCAACCAAGGCACCCCAACGCGAGGAACCACGAATCCATCGATTAGAGGCAACATTATCTTGGTTCAAACGAACTTGCTTATGGGCTCGAAGTTCATCACTCGAAGCAATCACCAACCTCAACGAGAGGTAATCATCGATGCAAATACGTGCTCAGTCACATGCCAAGTAAACAGAATAAAAAATGGTGAGACAAAATAAAGCTGAAACAAATTGATTTGATCTCGATCTTCGGATTGAAATTTCTAGCAAGAGCTCTCAAAAAACACTCAACACTTTCAACGTATCGGCAAAAAACAGTTTGGTTACGGACACAACGAAAACAGGGAGCGAAAGACAGTTTCAGTTCTGTTTTTGCTCAATTCTGTTGCTCTCAGAGCGACCTTTTTTTCGTTCCTGTTTCTCTCCTGTCTTTTACTGACACTTTTGCCGAGAGCAAACTTCCAAACTGTTTTTTGCGTATGTATGAGTGACTGTGTGTTGCGCTCGTGTGTGTCTTTGTATAACGAGCGTCACACATACAAACAGCCTACCAAACGCACAAAACCAAAACAAAATAAAAAACACTTTTCGCAGACATTTATTGTGTTCTGCTCATTAGCAGAGAGTTGTTTAGCGAGCGCTCGTTCAAATCAGTTGCTGTCGGAGGTTGTCGGAGGACCGACTCGTGTGTTTTGCTCAACCGAAAACATGGAACAGAAAACACATGAGGTGCGTGAAAAAGTGTCCGCTCAGTGAGAGACCGCTTGTGCTGCGCTTGTTTCTGTTTTTCACTTAGGCAGGTCGCTTTGAAAAAGTGCTAACATTTTTTTGTGAGCTATGTTTCAAGCACGAGTCGTATTTGATCAAGCTTGATACAAGCTCAAAAGGCTTTAATCAATCCTAAAAATCGTGATGCCTAGCAATTCGCTAACTGTCATTGCAATGCTGGCATAAGGAGGAAGCTAGAGTTAGCTAGAGCTGTCAAAAATAATAAGTCGCATGGGGCTCTTGTGGAAAGCTTAATTCGGGGTAACATATAGTTTCAATATAGAGATATAGTCAATCTCGATCATTTATGAAGCAACTCTTTTTCGGATTAAGTGCAGTTCGAATATCGAGCTCAATTTAATTTCAAGCAAACTTGCACCAAGCCGATTTGCAGATCAAATCAAGTATAAATTTCGAGATGAAGTCAAAATCTGGCATTCTTGATTTGATCCTACTAAGAGATCAAGTCGAGTTCGGATAACAATCTAAAATCTATCCCATATGTGATAAAGTCGGGATCAAGACAAGAATTCCGTGATTGAAAAATACAAAGTGTTGCCTCGACTATCGTTCATCCGATCCTTGTCATTTTTTGGGCGGTTCGAAAAGCAGTCGTGATATCCAGAAAGAAATTTAGAACCTTCAGGTGGAAATGCCCATGCTGATGGTGCAAATTGTGATTGAAATCCACTGTACTGATATGAGAAGTGCAATTGACCATAGCTGCATTATTCTTTGGGCGTCTATCTTATCCCTTGCCGATGCGATTAAATCCAGCCTTTAAGTGCCCAAATGCATTTTCAACTACTTCCTAGTCTTAGACAAATGATAAATAAATGTTTTTTGCTGCACTGAAACTGTAGTTGAAAATGGTGCCGCTTTTTTCTCTTGACCTTTCCTGCAGCAGGGATATTTATTCTACCACTTGTTTAATGTGGCATTTCCAACATTGACATAGAGAAACCTGTAACTGCCATCAATGTTAATAAATACGAAAAAAAGAAGTCCGTTTGTTCGTCCGTCCGTTCGTCTGTCTGTTTAAACGCCTACATCTGGGAGACTAGAAGAGCTAGAGCACCCAAATGTGAAATAAAGACTAGTATTGTCTGCACCCAGATCAAGTTTGTTTCAAATTTTGGCCTCGCCCCCTTCCGCCCCGCAATATACAACGTACAAAGTTGAATATCTTCAACAAATTTTAAGATATCGAGCTCGTATTTCGCGCAACTTTGTATGTGTCCAATAGGTTTAAAAAACGGTGCATGCTTTTCAGATCAGTGTGCTGTTGGTAACATGCTTACATTGACTTTAATGCTCTGTTTATTAACATAAAGGAAGACTATTAAACATAAATTCCTTTAAGTAACGGGTGTATCGAAGTCGGGCAGGGCCGACTTTAACTTACGATCTCGTGTATTTTGATTTAGTACACTTGAGCTTCAATTATGGGGGAGAAGAAGAAGACACTGACGGTAGACGGTGGCAGTATTAACACGAGTTTCAAAGAACTGTTGGGGATTGAGTTGCAAATTTAAAAAATTAATTTAAGTCGAAGTAAAAAATTCATAACGGAACTAATTTTCTCTGAATACCTAGACTCGACACTCGCAATGCAAATTTTGCATATTATTCCGTAAGGACTCGCAAATAAACTTATGTTTCTTTTTCAACAGTTCACTTCGAAGGGCTTACCCGTTTTATGTATAAAACCTAAAACAAATCTTACCCAAACGAAAATCTCTTTAAATTGCCTAAATAATTATTTGAGTGAGTGATCAGTTCCATATTCTGGACAGCTGAAGGGTAAATTAGAGAACTAAAACCGGCTCGACCGGTTTTCATATTCGAAATATTATGGTATTTTTTTTGGGAAAATATTTGAAGCATTTCAATAAATACCTCAAATTGTAAGCAGCTGCACCCAAAAAAGTTTCACCAAATTTCAGGTAAAATTTCAATTAAAAATATGCAGAAAGGAAAGGGTTAGCCGAATGACTGACTAGAATGGGACAGCTTGAAAAGACGCGCAGCATCCTCGAAACAAAAAAAAAAAAAACAAAAACGAGGATCGCCACATTGTGAGCACAACAATAACAACAATCGCAATCACAATCACCCTTTTCATTTGCGTTGACAAAACTGTAGCACAAGTTTCTAATGCCGCATTATCCTGCGCGAGTGCTATGTATGTGTGTGTGTGCGTGTGTGTCCTGTGTGAAGTGACATTCATCTAATTTGAATATTGCTGCCGTTGTTTCCCACGATTTATGTTTATGATTGCCGCTGAGGCTTTCTTTCTTGCTTCCTTCTTCAGAAACGCTCTAAGACCTTATGCTAATGCAGTTGCCATAATTCTTGTCCTGGCTACAGGTCTACGGTGCTTGTGCCCCTAATGTATTCAGTAGCATTGTAATTGTTGAAAATTATTTACACGTTTTTAATTGGCATTCAAGTGGTTGGCGATCAAGGACTAACTACCACCATCAACACCAGCTGTTCCCCTTCGATAAAGCTAACCTCATTAGCCAAGTCCAAGAAGCTTAATAAATTCATTTCATTTTTGTTATAGGGTCATGTATGTTTTATACACTCGGGAAAAGAGCTGGTCGAAGCTATAAATGATCTTATAATTTTAATTTGGCTTCGATTGTAGCTAAAATTAACCCTCTAAGGGCCAATTTCACATTTTCTAGATAGCTGCTATGTGACAGTAAACCCTGAATTTACTCTGTTAAATGTAGATTTACAGTCAGACAGGGCTATCTACAATCGAAGATGTGAAATCGGCCCTAACACTTTGAAGAGTCTCAAGACGCTTATCATTTGCTAGCACTTTCAGAGAATTCTCGCAGAAGTATTTTGAAACTAGAGTTAGATTTCTCATCTTCTAAAAGCTACCAATTGTTAGATAAACTTTCAATTTCCTTTGCTATTTGTAAGATAGTGCGAAAGATTGATCTATGTAGCAAATAAAAAATATGTCCAATGCGATGAAGTCTTAGAATTTAGAGATGTTATCGCTTTAAATGGAACCAAGGAGTGTTTCATATACCACTTAGCAATCTTTACAAATAATGAAAGATTAAGGTTTAAGTTCGAGTATCATAAGAGTAAATAAATTTAATGAGTATATTAATGCCCGAAGAGCGCCTTGCGACTCTTATTAAGACTTTATCACCTTACAAATACATAAAAGCCTTTACTGCCATTTGAAATAAACTATTTAACACAGTTGTTTCCCATTACTTAATAAAATTCGTCTAATAGTCTTAAAATAAGTCTAAAAAGACCTGTAAAAACTAAATTGGGCATAAGCATTTAGCATTCAAGAATTTTCGTTATCTAAGTATGACCAAAAATTCTTCAATGCACGTACTTAATTCAGGTATAAAATTTCTTGGATTGAGTATAATTGACATTGACATAAAATTAGAGCAGGAATTCAAAGGGTTTTTGAAGCGAACCGATGCAAATCGTAAGCGAAGCGTTAATTCGCAAACCAAATCGATTTTCATTAGAAAATGTTAAACCAAACCGAAAACCTCATTGCGAAACGGTTCGGTTTGGTTCATTTTATTGTCGTCTTTTAAGACGAAAAGCGGTACTCTTATGACAATGACACTTACAAATTTCGGAACTTTAATCGTAGCCCAAAGATATTTTTTATTAGACCTTTTCAAGAAAGAGCACTGATCACTAGCCTTGTCGCATTAGGGATAACAGGTCGACGATTTTAAAACATGTGATTCAGTAAATCTACTGCAATTGTTTTTCGATCTGTGAATATTATCTATTAACAGTCTGCCGGGTGTGGAGCAGCGGGTAGTGTGTGTGCCGGATGTGCAAGAGGACGTGGTTTCGATCCCGCCTCGGGACATCTAATGAATAAGTTCACCTTTACCAGTTGTTGGCGCCAGCTTTGAAAAGGCTTCTCAAACCTCGCCGATCGGATTCGGCGTAGTTCCCTTTTTTTGGGCGAAAATTAAAAACACACGAGCTAAGACATTGAGAGAAAATTGGCTGCTGTTTAAATCGCCTTTTATGGTCTAGAAAGTTTTTTTCATAAATTTCATTATTATCAAAAATATTATCCTAAAAGGATTTTTCAAAATTTGGATTACTTTCGGAGATACAGGCTTGTTCTCAATTCCACTTTCACAAAAACTTTGTGATTTTAAACCAGTTTTCGTACTAGATTTGGTCTCTAAATTACAAAACTTTTGCGGAAGTGGAAAAAGCCATTTTACTTTTACTTTACTTTTCTAAGGGAGCTATACTATAAAGATGTCCGATTTCGACCAAACGTAGTGAAACCATTAAAAAGCGATTCCATTTAAAACCAAAAAAGTTCTTCCCACTAGAACTTCTGTTTCGACCGATCATTCGTACTGCTGCTATATGCTATAGTAATCCGATCTTGACAAAACTGTGTAGAATTCTGCAAAAGTATATCAAATATGTATTCGCCAAAGATAAGGACGTTTCCATTGAAAACAAAAAAGTTTTTCTTACTAAAACTAGTCTTTCGACCGATCGTTCCCATGGCAGCTACCAGGTATACCGGTATGAAGTGAGCGTCGATTCGGCAAGAAGACAATGCTGTGTGTTTGGTGGGACCAGAAAGGTGTGGTGTACCACGAGCTCCTTAAACCTGGTGAAACCGTTAATACTGATCGCTACCGACAACAAATTATCTGAACCATGCATTGATCGAGAAACGACCAGAATGGGCCAGAAGACACGGCAAGGTAATTTTGCTCCATGACAAATGCTCCATGACAATGCACCTGCACACAAAGCAGGATACAATCAAAACACTTGGCTGGGAGGTTCTACCCCACCCGCCGTATTCACCAGACTTGGCTCCTTCCGACTACCATTTGTTTTCATCGATGGGACACGCATTGGCTAAGCAGCACTTTCATTCCTACGAGGAGGTCGAAAATTGGGTGTCTGGTTGGTTTGCTTTAAAAGACGAACAATTTTATTGGCGTGGTATCCACAAATTGCCAGAAAAGTGGTCAAAATGTGTAGAAAACAATGGCCAATACTTTGAATAAAATGTTTTTTACTTTCCCATTAATAATTAGTATTTCATTTTCACAAAAAAAACGCTCATTTCATACCGGTATACCTAGTATATGGTAAGTTATCCGATTTTGACGAAACTTTGTAGAATTGTGTGAAAGCATACCAAATAAATAAATGCCAAATACTCGTAAAAGGGTAATTCCATGGAAAACAAAAAAGTTTTTCTAACCAGGTCTACTTTTCAGACAGTACATTTCTGTGACAGCTCTACTATATAGAAGTCCGATTTCGACCAAACTTAGTGGAATCATGGGAAAGCATATCAAACTAAGAAATACGAAGTTTGGAAGCGTTTCCATTGAAAACAAAAAAGTTTTTCTCGCTAAAAATTGTTTTTGACCGATCGTTCTTATGAAAGCTATATGCTATAGTCATCCGATCCGGCCGATTCCGACAAACGGGCAGCCTATATTTACCAAAAGACTTCGTGCAAAGTTTGATGAAGATAGCTTTCAAACTGTAGGAGGAGCATAGAAACAGACAGACGGACGGACAGGACTAAATCAACTCAGCTCGTCATGCTGATCAAGAATAAACATACTTTATGTGGTCGGGGATGCTTCCTTTTATGCGCTACAAACATCCGGACAATTTTATAATAACCTCTGTAAGGGTATTAAAATCACATTTATCTATAATCTCGCAAATAGTCTCTCTCAAAGATCGGTTTATAAACAGCGAAGTTATAATAATATCACCTTTTGCCATACATTTGACAAAAACATTTGACAAAAGGCTACTAAGAACTTCTTCCCCTAAGTAACTGGTATATCGAAGTCGGACAGGGCCGACTTTCACTTACACTCTCGTTTTAAGAACGGGAATAGACAAATCTTTCTTACAAAAACTTAAAAAGTCATACTTGAAATAACAATTCTGTACTTAAACCAAGTATTTCGGTTGATCCATTTTTCCAAGTGTATTCATAGTATGCGTTGCATATGGGAGTATCACTTGCTATATCAAGAGTAGAAAAAAAATGAGAGAAAAAAGTAATTATGCCGACTAAGAGCTTCATCAGACATCCCATTATGCGGCCTGCACTCGACACATGCACGGGCGAAACAAAAGCGTAGCGGACCACCTTTGTGTGTGCCCACGGGCCGCCATCGTCATCATAAATGTTTGCATATATGAAGTGCAGTGGGTGTGGCATGCACTTGAGTTGAGGCATTGAAAAAAAAAAGAGAAGAAAAACCTTGCGTCGGGATTAAAAATGCAGCGCATTGAATTTGCACAGCGCCCGCCCGACTACCGCACATTTTTGCAACAAATAATGATGCACTTGAAAAATGTTCTCGGAGTGTGTGCTGGTGCTGGTGCTGCCGCTGCAAAAAAATCATTAAAAGCCTCCAACTCTTACGCCATCTCCTGGCGCTCCTTGCCATTAATATTTCATTTAACGCTGCAATTGTCCCGAGAGCAATATGCCAACAGCTCTTCCTCTCCTTCCTGCTTGGCCCCCTAAATAGCCTTAAAATGTTTAATTCATTTTATGCGATTTCATTCAGCACCAGTTTTAATTATGAGCTGACGACAGGCAGCAGGCAGGAGGCAGGAGGACGAGGACTGACTTGTGTAATTTGTGCATAAGTTTCATTTACTTTGGGGGCGACATAATCTTCAGTTGCTTACTCTGCCCCACGGCTAATGCCGGTCCTGGTCGTGGTCCTGGCAGTGTCAGCCGCGCTGGGCCCTGATATCTCACTCGAAAATAAAAAAAATTGTCTCAATGGCCTCCATGGGGAGGCTGTGATTATGCACTTGATGATGTGATGTGATGTGCATAGAGCTGAATTTTAATTACAAGTAAATATTTAAACCATTTCAACCTGAAAAGTATGCTGTCGGAACAAGTGGGCGTCTGTGGGTAAGGATTTGAGGAAGAACGAAAGTGCATGGAACATTACTCCGAAATTTTGCTGAAGTTTTGATCTAGTTGGATTAGAGATCGGCACTGCGAACTGAGTTGTTGGCACTGGCTACTTAGAACAAATTCGGATACTAGTAGAAAACAGATTCTTTGCTAGATACGTTTTTGAAATAAAGCCATTTGACCACGTTTCGTTTCGGACCTATATAAAAACTTAAATTCTCTTTCTCTCGACGTACAAATAACATTGTCTGCCTAAGACATCGACTATCTTCATCAGAAAACAATTCTACATATTTGCTGTTCGCCTCTGAAACAATCTGCCGCATGATTTAACGACCAGTAGAAGCGCACCCCAATTTCGAGTTAAATTATCTGCACATTTTAAAAATCAACTCTAGAAATTGAAGCTTAGAATTAGAATAACTTATTTTCAATATCTCCCAATGTGATATATGAATAAATCTGTACAGTGGGAAATGGCAATGGAACTTTTACAGGGCAGCACCGGACACAACCCGAACAATCAAAATCAAGCGCTGGGTAGCAAACTACCTGACAGGCCGCCAGGCCTTAGTTGAGTTTCGTGACGCCAAGTCCAGATATAGAAAGCTGAAGCAAGGAGTCCCCCAAGGTGGAGTTCTCTCCCCACGCCTCTTCAATTTCTATATTGCAGGATTGCCACCACCTTCGGAACTCAAACTTGCACCATCCTCGGATCGGTCAGGGACTACAACAAGGTAGTTGAGAGTTTAAACTCCTACCTCCCAACAGTCTCAGCATATCTGGCAAGCAGAAACCTGACACTCTCCCCAAGAAAATCCAGCGCCACCCTCTTCACTACTTGGACCAAGATAGTGAGCACCCAACTATGCGTCACTGTGGATGGAGGCACAATTCCCACTGTTAAATACCCAAAAGTTTTGGGAGTGACGTATGATAACCTCTTCTTCTTTGCGCGGCACTCGGAGAACACAGCCCGCAAATTCAGAGAAAGGAACAGGGCGCTAAAGGCCATCGCTGGAAGCTCTTGCGGCAAAGAGAAGGATACACTGCTGGTCACATATGTATAAGGCCATCGGCCGAGTGCAGTTCGACTTCGCGGCACCAGCAAGGACCGCGTCTATAAGCGACACACAATGCGGAAATCTCCAGCGTACCCAAAATGCTGTCCTACGCACCGTTACTGGATGTCACACCATGACTCATGTTGACCACCTGCACGAGGAGATCCGCGATCACTGCAATATGTTGTCCAAGCAGTTTGTTGCAAATGGTCTGATGATGGAGCACCCAAACCATCCTGCCCTTAAAGTCCCTCTGCCCCCACGAACTAGCAGACAGGACCTTAGGATACATTCGCCGGATGTCCTTGCCCACTCGGGCAACTCCACCACCATAACAGCTGCAGATGCGTGCCTAGTGAGGGACTCAATTCACAGCACCACTGTCTCGGAAGCAATTAGCCGCCTTGCCCCAAACGTTGTCCTGGAAGGAAGGCCTCCACCCATAAACGAGGCTGAAAAATCCTTACCAAGAAGCACCCGGACCACTTTAGCGCAACTCCGTTAGGGGTACTCGGCATCGCTAAACAGCTACCTGGCAAGAATTAACCAAGCAGTAGCAGATGAGTGTCCCAAATGTGGGCAAACCCCACATGACACGGTTAATTTTTTCCTGCCCTGCCCTGCTGACCCCAATCACCTTAACACAACACACCTCTGGACAAATCCAATACAAGCAGCAACCTACCTGGGACTGGATCTGGGACCCCTGACTCGAACCCGTCTTAACCCCACTTATCTACATCTTCCACCCTTTCCTTTAAACTTTCTCTCTGAACTTTCTCTCTCTATCTTCCCTCAACCTTACGTACCTTACTCTACTCCACAGAAACCGCTACAAAAACAACAACGGTGATGGACAGCAATTCACAGGTACAGAGTACACTATAGTCGGGCTTGACCGACTTTCTATCTTGTTTTTATTTCATATCCCAATGACACAGGACATAAAGCTTATAAATTGAGCTATTGGTCACAAAATTAAGTCAGTAGTCACAAAAGTTCCAAGTTCCAGCTTCCCCGCGCTGTATCACGGAAAGTTTTCGTTATTTTGCCTTAAAAAATTTATTAATGTACTTAATTAGTTACAAAATAGATGGTACAAAATTCAAAGTTCTAAGTTCTAAACGCTTTTCAAAAAAAAATTTTCCAAAAAAACAGTTAAAAAACGGCCGTCACACGGCTTAACCCCCTTAAGAATTCGTTTATTTTGAACTTTTTCCTCGCCACTTCCACTTGGAAAAACCTCATGTTTCAAAATTTAATAGGTTTATGGAAGTGTTTCTGAAACTGCAATTAGTTTCATTTCATCAGCTTTTGATTCTTCCTCTGCTTCTGACAAAATACTTAAGTCGCATTCGAAGGGAAAGCAAAAACGATTTCTGGAAAATTTGAAGCAGCGGCAGCAACCTTGCCTCTGCTTTCGATAAGGAGCGCAAGTCGGAGCTACTTCCTTCGGTCAGTCGCACAAGTTGAAGAAACCATCATTTCGATTCTTACGACCCGAAATAGTGGGAAACCGTCTGTTTGTACATGTTTTTTTTCGACTTGCACAGTGCTGTTGATCCACTAAATTTGGTAAGCATCCGATGAACGATTGAAAGATATTGTTAAATTCATGTGCATTAGTTTTGGCCACCACTGCAATGAGGGGCACTTCACAAAGTAAGTGTGGCGCCACATTTAAAAGTTGTCATCGTTATAAATTTCTGTCTATTTCAATTTGATCTTCCGAATAGGTAATTTCCTGAGTGCCTAAGATACATTTGCTTTAGTAGCTTTGACTTTTAAAAATGTGTGAAATACAATCTGAACAATCTCGAAAGCAGCAAGCAAAAAAATCAAAATTCTAAGACTGACAGCTGCTAGTGAGATCTTTCATTTTGTCGACCCCATTTTCCGTCATCTCAATTTACGCTGAAATCCATTTGACTTTATCTGACATTCCAATCAAGTAGTCGAGAAATTTGTTACCATCAAAAAAAAAACAAAAAAAATAGAATAATAAAAAGCAAAAAAAAACCAAAAAAAAACTTTGTAGCAGTCACGTCAAACAACTTTTGCTACAAATTTTTTTGTTTCATTTTTTTTTTGGTGTTGATGAGGATGATGATCGTGGGGTGGTGGCACCGCGCTAATGGGCAATGTCCCACCCCTCGTTGATTTCATGTACAAAAATAATTCAATTGTTCGTGCCACAGAGAAAAAGACTCGGAAAATTAAAAATAGTGTGGCAAAAAAAAAACAACAAAAAAGTACGAAAAAAAAACAGAAATGTGGCGCAACAATATGTGCTGCTGCGTGCGTACTTACTCGTAAATAAAGTACGAGCTCCTGGGTAGCTGGGCTTCCTTTTCTCTGCAGCACATAATTTCCGGCCGGTTTTTTTATTAAAATTTTTGTTCGGAATCACATGCTGACATATTCCAGTTCAACGAAAAAGGACCTTTTTTATGGAGAAAAAAAACTGTAATTTTATAGTCAAACTGTAACAGTTTTTTTTTTTTACTTTTTCCATTTCGGGGTGTACAAAATAAATGAAATTAAAAAAGCGCACCGTTTATGCTCTATAAATTTTAATGTAAATGGCTTTTCGGTTGCTGTTGTTGGTACATTTCGTTTCGCACACGCTTGTTAGCTTAAAAGCGCATTGTTACTGACAAGCTGTCGGATGCGTTTTGTGTTATAAATTTTGACTTGTTTTGGGAAAGAGCAGAGATGGAAAAAAAAACAACGAATTTAAATGCTTGAGTAGGTTTTTGTGCATGGGTTTTTAGATTTTTTTAAGGGCAGCTTCTATAGAGCTTAACGAACCGAATTAGCTGTGAGAGGTGGATTATTACGAAAGTGAACATTTGGCATTCCCCCAAGTGATATACGCAGTCACTTTTTGAAAGCAGCTCCCAGAAGTGTTCGTCCAAACTCACATACGATCCATATGAGAATTGAATCAATCTCAGTCATTTTCCGCGCTTCAAGGCAGGTAGGTAGACGTCGGTTTGCTACCTAGCCATAGTGTTAAATAAAAAAATCGTATGGAAAACTGAAAGATCCAATGGTGGGTTATAGGGTCGTGATAGAACTAATAGTCAGAAACTCGAACCTTCTATCTATGTGGGAGGGTCGGGGAGGGGGGCGTGGCCTTTGTAATGTCGCCTGTATAAAACTTGTCCTTCTGTATCCAGTGGGGCAGAGGGGGGGGACTGTTGTCGCGTCGGTTGTCTGGGGCGTGGTGTTCCGTCCAACATTCCGCACTTCAAGGCATGCAGGTCGACGTCGGTTTGCTACCGAGCCAAAGTGCCGAATAAAGAAATCGTATTTGAAACTCTCCTACGATACAAGTGATAATAAAATCTGGCTCAAACACTTTCCTCGCATCAAGCCAAGCATCTGGTGGTGGGTGTCTTTGTTTTGCGGGGTGTGTTTGTTTTTTTGGGTGGTTGTGTGGTTGGTGGTGGTGGTTGGTGGTGTGGGGGTTTGGGTGGGGGGGGGTTGACGTCGGATTGCTACCGAGCCAAAGTAAGAAAAATTCAATTTAAACTATATTTTGGCAGTAAAACCTAATAAAAATTGGATTAATGCTTAAAAATGAAAGTTTTAACTTAAAAAAAGTAAGTTCTCTCCCCTTGGTTAACCCAGTCTTATAATATAAATTCTAAGTAAAGTATTCATTCATTCCAAAATCATTTCCTGCCTTGATCAACGTAACTCTCATTTAATTTCTTGATTAATAGACTTCTCCCACTTCACCATTTCAGCTCAATTCAGTGACTTATTTCCTAGACAACAACTTCATCAGCATCTATCAAAACTTTCCACTAACTTAAAACCACATTAATCTTTCTAGCTCATCGTCGCCATCAATGTGAGAACATCAATCACCAGCCCAAATAGCTCAGCCCACAAAAACAGGCGGCAACAGGCAGCAAATATGGCCGAGACACACTCCCTCTTCACTTTTTTTTTTTTGCAAATTTATTGACATACAAAATGGGATTTTGACGGGGATGCCAACAAGTCAATAAAGCAAAGTCACAAAACCTCAACTGACAGCGAAAATTGTCAGTTTGAAGTGCTTGAGCAAATTTTACAATAAATAAAAGTTGAAAGAGAAAAAATTAAGCCTATTAACCTTTTTTTTTTGTATTTGTGAAAACAAAAAAAAACTGTGAGGGGTTGTACCTAGGGGTCTACCCCTGACTGACGCACCCCTCATGCACGCACGCACGCACTCTGCTCACTTTGCTGGTGTTAGTGTTGTTGTTGATTTGCCTTCGATTGTGTGGTTGTCATTGATTTGGGATATCGATTGTTGATACTCTCATTAGAGATGGAGAGAGGGTAGGTTCATAAACCACCGCAATTTGCTGCACTTAATTGCATTGTCTGGGCCTTTGCAGTTCAGTTCTACAGCTCCCTGGAGTGCTAGTAATTATTTTAATACTTTAATTTGCCACCTGAGTTCATTGGCGCCTTTACCACTTTTTTAATATTATTTTTTTGTGCTGCCTCTTTATGCCCTGTGGCAGACGGTTTTTCCTGTGGCAAATGCTAAATGAGAATGCCGCAGACGTCAAACGAACCAGAAGAAGTTCGTTTCAGTCAGGGGAATTATACGCAAAAAAAAAAATGCCATCAAATAAAATGAAAATAGTTCACTTAGAAAAAAATCATGTAATAACGGTTGGTTCTATTAAATTCTTTTCGTCTTTCTTTTTTTAGTCCCAAAAGCTTTTATTTGTTGTTATCATTAGACTTAGTACAAAAACTTGCTGAGGAAGAGTTTCGAATTGAGAAAGTATAAAACCTAATTTTTTCAACCTACATTCCAAATTCCAGTTCAAAGCTCATATAAAATCAGAGATACGGCTGTGAACCACTTTCGAACCGGTTAAATCTGGTTTAAGTCCAGTTTTGAACCAAAAAAATATCTTACACCAACAGACCACTTTAGGCCCGATTTCTCAAAGGTTCCGGTTGGCCAACCGCCGGTCAAATTTGTTCCTCCAATTGACAAGCGGTCAAGTGGTTTGTTTTTCTCAACAGTAGTTTCATCTGATATCGATAAATTCCTATCGCTGCGTTAGGGTGACCAGACACGGTCAACAAATTAGGTATTTTTGTTATGAATTTTTTAAAGCTATTAAATGCTGCTGGTAATATTTTTGCGAAAAAATGTATTAAAATTGATTGCTTTGAATCAAAAGCAATAGCTGGAGACACTTGCTTACCTGCACGGCTTATCAAAGGAACGCTGACTACACAGAAGGCAGCCGCAGTGGGAAGTTGCCACATGCATAAGAACACAGCGCCGCCAAGTCCTGCTAACAATCCAAATCACAACAAATTGAATCGCAAATGACGTCAAGTCTTTAGCTTAATCTCTAATCCTAGCATAAATTATTTTACATGTAGATTTTGTCAACCTGAATCATTGAAAAAATGTGGTATCATACAGTTCAGTTAAGTAATTAGGCCTCTTTCCGTACTCTCTTGCATTTTTTATACGTTGCTCTGCCTCTTCAAATTCCATTTCCATTGCGTGGAGTTGAAAAGTTTGTTTATTCATAAACATTTTGTAGCAGCAAATAATAAAATAAACAAATCAAATGTTTGAGCCAGCTGTTTGTATAGCGATAAAATATATCGATAATTCCATCGGCACTGAACTCGCGGTTAACTTTAACCAGTGCTCGAGCAGCGGTTAAGTCTGTTCCTCCAGTTGCGCCACACACAGCATGAGATACGCAAATTCGGTTAAGCTGTCTGTCAAGTTGACTAACCGCACATTGAGAAACCGGGCCTTAGCAGGTCACGGCTTATAATTTCTGAGTTATGGCTCTAAATAACTTTGGAACCGATTCAGCAGGCTGGTTCGGAATCGGAAAAATATCTAACTTCACACTTACAGTAACACTGAACCACTTTTGAACCGGTTCCTTCTCCTTGGTTTGGAAATAATCTAACTTTATACTACCATCCAGTGGCGTACGAAGGGGGGCGGGGGTGGTTTTGGGTGTTAAGCCCTCCCCCCCAAATGTAAGATTGCCTAAATTTAGTTTATTTTTATTGTTTCCCTGGCGAAAGTATGAAAAAATATATAGGGTATTCACTAGCTCTCGTAAAACGGTAAAGCCTAAATTTACCACACACGAGCTACTGAGCAACCTTTTTTTGATTCACTGTAGTAATTTGCAGGAAAAACTTGATCAAAACAGTCACCTTTTTGTATGGCGAAAGCACACTTTACAGGCTGCCTTAAGGCAATTTTCAGTAAAGGCAGTCCTTATGCCTTAGTGTAAGTTGGCTATAATCCAGACGTTTAGACGAGCTATCATTTGAGTGCCAAAACTTGAAAAGTGAATATAAAACAAAATACAAATGCTAAGACAAAGGGTGCAAGAAGCTTTAAACAAGCGAGCAATTGACTTGGCCCTTTTAGAAATAGTATGCCAAATAGCTGCATCAATAAGGAAAATTAATGTAATGTTTGGCCGGGTGGTTCTGCGGCTAGAGTTTGCGACCGCTGTGCATAAGGTCGTGGGTTAGATCCCGCCTCGGAACATCTAATGAAAAGTTTTTTCTTTGAATAAAACTTTACACCCGGCCACACCTCTTTGCTGTTGGCGCCAGCTTTGTAGTAATAAGCCATGAAAAGCTTCTCAAACTGCCGTTCGGATTCGGCGTTACGCTGTAGGTCCCTTTCTCTTGTGCTAAAAATTAGAAGCGCACGAGCCAAGAGATTGAAAGAGGCTCGGCTTTGGCCTTTTGGGGCTGTGTCATCTTGACAAGCTAATTTTACTTTTACTGATATAATGTTTGGAGTAGCTGATGGCGGCTCTTTAGGTCTTGTTACAGACAGAGTTTTATGGATTGTATTTTTTTATGTTTTTAAATCTTGGGTGTTCACGACTCCCAGTTAAGCTACGGAATTGTTAGTTATTTTTAATTTTTGTAAACATGACAGTAGACTTGTTGTTTTCTTCTTCTTGTTTTCGGATTGATTGCTTACGAGTTGGAGGAAACTTTTGAAGCATTGATCAGCTTATCGGCCGAGCATTCGTACATGATATTGGTGTTCCTGAAGGTATCCCCACGTTCTCCAGTGCACAGCAGCCAGAAGGCCTGGCTAACGTGACGCAAGGGCGACACATCCACAATGAATGATCTCGACCGAGCTCTTGACAGTGCGACAGGAACTCAGCTTCTTGCCATTGTTGCGTCCCTTGAAAGTCAGCGTGCAGGTCTGCCGATCCACAATGTGGCACTGGGCCGTACGGAAACGCTTGGCGTCATAACATTCTTTCAGCGTTATGAATTGCCTTACAGTTTTCTTTTTTAGAATTTGCTGTTTGCTGATGTGACCGCATATTTCTTGAGACAAAAATCTCGAAATAGCTCGATACCAAATATTTCAGAACATTACACTTTAACGCATTTACGACTAATTTTTTAAACATACCCTAAGGCATGTTAAATGTGGTAATTTTTATCTCATTTGATTTGTTGTTGCGTTCTAAACTTTTGGATTTACGCTTTTACGCTTTACCATTTTACGATGGCTAGTGAATCCCCTCATAATGTTATGCACTTTAACTTTGGGCTACAAAAATTAAATTCAGTTTAAAAATATGCAAAATCCTCTGTATAGTTATAAGATATTTGTTTTCCTAGAGGCTGTGTTCACAAAGGCATCCAAAAAGGTCAAATTGAAACTAAAACCAGTTTCTGTTTTGGTATCAAAATGATACTTGAAATTGTTCAATTGATATTTTGGGTATCTATTTTATCTGTAGACTGTTAATTTAATTATTTGAAATTAACACAAAAAGTATCCACCTGATACAATTCAATATCAACTTGTATAGATTTACACTACACCCACAGAAATGATTTCAAGATTTTCTTTTTGGACCCAATAATCTCAGACCCAAGAAAGAAAGACCCAAGAGGTCTCAGCATTCTGCATCGAAAATGGTATTTCTATTTTGATTCCCAGACGTTTCAAAATCAAATGTTCAAAATCAAATGCAAGTGCAGAAATTTATTTTAGGGTTACAATATTTTTGCCATTTTTGGATTCAGCCTTGTCTCAGATTAAACAAAGGCTTTCTAATCATAACTCAGTGCTGCTTGGCTTTCGCTGCATTCAAAAATATATTTCTGTGTATCTATTCTAAAAAGTACAATAAGATCGGACTAAAAACACCGAAGTTATGCAAGAATCAATTTAGCTCTTAGAAACAGGGTGTAGCAGGGTTGAATTAGGGGTGTGGCCTATAAAGTGGGCAGCAGTGAGCGATGTTTATTAAATTTTTCCTAGCAAGTTCATTATTAAGAATTAATCAGAGGCTCTGCTCAGGCGACGTCTTTCTCTTGCATGACCAGCATTAGCAGACTGTAGATGGCCTTTGTCATCTGCAGGGCTGTGTTCATGGTCAGAGGCATCATTCTGCCCACGGAAAGGCCTGGCGTGGATTGGGATTTGCGTAGCATGAACATGAGCAGACGCTGTTCGGTTAGGGGCAGCTCATACCAGAGGCAATGTGTGTAGATTACCTCAGTGCAATCGTCGTTCTAAATGAGAGTGAGGCAAATGCGTTAAACTTTACTGGAAGTCAAGGTGGTCTCAGACTTACCGACTTGTCCACCACAGAGCCCAGACCGCAGAAAAGATAAAGACTCACTACGGAGAAGACTAAATAGGCTGGAGCCGCCGGCCAAACGCCTGTAACTATGCAGTACAGGGTGCAGAGAGTATTTAAGGCACAGGCGAATACTTGGACAAAAATAACAGTAAAGAAGATGCGCTCCGCGCGTTCCAAGAGACTGCAAAATGGCAGATAGCATCAATTTAATGAAAAAATTTAGATAAGACCCACCTCAGATATTCCTGATGCCAACTCACTATATCAACCATTACCAAATGAATTTCCTCCCGCGTTGATTTCTTCTCCCTCAGTTGATCGCTGAGGTCCTCAAACTTGCATCTTAAAATGTTCTTTACCAGCGGAGCATTACTGATAAACACAAACAGGTACATATCAGCCGCATAGTTGCCAAAAGCTCCAAATCCCACACAGCATAAATGAATTCCGTACAGCAGGACATATCCATGAAAAGTTTCAGGATCCATTCCTGGCACCAGAAACTGCATTATCATGATTTTTCTATTGTATAACACATAGTACATTGCCGGAAATCCCACTAGAATAAAAACCACACACATATAGATCCAGCCAAACACTTTGATAAACCTCATGCCCATATCAACGGCCTCTCCCAAAGCATCCCGATAGCCACCCGCAAGTGGTTCGTACTTCAAGAAGGTGGCATCCAAAAATGCCTGAGCCTCACGCATTTCTCCTCGCTGGGATATGCAACAGTACAATTTGGTCATACCCTGAACCGCGGTACCAACGAAACAAGTGGCCTGTAGAATGATCGACCAGTTACCATCCTGTACTATGCCAACGTGAATTGTGTAGACGGTGCAGATCGAAAATATGACAAAGAGTAACATAATTGTATGGGTTCTCCAGTTGGTCCGATAGTTTGGTAGGGTCACATCCGCTCCACAGAGGTGAGCACAGAATCGTATTATTTTGATAGTGCGACGATAGCGCTCCAGGCAACTTTCCACCGGCAAGTCGGTGGCCATGATTAAAACTGAGTGGTTGGTGTCCTTAAGAAAGTCACCGTATTTATAGGTGACAAAGCTATGCCTACTTATTAATTGTCAAGGCTATTTGTCAACCAGTACAAATTATTTCTAAGTCATATGCTGCAAGTCGTTGGATAAGTTGTCCATTAAAATGTCAAAATCGGGACAGTTTAATTGCAAAAAATTTTTCCAGAACAAAATCGATTTATCGATTAAGTGGTGCCTGTGTTTATAATTATTCTAACACCCATAGCATTAGGGTCATTTTCCATAGGGCCCTGGATATAAACCACTGAGCGTTGCTACGCGCCCATTAGTCCTTCTTTTCACCCATTTAAAACTGCCATCTTTATAACTGGATAAAAACCTAAACTTATTATTAATCCTTGCAAGTTTTGCGATTTTTTGTACCTTTCGAACTACACGAAAGACATCTAACCGGATTCAACTGATACGTGCGAAATGCATTGATTGCTTGGCTCATAACCAAAGGCAGCAAGTTCTAATTTGACTGGATGAATTTGTTGTCAGAAAGAACATGTGCTGAGCTGTCATATTGAATGACCGCCTACTGCGCCACGTGTTGAATTGTAATTTAATAAAGGTCAGTATCCAGCACTCTGGAATATTGAATTCGTCACGATACTTTATATAAATAGGGACACTTTGCTTTGCTTTGCTGCTCATGAGCTACTTGAAAGTGTTTCTATTTATGTAAAGTATTGTGACGAAATCAAAATTCAGGAGTGCTGGATACGAACCCTTAAACTGAAAAATAAAATGTTTTGCTAGCTATAAGTCAAAGCTTTGATTAACTAAATAATATTTATTACTCGCTGAATACCCGACGCCGCCCGTGTCCTTTATATTGTGGAAGGATTTAAAGTTTGCTTTTTCCCCTAAATTTATCTTTGAATCCTACCCGGCACCATTAAAACTTAAAATATTTGACTTTAGATTTTCGTTATATTCTCTATGAAATATGCTGCAAAGGACTGAGAATATTTCATAAAAAAAACTGGCAGCCTGCCAGTGTATCTGAAAGCACCCTTATGAAAGCGTTTATAAGCAAGTTTCAATTGGTTGCAAGTTGATATGGACACTTAAACTTGGGCAGTGGTGTTTTTAATTAATTTGAGCTCATGTATTCAAAATTGCATATCTTAGCTTAAAGCTGCCCTTACACTTATCATATATCACTTAAGTATTTAGAAAACGTAGCGTTCTTGATGAAATGAGATAACGGCTGGTGTGAATTTCAAATGCAACGTGTTGGCGCCTTCGATCGAAAACGATAATTATTGATGGCAACTTGAGCTAGAAAAAAATCGATTCTCGAATCGATGTATCCACTTTTTGCCTGCGTGAGAAACATCGATATAGTTCTTGAGAATCGATTAAAGTCGACATGCCAACGTATGCCCGTCCAACGTTAAGGACGTTTCGGTTGAAAACGAAAAAGACAAATGTACAGCGTATATGTACAAAAAGACTTCGTGCAAAGTTTGCTGAAGATAGCTTACAAAAAAAGGGAAACGGGCGGACTGACGGAAAGGGCTACATCAACTTAGTTCGTCATGCTGATCAAGAATATAAATACTTTATGTGATCGGAAATGCTTTTTTCTATGCGTTACAAACGTTACAAAAAATTGGGGAACTTTAGGGTTAAATCATGAATTTCATGCATGGATCTTTAAAATATCTATTGCATAGATTTTAAAATGTAATTTTTTGATTCCATAATGGGCTATTGCATATCCATTAAGAGATAATGACTAACAAAAACGGCGATAGGGAGTTCCATTTTTGGATTCACCTCCTGGGTTCATAAAGACCTTAAACGGGGTCTTAAAATAGACCAAAATCTGCTTTCTGTTTCACCGATGCTCTCGAATTCTTGGCATTTTTAGAGCGAAGCTCTTTTATGGACGGTCGACTGGGGGGCAAATCTAGAAAACGATTGTCTTTGCGACAGATTTCTTTGGCTACGCTTTCGACTTTGCAAAGTCAGCAGCTTTGGTTTTGCAAGACAGCCATAGCAGCAATTGGGTTGTGAGTGGGTGGGTGGTGGTGGTGAATTAGCCTTAACCAAAGTGACCGAACAGTGACTAAGACAGTGAATAAAACAGTGAACAAAACAGAGACCAAAACAGTGTCCAAAACAGTGACCGAGACAGTGACCGAAACAGAGACCGAAACAGTGACCAAAACTGTGTCTAAAACAGTGAGCAAACCAGTGACCAAAACTGTGACCGAAACAGTGACCAAAACAGAGACCGGAGAAGTGACCAAAACAGAGACCAAAACAGTGACCGAAACAGTGACCAAAAGTAAAAAGTGTAACCGAAACAGTGACCAAAACAGTGAACGAAACAGTGACCGAGCAGTGACCAATACAGTGACCGAAACAGTGGCGAAAACATTGACCAAAAAAGAGATCGAAGCAGTGACAAAAACAGTCACCAAAACAGTGACCAAATCAGTGACCAAATCAGTGACCAAAACAGTGAACTGTGACCGAAACAGTGACCGAAGCAGTGACCAACACAATGACTTATAGCCTTGTTCCACTGGCACATTCTGTATGTCAGTCACTGGATGAGCTAAATGACCTCATTCTCTCTGTGTATTTCCCCATAAGAGATAAATGTCCATTCGGCAGGTCATCCGCTGTGGACTACAGGACTACACTGTTACTACATTTGACATTCGCACGGGCACTTCCAGCTTTTTTCCGATAAAAGGCTAGATTTTCTATAGATAAGTCCAAGTGTCATCAATAGATCAGCTGATTGTGAGTGGGAAAGGTCAAAGGCAAAACTTGAATTATTTTTTAAACAATAATAAATTATTATTATAAATAAATTCTACTTAATAATATTTGTTTATCAGATTAATAGCACCCGAAAACAGGCCATTACTTGGAGGATTTTATCGACCATGGAAGTCGACACGCCGATCAACCTGCCAATTGTCCGAAATTCGGCTGAGGAGCCAAGCGTACACAAGGCAATTGCAATTCGCTTATCTTATGGAATAGCCATTCGGAAGTTCGTGTCCTGCTTTGCTATTCCTTCTAGACAATTTTTAAGAACCTTAAAGTTGTCCCTCTCGGCGCGGAAGCTTTCTGAGTTTTCAGGCACATGTCCCAAAAAACGCCATATCGCTTCTACAATGTATGCAAGATTTCAATCAAAACAAATTCAGCTAATAAGAAAAATATGAACTTACAAATTGTGTGATTTTCGCTTTCTATTCTTCCGTTGGTACTCAATAATCAACGCATCGAAATGGACTCTTGCAGTTGACATATGCACTCTTGATTTTTCTCTCAAATCAGCAGGAACGCAGGTAAATCCATTTCGGTGAAATATGAAAGGCCAATAAAACTTTCAATTTGTAATGGCAAATCAAAGCAATACAAGCAGCTGATATTTGTTTACATGAATTTAACTTTAACCATTCGCGTGTAACCGTGATAAACATTCGACAGTGGAACAAGAAATAATCACTTTTTGAGAATGGACTTCAGAATGTGACAGTGGAACAGTGACTAAAATGGTGACCAAAACAGTGACTAAACAGCGACCAAAACATTGACTTTATTGTGCCCGAGTTTTTGAAGATACGAACACAATGAAAATGAACAGGCGTCCCTTAAAGACCGTAGGATCGGGAGTAGTCCCAAAGAACTTCCCTCACCTTCAAATACATTAAAAAATTTTGCTATATCTGCGCTCAAAAAAATTGTAGAACTATTTGGGAAACCTTATTTAAAAGCTAAGATTATTGAGAATTCTGAAATTATTTCTTTGGGTAAAATGAAAAATTTAAAATAATGTATAGCTCTATCGTCAATATCGATTTTAGATGCGGCAAAACAAAAAATAATTTACTTTATATTCTTTTGCAAGTATTGTACAAGGTGGGCCAAAAGAAGTCACCGGGCCAAAAGAAGTCACCCTATTGGAAGATGCTCTTATTTTTACAAATAGTCGCCAAAGTCAGATCTGTTTTGACTTTTGTGGACTAGACAAATGTAGAATATATATAATATTTACCTCTTTATATTTTGGCGGATATTTGTAAAAATAAGAGCATCTAACAATAGGGTGACTTCTTTTGGCCCGGTGACTTCTTTTGGCCCACCTTGTAATTTCAAGTTATCCCTCGCCAGTACCGGGTGTTCCATACCGGATGCTATTTTGCTAAAAACGTCGGGTAGTTGTTAGACTATGCTACTTCTTAGATCAGACAAAATAAAGGTTAAGATGGAAAAGCCACTAAAGGTTCGGTTCAAAACCCATTGCAGTATGATAGTTTGCATTAAACCTTGAGACTTTGACAGGGCACACTTCAAAATGTTGTGTTTGTGTGCTTTACAACAACATTTGTGCTCCTAGGCTGTAAGCAACTCTGTTTTCTTTTTTTTTCTTTTTGTAGTCTTTCCCATTTTTTTTTTTTTTTTTAGTTTAATGAATGAAATAAAAACCATCTTAACAAGCTCATTTTTCTCAGTGTATACAATAAGCAATTTAGTTAAATGCCACAAGGAATGGCTTAATAGGAGATCGAATAGTCCTAACAGACCGTCTGCTGCTTTGCCTATTTCATTACAAAAATTCCACCAGATTTTTATTGCCTTTGCCATTTTTGCCTAGAAAAACCGCAGAGAATGGCCGAGAAATGCTCGAAAATATTTTTTCCAGTTAATCAAATTATTTCCACATTCTTCTGCTCGGCCCTAAAGTTTAGTCTATTTAAAAAACTATTATTTTGCACACAAAGTACAATATAAACTCACCGGGGTTTCCTTATTAAATTTCCAACACAGACAAGTTAGGGGGGTCCTCGCCTTCAAGGGAAATCTTTTCAATTACAATTCGTGCAGATGGTTGCGTTTCCTTGGCTTGGCGTCCTTTTTTCCTTATTTTTTGTGCTCTTTACGCCTGGCAGACAGTGGCAATTTCTTTTCATTTCGTGTGTCTCCTTTCCTGTTGACAAACCGCTGGGCCCTTTGCCTGGCCCGGAGGCTCCCTCGAGTGGCAGAGCAACATTTTAAGGATGCTTAAAGTCTAGCCTTCAAAAGGAAAACTGCCTGGTTGTAGTTAATTAGTGTGTGTGTGTGTGTGTGCGGCGCACAGTTCTAATTGCAGGTGACACAAGACGAGTTGCACTTGCCCGGGGGCCTCCTAAGGCCCATCTGCGCTGGTACGAGTATTTACGACTTCATAAAACATGCCTAAGCCGCTCACAGAGCTAAACACTCATTCATAATTCGATTTGGACGACCCACCGGACCACAAATTACGTCATTAGGCAATTGCAACTCTCTTGGCTGGTGGTCGCAGCGGAACCACGGAATGCAACAAATTGGAAAACCATTTCAACGCTAATGAAGATCCACCCATTGCTTGTAGCGCCGGCAAAACTGGCGCATATAAAAAAGTTTTATGCCTTGGCAAAAAGAGCACTGAGAAATGGCCATTCATTGTGGAAGAAGTAAGAGATACAAGTAGAGAGACTGAAGCGTGGGTATCGCCTGACCAGTGGAGCAAGTCGCTTGAAAATGACCACACAAATGTTCTCTGGTTATGATTGGAAAACGAAGTAGGGAAGGAATCTAAATACCAAGAGAGATAACATAAATTTTGTTGTTAAATCCTTGACACTTAAAAGATAAGGGAAAGAATTTTAAGTCTCAGAAATTCCTACTATATCAAGTGAACCCCTGTTCACTAACTCCATTCCATATTCCAAATCTTCCCAAGCCACTGTAACCAACTGCATTGCAACTAAGTTCGACTCTTTGACATTAAAAAATTTGTTTATCGCTGACAATGATTGAGGAGATTTGGTAATGGAAGCGGCTGCCTCTGTCTCAGTAGGCACTCCTAACCTTCATTTAACACACTTTTCAGACTCTCCTACCTCTCTGTGCAGACGTTTCTCATTAAGCGTGGCGCTTTAGTGGTAACGCCCCTTTTTATCGTTTGCTCACACGCCCCCTTTTTTTTTTTGTTGTGCTAAATGTGGCCCTGCCCAGCGTCGTCGTTGCGCATGATTTGTGCACTAATTAAAATTTGCCATTCTAAAATTTTGCAAAACGTTGACTTTGTCTTGTTGGCTGACAAATTTTCGTTTGAAAAATTACAATTTTTTATTATTTACAACTGAAATTGTAGAAAAAAATGCTGACATAATCCGCTTAAATGCATGGTGAACTTTTGTCATAAATTCCAGTGCATTGTTCCATGTCACTAAATCATATCAACAGCAATTTATGCCAACCCACACAGAATGGTCGAAGACGTTGGTTCGGGTCCAGGTTCAGGTCTCACCAGGTCCATTGGCTGCCCAATTAAAATGCAAGAATTGTTAATGCGCGACATTAAAATTCATTATTATTACATACGTTTATTACTATTACGGGCAGCATTTGGTATGCCTCTGTGGCAGTTGCCCGATGCAAATATCGAAAACGCTTTCAGGCGTTTAGGCATGTGAGAGGCAAGTGTTGAATCAGTGGCGTAGATTAAAGAGAGGGGGAGTTTGTTGGAGCAGAGTTAGTTTGGGGTAGATTTCGAAATAAAATAAAAACTGGTGAATATGTAACAAGCCATATTAACTCATTCGTTCATTCTGTTGTTTTCTATATAAAATGTGTCATTTTCAAATGGCCCAGTCGGACTTAACACCATGAAAAAGGCACATCTTTTATACTTCTTTTTCACCGAGTAGTTCGCAAACCTGAAAAGTTTCATTCGCTTTTTTTAAGGCGTGAAAACCGAAAAGAATGCACCCTTAAGAACGTATTTTAGCATGTGTTTTGGTTGTTGCTCTGAACTTCGTGAATCGTTCGGAATGCCCTTCCAATTTCTCTTTCTCAAAGAACGGTTCCAGATGTACATCCGTCGGAAGGGAATATTTCATGGGAGGCGTTCGCTGCTTTTGGATGGCATGAAAAACAGCATGCTAGACATGTACGTATGTAAATTTATTATACTTCAGGCTAACTTCTTATACTCTGTACCAGAGGTACACAAAGTATATTAAGTTTGTGCAAAAGTATGTAACAGGCCGAAGAAAGTATCTCCGACCCTATAAAGTATATATATATTCTTGATCAGCATCAAAAGCCGAGTCGATCTAGCCATGTCCGTCTATCCGTCCTTCTGTCTGTCTGTCCGTCTGTCCGTATGAACAACTAGATCTCAGAGATGGTAAGAGATAGAGGTTTGACACGTATGGGACATTTGCTTCTTATACTTTCAGGCAGATTAAGTTCATTTTCAATTTTTGCCACGCCCCAACCCGGCCTCCGCAAATAGGAAAAAATGTCATATCTCCCACAGTTTTATAGATAGAAGGTTCGTTTCTTCTTGACATATTTAGTAATCAGGATAATTTATCGATCCGCCAAGGAATGGTAGAGATCGAACGAACGGTTGTCGAGTTATAAGAAAAACAAACCTCAACTCAGAGAAGGCACGGTTTCATGTTAACGAGACTTTTTGCTTTCATATCATACTAAAATAATTATGTAGTGACCTTTCCCCGTTAAACGAAGTATGAAAAATGACATTCTCTTAGGAACCCCATTCTGTAAAGTCCGACTTGGAGGTTGATTCGCTGAAGCTATTTCACAAGCTCAAGTAACGGGGTTTTTCCAAAACCTGTCCGAAAAGAATATTTTAGAGCACCCGAAAGTTTTATGATAGTTCGCTTCATATCCTCCTCTGTGGAAGTGCAGTAAAACAATATAATAGGCCGTTTTTTTGGAGAGGCTCAAGCGTTTTTAAAAGACATAACTCTACCATGGAACAAGTCCAAGTAATGTAGTTCTGCTATAGATTGCCGAGAGTTATTACGACATTTTAAAACGAAATAACATATAAAAATATAAGTTAAAACGACTTAACAAACATCTCTATAATCTATTACAGCGATGGGCAACGCTTAGCCCGCCTGTCCCTCGCAGCCCGAACCGTTATTCAGATTAAAAGCAATGCGCAATACAATACTCGACTGCCAACAACAAAATAGGCCACAAAAATCTGCTGCGCAATTAATGCTGCCCTTCTGTTTGATGTTGGTGCCCACCCCTGACAGGGATGCAAACCGGTTCTGAACCGAACCGAACCGCAAACCGAACCAGCTTCCTTTGAGAAATGCTGAACCGAACCGAAAACCACAAAGAAAAACGAGTTGGTTCGGTTCAGTTCTCTAACGAGTTTCAATACGTAAATCGCTTTCTCTCTAGCCAACGATACTTATATATTTGTGAATTTGTATCGTTTCCCTAATATAATTTTTATACGACATTTCGTCCGACCCTCTACATCCTCAGCGATGCCGGATCGATATAACCTTTAAGGATGACGACACAAATTTTCCAACACCTAATCCTATAAGTCTTCTGCAATTGCCTACCGATCTTTTAATATACCTGTCATCAATCAGCATTCTTTTCTTGTAAGTTGATAATGGATTTGTCGTCCTCTAGTGGACAATATTTTCAATTTTCTGTAGTACTTCTTTACCTTAATTCAATCTTAGCCTGGAGAGTTTTTTCTTATTTAATATGATAAATAGGGTGTGTAAGATCCATGGTACGTATTCTTTTCTAACCGTCATTCTCTGCTTTCGAAGGGCATTCCTCTAGGAACCTAAAGACGTCAATAATTTTGGACATTCTTCAAAGGATTTTATAGATATTCAAATGGTGTAGAGCAAATCAATTTCCTAAGAGTGGGGGAAGTCACACTACGACAGAATTCATAGTATTTCATAACGTGCCTTTATGAACAACTGAACCGAACCGAAATTGCGGTTCAGTTAGGTCCAAAAATCATGTAATGAACCGAACCGGCGGTTTAAAAACTTTTTTAACCACTGAACCGAACCAGTTTCGTGTGGTTTGCATCCCTGCCCCTGATCTAATATACCATACACAAATTTCGTGTGACGGTGTTTTGTAGTTATGAAAATAGGTTGTATAGTATATTTCATACTTTATGGCCTGTTGAAAGGGGATTCCGATCCCGGGTGGTTTTTCTCATGTTGCACATAGTTTATTTAAGTTTTCCCCAAAATTCCGAGCTCCGGACCCCTTTCAGAAGTCCGGGCCCGGGGGAAACAAGATAGCACTCTGTTACTCCTTTCAGATTTTTTAGACAAACAGTTCCCGTCATTCCATATTCAAAGTACGTTGATTAGATCAACGCTTCCTTGAATTCATCAGCACTGAGGCGTTATGTGGAAAAATACTGTTTTCTCGAATACTGTTTTCTTAATATGTGTGGAAACTTCAAAACATCTATCTACAAAACAGTGGCCAGGTGTGGTGCTGCAGGTAGTGTGTGTGCCTGCTGTGCAAGAGGTCGTGGGTTCGATCCCGCCTTGGGACATCTAAAATAACACACAGCTATTGGCGCCTGCTTTGAAGTAACTAGCTATGAAAAAGCCAGCCGTTCCCTATCATTTGTGCGAAATTTAGAAAAAATTTAACATAATCTTGATCAGCCTGCAAGTATCAGATGTATGTATATGTCCCAAACACTTTGAACCTCTTACTCTTACCATCTCTCAGATCTGTGCTTCCAAACACTAAACACAAAATACTTTAGCCGAATCAATTCTTAGGGGTTCCGTTTTAGATCGGCTTACAAAAGTCTGCTCAAAAGTATTTCTGTCAGCATGTAAGTGAGCATATAAATAGTTATATACATTTCTGACATAAATCTGGTTACATTTCAGTCTCTAATGGATTGGTGCAAAACTGCTCTTAAACAAGAGAATAAAATACTTCAACCACCCTCTTGTGAGCCATTACAACAATCGGCGCCCCTGTCACATCACCACCTGAGGCCTTACAACTCACACGCTTTTTATGGTCAACTCCTACCGTCTGTCAAACGCGTCAAAGACCAGCCCCAACCATTGTAATTAATTGACAATAATTTCTGTTATTTCTTGTATCAGTTGTTCCTCCACCCAAGTGGTTCGTACTGCCAGCTCATGTCGTCGTCTACCTTCATTTAGTGTCATTAAAATTGAAAAATGTTTCAACATGTTTTGCCGCATGTTTGTTCGTGCCCACCAAACAGCAACAGCAACAACAGCAACAACAACTCGTTATAATTTATGACCGCAAAAATCTAGAGTGCAACTTTTTTCTGCAATTGTTCTTATTGAGTTGTTCTAGCAGCTGCTTATCGTCAAACCAAACGCGATAGTCTGTGAAAACCCATCGATCAACCCCGCCGCCGCCGCCGCTGGCTGACCCTTGGCCTAAGCCGCGTGGATAGCGATAGCCCTGACTAGATAGCGACAGCTGCACACCCCATCCACACACACTCACACAGTTGGTTGCACAACAAAAGCACATGCCACTGGCCTTAACCCCTTTACCTAGCCCAAAAATTCATTTGCAAAGCATTTTTTAATATGCACGCATCCTTGTTCCTTGTTTGATTTGCTGGCCTGGTCAGAGAATGGCTAGACAGCTGCCCGGATGACTGGCTGGCTACTCCATCTCCTCCTCAACCCCCTGTAGTCGTCCCATAATTACACACGGCATTTACTTTGCTTTGTTTTTTTTAATTTCTGTTACGCTGGGTGGAAAGGTGAGAAAGGGTATGATGGGATTGTGGGAACGAATGTAACGGGAGGAATTCTTCAAGAAGAGAGTTTAATTCTGAAAAGTCCTTCCCAATCAGATGCGAAGTTACGATCCCTATCATAAAGTTTATAAAGTCCTATAAAAATTAGGAACAATTTGGAAACCAACCGAAATGCAGTGAAGCATTTAATGCATTCTGCTATGAATTCGTTAAAATTTCCAAAAATGGAAAAAAGTAGCTCATAAATCAAATCTGGTCACACTAAAAATCTATCAATAAGCAACAAATCTGGCCACACCAAACATCTGAAGATGCTTTATGCTATTAAAACCTATCTTTTGGATAATTTTAGAATTCTACTTCATTTTAATGAACAATTTTCCGAAAAGTTGTCGTTTGATCTCCTAATGGAGATATAGTGCATCCAAATTTCTTCCAAAAGGCCGGCACGTCGCTACCTACTGTGCATAGGCAAGGTCGCAAAAGCATCGCAGTCGGCTCACACACGGTATAAACATTATAAGCGACGCTACGCTGCGTTTTCGGATCTGGTTTAGCTGCGTCGCGACGCATTCGCTGCTACTGAAATAGAGAGAAAATTGAATCAGTCTTTGCGCTGCTCTCACACACTCCAATGCAAAAATGTGAATGTATTTTTTACCGGCCCATGGTTTAGAGCAACAATGTTCCTCCATAGCCCCCAGTGGCCGAGCGCAATCGGCTATTTACACTCACACGAGCAGAGCGCACGCCGAAATCGGGCATTTGAGCGTAAGCAGAGTTCTCTTTGCCTTCATTCGCTGCCCAGCCGTCGTTGAGGGCAGTTTAAAGCTGCGCTGTGTCGCTTTGATATCGCACACCAATACACTCTCACTTTTTGGCCTCGCTCTTCGTGAACATCGCTGGTTTAGAGAGTTCGCCAATGACAACTGAGAAAATATGCAGAAAACTGTCAGAAAGCTTTCAAAAGCTTCTCCTTTTTACTTTTATTTAATGAAATGAAGTGCTGCCAAGTTCATACAAAAAAAATTCGATTGGGCAGCACTCTTAAGCACATTATGTAAAGTTGTAGTGGCAACATTTTGGATTTGCAAATGAACTTGTAGAATCAACAATAAAAGGGACGGCAATAGTAAAAGAGAATTTGCTGGAAACTGAGAAATAAGGCAGAAAAACGGTAGACAGCTTTCAAAAGCTTCTCTTTTTACTGTAGAAGCAACAATTTAAGGGCTTAAGACAAGGGTCGGCTTTCGTGGCAAACAATTTGCCAGTGGCAACTGAGAAAATACGCTTTGCATGTTTTCCAAAGTTTCTGCTAATTGCTCTAATATTATTTTGCTCAGACGCTGCCGACGCTGTAGTGAAAAGAAAGCTTTAAAGCTCAACCATTTTTCATTGCTTTCACAAAAAGTACTCTCTCAGCATCTCTGCTCCCATTGCCGTCCGCTGGTCTAAAAACTTCTGCAACCTACAGGATATCCCACATTCGAGCTCTCCTGACATTCTAATTTGCTTTTTTTATCGTATGAATATTCCTGCATCCCGTAAAAGGACGAACTCGCGCGCTTAAATAAGCAATTACCGTGTAGCGACCAGCAGCATCCTGTCAAAGTCCACTAAAGGGTTGAGCGAGTGCAGGACAAAGCCCATAAAGAAGGGGTTAAAAATACTACACAAAAAAAAAAAAAAATGAACCAGCTTTGTGTTGCTGTCGGTTTTGATTTAAATCTTCGGCCCTGACATGTGGCGACCAGACCAGAAAAAAAGGTCCTCCAACTCTCTTTGTCTGCTGCAAATCAATAAAATGCTCTTTAAACATTCCTGCCCAGTCAAGTTCAAGTTCAACACTTGATAATTAATTGCCAGTCAACCCGGCTCAACCCACTCAACTCCCCCATCCCGAAAGAGTGCGTGCCCCAGCCCCATCTACTTTCTGGGTCGCCAGTTCGGGTCATTGTGCTTTTAATTAGAAAACCGACCCGGAACGTGGTTGGGCAAAAAACTCATTAAGATTTGTGCTGACCCAGTTTTATGCGACTCTGACCTTTTTCCCCATTTAAGGCTGGGTGTTAATTAAGTAATTAAGCTAAAAAAAACACTTTCACCCTTTATTTTGGCATTCCTGACCCACGGCAAGGCAAAACCACTTGGATAATCACAGGTGGTGGCGGCTTTGTCTGGTATGCATTTCCTGTCCGGATTGCATTTGGCATATGCACAGACAGGGTCACTCACTCTCAGACACACACACACAGCTGGGCAATTGAACGGCCAGTTGGCCTGGCCAAATGCTGTGGCATTCCCCTCGCGTCCTTCACATTGACACATTTTTGTTGTTGTTTATGGGTCGTGAATGCTTTCCCACGCATGCAGGCCGCCACAAAACACTGACCCAACGCAATGTCTGGCCGTGATGCAGGGGGACATTTTTGGTTAAATGGGGGAGACGTGATTGTATTTTGTACAGGTATACCGGTTTTGGCGACACTCGATTTTAACTACAAGGACAATTTGGCTGATTAGCTCAAGTGCAACGAGTACATACATTAAATGTGCGTAAAATGATTATAAAATTTGAAATGATTAGGAATTTAATCACAGAAGTAGTACAGGCCAGTGCTACAAACCGGTTTGGTATCTTTGGCATTCTGCCACGGGATTCTTGCATCTTGAGCAAGTCATTCCTTTAAAATCTGAGGCTCTCTTGGAGAGCTCTGACTTAAGCTAGGAATCAAAAAAGTTTAATACCCGCTGCATCTATTAGTAACTTCAAAGATTCGAAATATATTGTATCGCACTTGCTAACGACCAAATAATATGAAACTAAGTCAATATCTAGCGTTACATTACTTGTAATGAAACAGTTTCCAATCTAATTTTTATGTCTTGAGTCAATTTATAAGAGAGATAAGAAAATATGAGACGCTTACGCAGACTTCACCTTTGTCTGCTATTGACTTCTCAAGTATTTTCTAAGCGGAGCACTTTTTTATTGATAAAAACTGTAAGTACGAAAATAGTTAGCGCCAAATTAAAAATTCTTATTTCAAATACGATTTTTCAATCCCGAAATACCTGTTGTTAGATTGCTTCGGTTAAACTATTTATTTTAGATTTTTTTGATCCTTCTTTTAGGTTATGATAGCCTTAAGTCAATCCTGGTTAGCTCTTAAAAAAGTACACAATATTCGTCTTCAAAGCCTCATAAATTCTAAAGCCAATCTCAATACATTCTTAAATCGAAAAAGAGTGCACAAAATTGGTATAAATTGTTCTTGGTTTGAGCCCAAATAATTCTGAAGCTATTCACAATTTTTTCTTGAAACAAAATCTCCAAGTTCTCAGGGACAGCAATTAAAGAAACTGTTAGCGAGAAATCTATTAACACTTCATAAGCAAAGTGTTAGAACCAGTTGGGAGTTTTAAGAACAGATTCGGTTTCATAATTCGCTCTTCCCAAAAATAGAATTCAATCCTATAAAATTGTACTTAAATCACAAACGCTATATTTGATATTTTTCGGCTGACCGTTAGTACAAAAAGTTTTAGATTTAAGAACGTTAGTTCACTATTCCCTAAAATCCTTCTTTAGTATCAATCAAAAATATTAACTCAACCTCTCAAGTGCATAATTGATTATCCTCTCATCGAACTGGAAGGAATTTTATGCCAAATAATAATGACAAGTTACACAATTGAACAAGTCCAAATGGTTATATTTTTTATTTTCGACAGATAAATCAAACCACATTTTTGATTACATAAATGACCATTTTTCTTATAAAGAATATTGAGAGAACTTTGGCAACGCTCTCCTTGCAGAAGTTAGTTATAAGAAATATAGTTTCTTTGTTTTTTCAAGAACAAATAATGCAGCGAATAAGTAGAGCCAGCCAAAATAGATGACCATAAGGACCCGAAAGTGTAGCCAAATGAATTAGAGATTGAAGAACTAGCACTAACAGCTATAGCATCGAGACATAAGCAAACCAAAGAACCTACAACTCAACAGCCACAGAAATGAATGACAGGCAAAATTTTTTGCGTGGCTTTTAAATGCGAATCTTTGATTTTACATTAGTATTAATATGTGTGCCCCAGGTGTGGCTCAGCGGCTAGTGTGCGCGACCGCTGTGCAAGAGGTCGTGGGTTCGATCCCGCCTCGGAACATCTAATTAATAGTATTTTCTTTGAATAAATTTACACACCCGGTCACCCCTCACTGCTGTTGGCGCCAGCTTTTTAGTAATTAGCCATGGAAAAGCTTCTTAGACTGCCGTTCGGATTCGGCGTTAAACTGTAGGTCCCTTTCTCTTGTGCGAAAATTAGAAACGCACTAGCCAAGAGATTGAGAGGAGCTCGGCTTTGGCCCTTAGGGGCTGGGTCAAGCCATTTGACATTAGTTTGTGTGTATGCATATGGCGGCTCTCTTAGCGCGCTCTCGCTCTCTGCACAAACGAAAAAATTTAAAAATCTTCAGTTTCGACTATATTACAAAGCTTGGCCGATTTAGCATGACATTTTTACGACAAGCGTTAGAGTTTCGAAGGCTTTCAGCCCCAAGTGCTTGTCAAATACACTGGTGGTTGTATGCTCTAACCCTGTGTGCTGACCGACTAAAATATATAGTCGGTACCTCCCAAAGTTTGTGTTAAGGTGTGTGAAGTGCTGCTCATCGCCGTTACGGCCGGTGCAGCCCAGCATATTTTTTTTCCTTATAACTCGACTATCAATCATTCGATCTGTACTAATCCTATGGCGGATCGATAAATATTTTTGATTGCTAAATATGTCCAGAAGCAACCAACCTTCTATTTATAAAACTGTGGAAGATATGACGATTTTTCCGATGTGGAACCTCTATCTCTTACCATTTGTGAAATCTGTTTGTTTATACAGATAGTCGGACAAAACTAAGTCGATTGGCTGTTGATGCTGATCAAGAAGATATACTCTATATAGGGTCGCCGATGCTTCCTTCTGGTTGTTACATACTTTTGCACAATCTTAATATACGAGCTGTGTTTAAAGGAAAAGATGAAGTTTGAATTATTTTGAAAAGTACTAATTTATTCATTAATATCCATTTTGTCCCCTTCAAAGTAATTGCCCTCGGATATAATCCCCTTGGGCCAACGCATTTTCCAATCCTCGAAGCTCTTCTGAAATGCTCTTCTCGGTATCGTTCTTTGATTCTGACTTGATCTCATCAATTGTGGCAAAACGCTTTACATTCATTATTCTCTTCAGTTTTAGGAAAAGGAAAAGGTCGCAGGGAGAGAAATCTGGTGAATACGGTGGTTGAGACATGATGACGGTGTTGTTTTTGGCCAAAAAATCACGAGCAAGCATTGATGTGTGAGCTGGTGCTGAATTGTTTTTACTTAATTCCGATCGTTTGAGCCGTATTGCTGCACGCAAACGTTGCATAACTTCCTTGTAGTATTCCTTATTAACTGTACGATCTCTTGCCAGGAACTCATGATGCACCACACCATTGTAATCAAAGAAAACAGTGAGCAAAACCTTCACATTTGATCGAACTTGGCGTGCTTTTTTCGGTCTTGGCTCATCTGGCCGCTTCCATTGGAATGATTGGGCCTTGGTTTCGATGTCATAACCATATACCCACGTTTCGTCACCAGTTATGTCTCGTTTGAGCAAACCCGGATCGTCGTTGACGTCATTGAACAACTGCTGAGCGATACTAATGCGACGTTGCTTTTGCTCAAAATTTAGCAAAAAATAAGTCAAAAATCGAAGAGCACACAAAAACGTGACTAACCTTTTCAGTTGCCAAAAACAAACTGCTAATCGAAATTGGCTGCTAGTGCAAACATATGATAAACATATGTGTCAGAATATAACAAAAACAAAATATCGATAATCGAATGTACACAGCCCGCGAAAATTCAAAATGCACCTTTTCCTTTGAACCCACCTAGTACATTTTTCGTTTTGCTATCAGGCGCAAGAACAAATAAGTCGGATGGCTCGCCGACTCGTAAGATTGGTCATGTGAAAAACATGCATTTTTTAAATTCAGACCACAAATTCATTTTAACTCAAAGGGCACATCGTTCGGTATCGTTGGAATCCTCGAAATAAGAACTTCCTAACCCTTGAATTTTACTTTTAAAATCGCTGCGTGAATCACATTGATCATCAGTTTTCTTATCACCAAAAGCGTTAGTCGGCATGGTTTAGGTTGGATAAGACCTCGAACAATGGTGGCGTGGATAGAATCAAGGAGTTAACAAATTTAGCTGAATAGTTGGTAGCTTCCTCTTCGATTGTTACGCAGTTAACAATTTTGAATAAATACAGAAAACCAACGACTTGATTCTGAATTAGGAAGTTTGAGTCAACCACATCTTTATTCTTACACGCAAAAACTGTTCGCTCACTCAACCCTTCGTTATTTTTATGGTTAGCAATAATGTTCGGGAATATTATTTTGGTGAGCCTGCCTTTCGATGAGACAAAATTGCTTAAATTCGGAGGAAATGAAAGCAAGCCGCCAGATTTACCGATAGACTGCAATTCTTTTGGGGAAATCTTGAGCAGTAAAGCAACAACTCACTTGTTTACTGCCAGCAGAATTTTCTTCACATAGCTCCACAGAGGCAAGTCAGTCAGGGTCTTATCGTAGATGAGTTTGTTAATACAAGGCGCCTTTTTTAATATGGAACACCTCCAAAGTCAAACCGCACTTAGAAAGTAATTTGCTAAAATTTTGGAAATATTTCACATCAACCAAAAATCCATGTTCTCTTTCTTTAAAACACAAAAACACACTAAATCATTGTCGCATCATCAATATTTCTTGAGCTACTTTTTCAGAGCAAAGTTCACCAAAAACAAAACCTCAAAAATAAATACTTAAAGGGCTTCTTCGAAACTTGTCTTAAGGCACGTGCCTCTATTTTTTTTTTTTTGCCTGCCCAAAAAGCAGATGTTTTATTTGTTGCACATTAGACGTGGTCACAACCTCCAGTTTCGTTTGGCTGCTTGGGATGTTTAAAACTTGATTTACGACCTTAATGTCCCATTCAAAGGCTACTTTTTCGTCTTCAACTTGAGGGACCAGGACATAAATTAGATCAACTTGATGATAACTAACCAAAAACAAAAAAAAAAAAAGCTGCCCAACAAATTTGTAGTTTGCCATGTTTAACAGCAAGACTTGGCGGCTAATGAGAGAACGCGTGCTGGAACAGAGTTGATAAGCCCACCCACATGTATGTGACAAGCTGAGTTGGAGGTGGGGTGTCCCGCAGGTTTTTGAGAAGGAGTAGGAGGCAAAGCCAACTAATTGAATGTGCTAAACTGCATAAAAAAATATCGCGTTATATGGCGCATTAAGCGCTCATTTCAACATTTCAACATTCTTCTTTCCGGGCTTTGGCATTGGCAATGCTACTTCATCTACTCGGGGGACCCCCAAGAAGAGCGCCTAACGACGAGGGTTCATGGAGCTGCTGCGGAAATCTAAAGCAAAAAGTGCGGGGTGGCTGAGCAATGATGATGATGATGATGATGATTTCTCCATTGCCCATTGCCATTGCCTGTGTATTGGTAATTACCTTTGTGTGTGTGTGTGAGTGAGTGAGTGTTTGTGTGACGTCTGCTCGCTGTCCAAGCCCCTGGGGTGGATTCTGCTTGCCGTTTTTTTTCTATATAGATTTTTTTTAGCATTTTTTTCTGCCAACCTTCTTCTGGCTCGCTCACTCACTCACTCACCCTGCCCACATTTTTTATTTTTTTGCTTTTTGTTGCGTCGGAAACCGCCATTTTTTATGCGCGCTAACTACGCCGCCCTCTCTCTCCCTTTCTCTTTCTCTCTCCTGCTTCCCTCAAACTCATCCCCCTTTCTGAGGGCAGGACTCGCACCCTCACACTGAAATTCGCGCATTAGAAAAAAATGTGGGATGTCCTGTGGTTGTGTCATAAAAAAATCCGTTTTTTGCCGTTACTTAACACTGTTTTCAAGCATATCACATTTTATGAAGCTTAATTTTATTTTTAGCAGCTTTGTGTTAAATAACTCAGCGTTTAATGATGAGTTGAGGATTCTTTAAAAACACGAGATGGTGGGTTGAAAAATATAAACTTTTCTATTTTGTCGGTCAGTCAGAAAATGAAAGACCTAGGGGATTGAAAAGAAAGGAACTTAAGTCCCTTATACTCAAAGGCAGATACACGATTGTTTGACAGATTTGTAGATATTTTAAATAGTACATGCCTTGTAGACATATCTGGTAATCAGCATACTTTATACTTAAGTTATGAGCAAAGAAAGAAAGTTATGAGCTGGTTGCTGCTACTACCACTCAGAAAAATAATCTTAATTCAATCCGAAACCGGTTTAAGAACAGGGTAATCTCGGAGCGGCTTAATGTGATCCTGTTTTTTGGGATTGAATTTGGGATTTTTGGAACAATTTAATCTATGTTTTGGCTCAGCTCAAGAATATACGGGGGACCCTGTTTTCAATCCCGTTCGGATTGATTGTTTTATCTATGTAAACATACACTTTCGCAGGTTCTGAGTGTATTACAGTGGTGCATGACCGAGTATCTTACTTATATTGTTGTACGAGGAGTGTTCAAAAAGTATCGAGAATTTTGAATTTTCGCGGGTTACGTATATTCGAATTTTGATTTTTTTGTGGCGTTATGTTGGTACTCATGTCTCTCACTTATGCCGACAAGCTCGGCCATTTTGAATGTTCACTTAATTGTTGACAGCTGCTTTGCTTGCACGTGTTTTGGATCGTCTTCGATTTTTACCTATTCATAAAAATGGATCAAAGAACCTGTATCAAATTTTGTGTGAAAAACGAAATTAAGTGCGCGGATGCATTCCGAATGTTGACTGTGGCATACGGAGAAGCTACCTTGGACCGAAGCAACGTTTATCGGTGGTACAAAATGTTCTCAGAAGGCCGAGAAGATGTGAACGACGAAGAGCGTGCCGGACGCCCGAGCACTTCAACAACAGACGAAAAAATTAATGAAGTGGAGAAAATGGTATTGGCCAATCGTCGAATCACCGTTAGAGAAGTTGCTGAGGACCTAAACATATCGATTGGCTCGTGCCATTCGATTTTTATCAATGATTTGGGCATGAGACGGGTCGCCGCGAAATTCGTTCCAAAATTGCTCAATTGCGACCAAAAACAGCATCGCATGAACATTGCTAATGAGATGTTAAACTCTGTCCGCGACGACCCAAATTTGCTCCAGAGGGTCATAACTGGTGACGAATCGTGGGTTTATGGTTATGACGTGGAAACCAAACCTCAATCATTTCAGTGGAAGCTGCCGCACGAACCAAGACCGAAAAAAGCGCGCCAAGTTCGGTCGAATGTGAAAGTTTTGCTGACAGTTTTCTTCGATTGCAGGGGCGTGGTGCATCATGAGTTCTTGCCACAGGGAAGAACGGTTAATAAGGAATATTACCTGCAAGTTATGCGCAATTTTTGGAATTGTGGAAGAACAAAAATTGGGTTTTGCACCACGATAACGCCCCTGCTCACACATCGTTGCTTGTGCGCGACTTTTTGGCAAAAAACAACACACTAATGATGCCGCAGCCACCGTATTACCCAGATCTGGCCCCCTGTGACTTTTTCTTGTTCCCTAAACTGAAGAGGCCCATGAAAGGACGACGTTACGCTACGCTTGACGAGATAAAGACGGCATCGAAGGAGGAGCTGAACAAAATAAAAAAAAATGATTTTTTGAAGTGCTTCGAAGATTGGAAAAACCGTTGGCACAAGTGTATAATATCTCATGGGGATTACTTTGAGGGGGACAAAATAGATATTCATGAATAAATAAATAATTTTTGAAAAAACACAAAAATCGCGATACTCTTTGAACACACCTCGTATAGATGTCCGATTTCGACAAAATTTGTTGGAATCATGGAAAAGCATAGTCAACTAAGAAATACGAAGTTTGGAGGCGTTTTAATTGAAAACAAAAAACTTTTTCTCACTAAAACTAGTTTTTCGCCGATCGTTCCTATGACAGCTATATGCTATAGTCATCCGATCCGGCCGGTTCCGATAAATGTTCAGCGTATTTGTACCAAAAGACTTTAAAACTGACGGAGAAGATAACATAGAATCAGTCAGACGGACAAGGCTAAATGAACTCAGCTCGTCATGCTGATCAAGAATATATATACTTTATGTGGTCGGAGATGCTTTCTTCAATGCGTTACAAACATCCGAACAATTTTGTAATACCCTCTGCAAGTGTATAACTAGCTAAATGTGCCATTGTTTATTCTTTCTGATGTTATTTGCAGACACTATCGGGCCTGTTCCGAATTCCGAAAACGAGTGGAATTGCCACAAATCGAGTTGATTGCTGTTCCGAATTCCGCAAATCGACAAGAATTGTCGTTTTCAAAACGTGCGCTACAGAGTCAGCGGAATTAAAAGTAATTGCAAATTAAAGCATTAAACTACTTCCCCAATATGATTAACTAAAAATTCGAAATTAGTTGAACATTTTTAAGATCGTTTAACATCATTACTTAAACTGTTTTAAGCTTAAGGTTAATTTTACAGAATTTTTTTAAAAGCTTCTATAAAATATTGCATGAAAAACAAAACCGAGCGGCAGAGACCAAACCGAGCTGTTCTGAATTCCACTTTACTTTTTAGTGGACTGCGACCTTCAATCGGCGGCTGCTAGGGTTGCTGCATATGAATTTATTTAATCGGACTGCACTTTTGCTATTTCACTTAGCTATGTTTAACCATGTTTGATATGACATGTTCAAATGAAATATTTAAATACTGGTTTAAGTAAAAATAAATGGATTTAAAGAGTAAATAAGAGCCTTATATATTTAAATTAGCGAGATAATGACAACTCTCTCTGCTGACGATATACACAAACACTTGCGCAGGCCAGCCAGTCAGCTGTTTTCGAAACCGAGTTCGAAAAGTCGAAAAGTGATCAAACCGATCGGAATTGGGAACAGCAAATAGTAAAACGCTCGTTTTCGTTTCGTTTTTACTTTTTGAAAACGTTCGGAATTCAGAACATTCCTGTATAACTTTATTCCAGTTTTCTGATTTGCTTAGAAGACCGTTAGAGACCAATTTTTCAAATCCATATTAAAGCTTTGAAAGAAAGCTTTCTTAAAGCTTTTTTACTTTGGCGCCATCTGTCCAAACATTTAAGTGGTTACTGTGGCGCCTTCTATGTTTCAATATTAGCGACTTTGATTCGCTCTGCACTGTGTGGCCGAAATCCCATTTTATAGAAACCACTCGTGCACCATTCTAGCTAGGAAGCTGTAATTTTTGGTCTGTTCTTAAGGCCATCTTCTGGTTGAATTTTACCTGATTTTTAAAAATTGTAGAATGAAAACGGGAAAGATTTTCTAATTCTGTTTTTTGGATTTGGTTGCTCAATTCATTAAAAATAATACAAAATTAAAAATGCGTGGGCTGCTCAAAAAGTTTTCGGCCTCCAAAAAAGGGTTTTCTAAAAAAAGGTGTGTTGATGGTTTACACCTTTTCGGGAAACTGTTAAGTATAAATGCCTTTATGGCCCGAAGCAGAATCTTGAAAAAAAAATGGAGGGAAGCTAACTTCGGCTCGGCCTAAGTTTATATACCCTCGAAGCTAATGTAAATTTTTTAGAATTCCTACTAATACTGTTTTTCCAACCTAACTTTTCCATAGCAGCTGTACTAAACAGTCTTCCGGCTTTGACCAAACTTAGTGAAATCATGAAAAAGCATAGAAAACGTATAAATACGAAGTCTGATGCCGATTCCATTCAAAACATTAAAGTTTTTCTCTTTTCTTTCTTTCAAGGTCCAGTATATTGAAGGTTTGGTGGTAATTCTGGGTGATTTTTGTGTGCCGAAAACGAGTCTGTTTTCGGAAACGGTCCATCACTTCTGGATTACTTCTAATTTGATTCTAAAGTGGCTTAAATGCATATTTTGTCTCTTTTTGTGAACGTTTTTTAGGTTCGTTTTCGATTAATTTGCCTTACTTTGATATTATCTTAAAGTTTTTTTTCTTAGCTTCAGAATAAACTATTCCAAGCAATTTTACAATTTTCTTAAGCGAAGTTAAAGCATTTTGAACACATATCCTACAACTTACCACATTTTTGGATTAAAAGGTATTCCGGGGTTTTTCTCAAGTTGTACATGGGTTATTTAAGTTGTCTCCAAAAATCCAGGCTCTGGGACCCTCTCCGAAATCCGGGCCAGGGGGAAAGGGCCAGGGACTAAGTGCAAAATTTCTGCTCGATAGCTTCAAAACTGAGGAACTAGTTTGCGTAGAAACAGACAGACGGACGGACAAGGCTCAATCGACTCAGCCTGATCAAGAATTAATATTCTTTATGTGGTCGAAGATGATTTCTTTTATGCGTTCCAAACTTCTTTTTCAAGTGTATAAAAACTTTAAAGAGGTGCCGATCAAACAATTTTGCCATAAAATAGCTATAGGTATTCACAATCAGTTCCGACTGTCGTTTTATCCAATTTCCCAAAAAACCTAAGACTATTTCGGTCCGCTGGCTAAAAATTAGTGATGACAGCTTGCTCAGTATGGCTGCGTTTGTTAGTCGTGCGTGACTCGTTACTTTTCGGTATTTTGCTGTTGGCGATGAACAGTCCCACTGGACCACCTGATTGAGTGAAAACAAATCTAGAATTAAAAAATTTAAAATATTAATTGGCAGCGTCTAAAACGCTTCGCTTTCGCTTTAGGAAGGACCCCGCTGACTCCCTCCGCCTGCAGCGCGAACAAGAACAACGCACAGGAGCAACAGCAACGTCCAGACAGTCTCCAGTCTCCTCTTCCACCACTACCACTACCACTGCAATGCACAGCAACGTCAATAAAGGAGGCTACGTTCCGCCCGCTTTCGGTGCTGGCGCCGGATACTATCCACCGAATGCTCCCCCAGAGGAGGGTTATCCACCAGCAGCTCCCAATGCGCC
The DNA here is from genome assembly GCA_018904265.1 of Lordiphosa collinella. NCBI lineage: Eukaryota > Metazoa > Arthropoda > Insecta > Diptera > Drosophilidae > Lordiphosa > Lordiphosa collinella. The sequence goes on along the minus strand of JAEIFV010000030.1, from coordinate 883,616 downwards.
CTATGCACCTTCGCCGCATCATCAGCCACCAGGACAGCCCATGAATTATGTGAGTCCGAAGGGTTGTTGTTGCTGTTTTTGCGTCTGACGACGTCAAGAGGGGCGTAGGCATTTGACAAAGGAGAAATATTTTGCATGATACACACTCGACACAGATGACGTCATGACTCTGCAAATAGTGTTTTATCTTTTGATAATTCAGTAAATTGACTGTTGGACATGGAAGTGTGAAAGTGGTTAGTCAGCTTTTTGTTGCATTGGCATGAATGATTGATTTGGCGTGGCACGAATCTTAATAGAATTTAGTTTACCCTGGAACAAAGTTGAAAAAAGAAGAATTTTCATTATATATTCTTCATCTGCATAAACAGCCGATATAGCCATATCCATATGAACATATCTACTTAATTTATCATGATGTCAGATTTTAAGGGACTTAAAAATTAAGGCTATGGTTATAATCGCAAATATATTTGCTGAAATATGGCCAAAAGTGCACTATTTAGGCCTATTTAGGAGCTTTGTGGAAGATTTAGTTGGGGTTAAACAAATAATACAGCAGCGTTATCTTCTTTGAGGCCATTGAAAAAGGTGAATATTTGGTCAAGGCTTCCTTTGATAATCGCATGTTGGAGCTGCAAGTGACAATGTCGGAGTTGTATTCCAAAAAACTGCAAACTCCAAAATGGAAGAAGCCTCCAAACTTCGTACTTCTTAGTTTGCTATGCTTTCCCATGATTCCACTAAGTTTGGTCGAAATCGGACATCTATTTATTTGGTATAGCTGTCATAGAGAAGTGTAGTCTAAAAAGTAGTCTTAGAAAATCTTTTTTGTTTTCCATAGATATGGCCTAAAAATCGGCATTTATTTATTTGTTATTCTTTCACACAATGCTACAAAGTTTTGTCAAAATCGGATGACTATAGCATATAGCTGCAATAGGAACGATCGGTCGAAGAACTATTTCTAGGGAGAACTGTTTTGTTTTCGTTGGAAACATCCTTATCATTGGCATATACTAATTGTATATCTTACACAATTCTACAAAGTTTTGTCCAAATCGGATGACTATTTCATATAGCTGACCTTTATACTTAGTAAACCTGCAGTTTATAGCCGGCTCGATGTCACGTTGTGCGTACGCACAACTTAAAACAGAGACACACAATACCACAAGGGAGACTGGTCGATCATACAGCTGTTTCATGAGGGACCAACCTCAATCATCAGTGATCAATGTCTGACTGTGAGCTCAAAACCAATGCCTCTCCATGCCTGCGACGCTTAAAATGTTTGGGAATTCCAAAGCAGCAAGCGTGCAAAAACACTGAAGATGACCTGAACAGACAGATGCCCTTGTGTATGTGTGTGCCTCTCCTACCCAGTCGGACTATGAAGAATGACATGAGAAAAATCAGTACATCTGGTGGCATGAAATTTCACGACATGCAAAACTCTGGGGTTTGGCAGCGAACGTCTCAGGTCTTCCCTTCTGCGACTTACAAATTTAGTACATCTGCAGTACTGAGAAAGTAAGAAATTTCTTAAGCCGAAGGCTGCTGATGACGTCACCCCAAACGGAAACGGTTGAAACCCCTAAGATTTTCGGCGTTTCCATTGCAAAAAGAAGCCGAAGGCTCAGGTGTTTGCAGGCTGTCTCACGTGAAAAGTAAGCATGAAAGGTGTACTTCTTTCATGATGACAAGTCCGACTGGGTATGGTCTTCGTCGCATTAGTGTGAAAGCCAATGCTCTCTGTTTCTAAGGCGATGACCAAAAAGTTTGCATACGCAAATTGCATACAAACAGAGTTTTTGTAGTTATAATTGAAACTTTTTTGTTAAAGGCTTGTTCCCAGGAACAATAAATTTTATTTTTGTCACAAGCGTGAATAAGAAAGTTGTTCGAAAGTTTTTAGTTTTAACAACTTAGTTTGGCAAGTATGTAGGTCTATCATAGAAGTTCAAATTAAAATTTTATTTCATACTGTTTGTATGATATCCGTTTGTTTGTGAGGCATAAGAATGAAAACGTTTGTTTAAAGAATCGTTCAAATTTCGTACATGTTATTTTGGTATGCCTTTCCATGGTTCCACTAAGTTTGGTCAAAAACGGACATCTATATAGTACATCAGAAAAGTAAGGTGCAAAAAGTAGTCTTAGAAAAACTGTTTTGTTTTCAATGGAGGCTGAAATGGTATACAAAACTTCCGCCGAGACGAAGTCAACTTTCCCCTATTTTTAAATTTCTAAATTATAGTACGCTCCCGAAAACCGATGCTCTGCGAAAATAACTTAGGTTTCCAGCTCTAGTCTTAGGCAACACTTCTAAAACCGGCAAATCTGAATCAAACTGGATCTGGGTATGGTATCCACCTACCTACGAGCAAAAATTTGTGGTTCTTTCTCTTATGTATAGTCTCTGAGATCGACGCGTTCATATAGATAGATAGACAGTTTTTTGGTTTTTTGGAGAGTTGGGGCTAAGTTTTCCAAATCGAAAACAAACTTGATATTGGTATGGTATACAGCAACCTACATACAAAAAAAGAGGAAAAAGGCGACCAATGCACTCAGAGATGCTGAGCAGCTACTGGGCCTATCACCAAACCTTCTGGCTATTTCGTGGGGTTTTGGTTGTGGTGGGTATAAATGGGTTTAGGGGGGTCTGAAATTAGTGTTACATCGCAAAAACGGCAAGTCTACGCGGCGGCACCATGGCGCTACAAAGCTATGACACAGTATAGTTGCAGAGAGATCAATAGTAGCACGGATTACATATCCCGAAAACCAACTATACATACACACCAGCGCTATTGGACCAGAAGACTGGCTACGACTGGCCCAGAAGACATTTCACAGACGGCTCGAAGATGGAGTTGGAGCCGCCGTATGGAAGAGCCAGAATGAAGCTCCATACAAACGCAAACCACTGCATATCCAGCGGAGTGCATAAGGAAGGCACAGAGCTGGAGAAACACACGCTCCAAATAACCAAAAAACATCACTGCCCGAAAAACACCATCAACAAGAAGTCGGCGTGAGAAGCAGACGACCGAGGAGGGTGCAACTATTGTCCAGCAGGGAAATAGTGGCAGACAGCTGCTAGGCCAAGACCGGCCAAGAAGAAACATGAACATAACTATCCATACCGAAAAGTGAGAGAAGCAAGGTAAAGGGAGAAACAAACCGGTGCAGAATCCAAAATATGTGTGACAAGAGATAAAAACTAACACAATGTAAGAGACTGTAGACTACGCGATAAAGCTAAGCACCTGCAGGAAATGCAAGGAATCTGGAGTCGCAGAAACTCTAGAACACCTCATTTGCAGCTGCCCAGCAATCGCAACGATAAGATTAAAACTTCTGCACACCCCATTCTCTGGAAGAAGCGGCCAAGAGGCCCCCGACCAATTACTGTCGTTCGCCAAAACTTCAAAAATCCTACAGGATTTCTAAAGACAATGGGCCTCTGCATTTTATGAATTGACGGCAAATTCATAGTCAACTTTTGTGAGTAGTCGAATACATGAAATGGTGTTTATGCACGCACTCTCGGACTCATTTCATGAAATCATTTTGCAAAATGAGCATAACATAAACGTAGTAACAGTCTCTGAGATCGAACACGTTCATACAGACTAACGGACATGGCTATCTCGACTCGGTTTTTGACTTTCCTTCTCCCTATTACATTCAAGTCAATCAGATGAAAAATAGATTTCTGTATGTCGAGTTTTACGAACATTTTCTTTGTTGGCGGAAATCGGGGAAATAGCTTTCAGGCTGTCATAATAATCTATCGATAATTTTAAAAGATGGCTAGAACGGTAGTTCTTAGACTTTCTGGGGAATGTACTTAATGCCGATTGAATTATAAATTAGTCGAGTAAATAGGGGTTTGCTGAGTTATGGGTGTGGTTCTGTGGATGTTTCTCTGCCTGCCAACTTGATTAGAGTTAAGCGTCATCCGTTTCGAAATCGACATTAACTTGAACTAAATGTGGTTGGTGCAATTTAGTTTAGTGTTCAATTTGACGTCCACAGCGCAGTACAACCGAACTGGGAGCGCGGTCGCCAATTAAAAAAGGGAATCAATCAATTATCTAGGTAAAGGTTAGTTATGTTTTACTAAAGTAATTTATAAAAAAAAAGATAATCTCTGACCTATTTAATAGAATGGATTGCGGAAGGCTATATTCCGGGTAGAGTTGGTCTTTCAGAGATAAGGGAATAATGTATTGGATGCATATATTCAAAATGAAATTGCGTTTGCTTATCATTAATTTTTTCCGTTGATAAACGTTGCCAAAGCCAAGGAAAGACTTGAAAAATAGGAAAATACAAAAGTGATTTACTGATTTTTTAAATTTTTGATAACTTTGCCACAAACCCAAGGGAATTTGGGCTTGATTGCAGCCACACCAAAATGAACGCCCCTTAGTTTGTATTGTACTTTAGTTCCACTCTGTCAGCTCTGCTCAACAGTCGCTTATTTTTGACATATTTCCAGGGATTTGTGCCAGGAGGACATCCGCCAGCCGGTTACGCTCCAGTACCACAAATGCCGCCCTTCGGAGAGGCTCCACCCTATGGAGCTGGACAGCCGCCTTATGTAGGTGGAGGAGGACAGCCGCCTTATGTAGGTGGAGGAGCACAGCCGCCTGCCTTTGGTGGCTACCCACCGGGACCAGCAGGACCTCCTCAACCCTATGGTTATGGACCACCACCAGTTGGTCCACAGGCACCGATCGTAACCCAACCAGGCTTACCCCCGCCACAGCCGGGAATGGGAGCAGGCGGACCGGCGGGTGAGTTATCAGCAAACGTGGAAAGTCAATGCCCCGCCTTTGTGTCTGTGATAAAGTCAAATCAGCTTCGATGCGCTTCCAATGAGGCAAAGCGGCAGACTACACAAAACAAAATCGAGCGCCAAATATTTGTCTTACTGGAGCAGTGAGTGAGATTTTTAGGTTACACCTCTGTGGTCTTCTATCTCTGTGCCAGATAGGTTTATGAGCCGTCATCACTTGTTTACACACCAAACGACGAGCTTTGCTCTTCTCCTCAAAGAACCCGTACGGCTTGGTTCTTATCGGTGGAAGCGACGGCGTTTGCCTTAATTGAACCAATAAAATATAATACAAAGCGCCATTTAAAACGCTCGACTAGGTTGAATACGTTGATTTTTCCCCCAACTCAGCCTCGACGCGCTGTCAACTTGTGTGCCCCAAGCAGGCCAGACGCATCAGTTCAGCTTAGTGCAGCATCGCAAGTGGTTGTGTGTGTGTGTCATAATGTCTACCGCAGATCCAAATCCATCAGCAGCAGCCAGTGCATCGAATTACGTCTCCACTGTTGATTTGAGTGGCGGCAGCGAGAATAACGCTCAAACGGGTGTTAGTGGCGGTTCCAAGGTTTTACGCTTCATCTGGCATTCGCTATACAACAAATATCATTATTTCTGCGCCAGATCACAAACGCTGAAGCATCTGGTATGCCGAGAGGCGAACAAACCTTTGCCCAAAAAGTTTAGACACACCATGCGATTGAATAAGTCGGCCAAGCGAAAGGGTTACGAGTACTATATAAGCGATGAGGATAGAAGGTAAGCGGGGAAGGAGGAAAGAAAATTTAATTAGATGACTGAGGATGGGTTAGTGTAGGAAACGTAGTCAGTTCTTCACCCACTTCCTTTTTTGCAGCTGTTAATTAAAAGTAATTACCAAAGTAACCAAAATAATTTCCAAGTAATTGTATTCAAAATTAAGCTTTTCTCACTTCCTATTATTTAATTTTTTGATTGTTTCTTTCGTATGGATGTTTTCTTTGTCATATTCCTTATACCGAAATCGCTTAAAAAGGTCACCACTTTCCGTTTGTCTGCAAAAGAGAGAATATAGGGAGAACAAAAACTGCTTTCAGTTATTTTACTGTTTTAAGGAACAACAGAGCGTTTGCTTAACAGACTTTTTCTTATCTGTGTGTGCGCCTCAGTCCATCAAAACTTTATGCAATCTCTTTATATTTCTTGCTACCTGTCACTGTTCACTCATCACAACAGTAGACATAAAAACTTACCTCTTCCACTAAAATTCAATTTGCTCTTCCAAGAAAGCACTCATTTTCATGTTAGCTTGACGAAAGTTAACCTTAGAATTGATAAAAGTGCAGATATGTGATGCTTATCGAACCAAAATTAGGACAATGTGAGAATATAGCTCCACCTAATTTGTTTCTAACTTGGAGGTAGTCGGTTGGCCTTAAAAATTTGTGTTGACGGTTATAAACTCTAGTAAAAAAAGAGATCGCAACAAACGGTCCGCCCTTTGCTGTTGTCAGAAAATAACCGTTTTCCCCGCAACAAATTGCATAGAGGGAAGAACACAACCTTTAACTGCGCTCACTGCTTCTGTTTGGTTGTGAGAGGAGGGAAACAAATTTTTTCTTGTTTTTCTCTTGTGTCTTGTTTGGCCCAATTCGCAACGATCAGATAGGCAAAAGGCCTTTCTGGTGTGTGGAAGTCCGTGTGTGTATTTCAGGCTATCCATATTAACGCATGTTTTTTATGTATTCGACAAACTACCTGCGCTCTCGCACTGTTAGACTGGATTTACACGGTGGAGCAAACTTCATGAAGTTTTGCAAAAAGCTCTTGTTTGTAGGAAAGAGGTGTAGAGGAGCAGGCGCCACCACTACACCTCTCTCCTACAAACGAAAGCTTTTTCAAGAACTTAATTAAGTTTCGTTCACCGGAAAGACAAAGGACGTTTTTTATTTTGTCGGTATTTGAGTAAAACTGACATTCTATCAGAAACTTACACATACACTTGTAACACATTGTGCCAATGTATAGTCTTCATCTTTTAATGGGTCCCTTCAGTTTTGGGAACAGCTAAAAGACACAGGAGGTTACAACCGGTTAATATGAGAGAGCAGGCGCACTATCCCTGAATTGTTTTTCCACAATTTCAGACTTTTTTTTCGTATCGGTTCACGAAAACGCGCATATCTTCAAGTTAATACTCCTTATTGACGTACGATAAGACAGAGAGCAAAATCTTAACTTTTGATTGAATTTGGCTCGAGAAAAGCTTATATTACCACTTAAACGATTTTCTTACTCGAATAGGCCTGCTTAAGGCTCCGGCTCCGTGATTAACTACTTTGACTTAATTAACCCCAAAAAAAAGGCTTTTTAATTCGAAACAATGGACGCCCTATGGCGCAGTCCTGTTGAAACCAATAGTTGCTCATGTCGTTAGAAGTCAAAATAGCCGTTATCATGGCCCAATAAAAATCGCCATTGATGATTACAGCTGCTCGAAAGTAGTCTTCGAAAAAGAACGGATGGTCCAATAATTCTTTCCGCACAAATTCTGACCCAAATATTAACGCGTTGGTCGTTCTCATGAACTAATTGAAGGTTTTTCATTGAAGAACAACTGACAATTTTGTTTTAGTATTTCTTAGTTTGCTGTGCTTTGCCATGATTCCACCATTTTGGTCGAAAACGGACATCTATATAGTAAAGCTGTCATAGAAAAGTAGAGTCTGAAAAGTAGTCTTAGTTAGAAAAACTTTTTTGTTTTCCACGGAAATGACCTAAAAATGGGCATTTATTTATTTGTTATGCTTTTACACAGCTCTACAAAGTTTTGTCAAAATCGGATGACTAAGCAAGCTCCCATAGGAACGATCGGTCGAAAAACTAGTTCTAGTAAGAAAAACTTTTTGTTTTTAATGAAAACGTCTTTATCATTGGCTTACACTTATTTTTTATACTTTTTACACAATTCTACAAAGTTTGGGCCGAATCGGATGACTATAGCATATGGCTCCCATAGGTACGATCGGTCAAAAAACTAGTTCTAGTGAGAAAAACTTTTTTGTTTCAAATGGGATCGCCTCCAAATTTCGTAATTAACAGTGTATTATGCTTTTTCATGATTTCACCAAAGATTGGGCGAAATCAGACATCTATATAGTGTAGATCCCATAGAAAAGTGGGGTCCAAAAAGTATTCTTAGTTAGAAAAACTTTTTGTTTTCAATGGAAGCTGCGAGGGTATACAAAGCTCTGACCGAGCCGAAGCTAACTTCCCATATTTTTGTTTTCAATGGGGCTGCCCGAAGGGTATAAAAACATCGGCCGTGCCGAAGTTAACTCTCCCATTTTTTTACAATTAAGAACAACTTTCGAATGAAAAAGCTGGACGATAACAGCGCGTTGTGGTGGCGTGTACTGTTTCATTTCACAAATTCATTTTGACTGACACTCTGATCGCGGTCCAAAAAACTAAAGAAAACTTTATAGAGTGACCAGATGTAGAAGGCTTAAATGCTTTAAATATTTTGCAAAAAAGCTCGGGTTTACACTTTACTACACAGTTCCGAAACCCTTTCTAGGACAGGAAAATATAGACATTTTTAGAGTAATCTGTGTTTTAGAAGTTGAGTTACCTAAGCACCGGCTAATTTTTCAAATGTGATGAACTCTGTAAGAAACAATCAATTATTTCTTTATGCAATTCGCCAAAGTGAGCAAATCTTATTACCAGATAACATTTGCCTGCTCTTGCCCTTTGTGATGAAATTACAGATTTCAAAAGCATGTTATAAAAATTTATCTTTCCACTTGCGATTAGATACAAAAAGCGGCGCTAAGTGCCGTAAATAGAACGATAAACCCCACACTCACACTGGGGTCAGACCACTTCAATTAGTCGCTTTTTATTCATGCTTTGTGTGGCAATTGCCTTGTCGATGACATTGACCAATTGACACACTGGCGACACAACCTACACAAGATGACATGCGAGGGCGGTTTGACAAGATTATTCTCTTTATTCCAGGCGATTGGATGAATATACCTACCGGAATTCCGAATTGTCCGCGCGGATTGGAATACCTTACGACTATCGACCAACTTTTAGTTAAACAAAAAGTGGAACTTCTCGAGGCCTTCACTGGCTTCGAGACCAACAACAAATTCTCAATCAAAAATGCTCTTGGCCAGAAGGTCTACTATGCGGTGGAGGACAATGATTGCTGTACACGGAACTGTTGTGGTCCCGCTCGACCCTTTGATATGAAGATTTTTGACAATTTCCAACAGGAGGTTATACACATGTATAGGCCGTTGGCCTGTTCGGCTTGTTGCTTTCCCTGCTGTTTGCAGACCATGGAAGTATCTGCACCGCCTGGCAACCGAATTGGCAGTATTGAACAGGAGTGGTCCATCTGTTCGCCCTCTTTCCGTATTCTTAATCATGTGGGTGACACAGTGTTGCGCATTGAGGGACCATTTTGCACCTTCTCACTGTGCGGCGATGTGGAATTTCATGTAAGTTGAGTTGAGTAAATTGGTCTTAGTAAGTAACTAATTCTCTGTTTCTTAGGTGGTCTCTCTTACTGGCGAAAGGGTGGGCAAGATCTCGAAACAGTGGTCTGGACTGGCACGAGAAATCTTTACGGATGCAGACTTCTTTGGCATTAATTTCCCACTGGATTTGGATGTACGCATGAAAGCTGTGCTGCTAGGCGCCACATTCCTGATTGTAAGTAATTTTGATGACAGTTTGATCAGCTGTTTTACTAATCATAAACTTTAGCTATATAGCGTGCAATTTTATCGTTTAAAACTTAATAGGCGTCTGCGTCGCAGACTTCTTTGGTGATGAGGTAATCACTCTAGTACACCACACCCTGATTATTAGGTTAAACTAGATTTGAGTCCCCTTTAATCCGCTTCTTGTTGTTTACTTTTGCTAGATTTTAGTATTCCCTTAGTTTTCTTTACCAAATTTCTTGTACTCATTTACTCCTTTTATTTCTTTGCAGGATGCCATGTTCTTTGAAAAGTCTGGCAATCGGGAAACGGATCGACCCGGCATGTTTTAGTGTCTCTGCCACTGGTGTGGTGATTGCTTGGATCAAATTTGTCATGTCGATTGAATTTCCCCTTAAAAACCCTGTGAACTATCGCGTACTAGTCCCCATATGGCCAAAGCTACTCTACCGACTCTATTCTAAATTGAGTTAAATTTGTATAAATCTAAAACACTTCAAGCAAAGTTGCATCAGTCTTGTTGTTACTCTACTTATGACTCAGGTTTCCCTTTGGACGGTCTCTGAACGTAAGCTCTCCAATCATTTATTACAATTAAGTTGGCATTTTTTGCTTTGCTTCCTTCATGAATTTTTTTGTACGTTTACAACAATAAATAATGCACACTAAAGATAAAAGTATGTACTTGAAATCTGTTTTATGAGTGTCTTAATATATAAAATATATAAATTATAATATATATATATATACAATTGCAAATACACTTCTATGTGGATGTTTATATTTTCAAAATAAAGCATAAATTTATGAATTTTGATGTATTAAATATATGGTTATTTTCAAATGTAATCAACCTAATGATTGTTAAATAAAGACAATATGAACCAAAGTATTCCCAATTGTATGCAATTCAAGGTTTAAAAAATGCAAAATTATAGGACATTATTATTTATATTTTATCTTATATATTTTAAATAGAATTATGTATGTATTTTTTAGTTGAGGCGCCGTTTCGAATGGGCACTTAATAAGTTAGATGTGTATGAATTTTCATTGCTAGTTTGAAAGAGTATATAAGTTAAGAAATCTTTAATTTCTAGCTTACACTAAGACATATTATTAGATACAAAACTGTTCTATACCAACCCATACCGAATCGTGAAAATGCTAAGTTGAATCAAAAACAGTGAATGAAAACTGTTCGCTTATTATGTCAAAGTATCGACCCATGAAAAAAATTCGAGTAAAGCTTGAAGACTTGAGGTGGATAAACATCGACAATAACATCGATGCCTTTTTCATGAATAATGTGAAAAACGCAAAAAAAAACGATCGAAATCAACTAAAGAAATTTAGTAGTAAGAAAAGGTGAACAAATAGTTGGGATCCTAAAAAAATAATTTGGGAAATAATAAAATTAAGAAAACTGAAAGAAGGAGTTTTAAAATTAGAAATCTCAAAAACAATTTCATGAGTACTAAAACTAGGAAACTGAAAAGCTTTGTGAAGTCCACAAATAATCATTCAGAATCAAATTCGATGCCCTATGTCCCACACAGAACCAAAGAAGTAGAATAATTATTCAGAAATGATGAATTGAAGATAAGCTGCTCTCAATTTAGGTCTATGATCAGATGAGATAAAAATTTGATTCGACACAATCAGGCTTGTTCTCAGTTCCAATTCCACTGCATCTCTTCGGGTACGGAATTGATTCATATTCGCGCAATACAACAACTTAAACGTTTTCCGTTTTAAAAAATGATGCTTGTTGGCCGGTGAAATGAAAAGTAGTTGGCAAATTACGCGCTCGTACAGTTGCTAAATGTTCACTAAAGATAATTTTCCCTAATTCTGTGATCAATTTAAAATTTGTTTATGTAATTTGTTTTGTATTTAAGTTTTCAAATGAACTAAAAAAAAGTAAAGTTTTGTATACCCTTGCAGCTTGTTTTTCTTAATAAGATTACTTTTCGGACCTTACTTTTCTATGGGAGCTATACTATAAAGATGTCCGACTTCGACCAAATTTAGTGGAATCTTGGAAAAGCATAACAAACTAAAATACATTTTTTTAAGGCGATTCCATTTAAAACAAAAAAGTTTTTCACACTAGAACTTCTTTTCAACCGATCATTTATACTGCAGCTATATGCTAAAGTCATCCGATTTTGACAAAACTTTGTAGAGTTGAGTAAAGGTATATAAAATAAATATATGCCAACGTAAGGGACGTTCCTATTAAAAACAAAAATAGGGGAAAGTTAAATTCGGCTCTGCCGAAGTTTTGTATACCCTTGCAGCTTCGATTGAAAACAAAAAAGTTTTTCTAACTAAGACTACTTCTTGGACCTTACTTTTCTATGGGATCTATACCATATAGATGTCTGATTTCGACCAAACTCGGTGAAATCATGGAAAAGCATAATATACTGTTAATTACGAAATTTGGAGACGATCCCATTTAAAACAAAAAGTTTTTCTCACTAGAACTTATTTTTCGACCGATCATTCATACTGCAGCTATATGCTATAGTCATCCGATTTTGATAAAACTTTGTAGAAATGTGTTAAAGTATATAAAATAAGAATACGCCAATAAAAAGGACGTATTCATTAAAAACAAAAAAGTTTTCCTCACTCGAACTAGTTTTTCGAACGATCGTTCCTATGGAAGCTATATGCTATAGTCATCCGATTTCGACCAAACTTTGTAGAATTGTGAAAAGTATGCAATGATAAGGACGTTCATTAAAAAAAAAGTCATAGAACAGTTTTTGCGGTGGGTTTCGACCAAACTTAGTGAAATCATGGGAAAGGATAGTAAACTAAGAAATACGTACTTTGGAGACGTTTCCATAAAAAACAAAAAAGTTTTTCTGACTAAGACTAGTTTTTCGACCGATCGTTCCTATGACAGCTATATGCTATAGTCATCCGATCCGGCCGGTTCCGACTAGTGTGCAGCGTATTAGTACCAAGAGACTTCGTGCAAAGTTTGGCGAGGATAGCTTTAAAACTGACGGAGTAGATGGCATGCGCTCGGTTAACTTTTCAAAAAGTAGTGAAATCGAGAAAATGCCTGAATAGCTCTCGCACATTTGAACAGTTTAAAAATCTTATTTAAATTTGTGCTTAAATTGCTTCAGTCGAAGTAGCAAAGGTCGCCAAACTTTTACTTTTTACAGCTACAACTGTTTAATGCGAATTGTCGCAAGACGTACAAATTTTGGGAATTTCAATCGAACTGCTACGATAAGTCCTTATCGATTTCAGATTTATGAAACATGAGATCCCGGCCACCTCCTTCAATTGTCCACCGACCTTTTAGTATGTCTGACATAAGTCAAGATTCCTTCTTTTTAAGTTGCTTATCGATTTGTTTGCGTATATCATTTCCTTCCACCTTAATCCAACTTAAGACAGTACTACAGCTATTAAAGTGATATCGTTATGGACGATGCCAGCACATCCGACTATTCAAATGTTCTCTAGGAATTCAATTTCGAAAAGTCACATATCACTTTAGAAATCATTATATTTCAAATATTGAAGGGAAAGCGGAAGAAGTAGCAACTGTCAAAAATTTATGATACAGTTTGATAATCTTTGGCCAAGGCAATGACGGATGAATGTGAGAGTCCGATTTTAAGGTGAAGCAAATCCTTCTTTTTCCAAGGTTTGTTCAAGTGTCTCTAAATTTCAAATCGAATTTTTTGCAAATCTAACTGGCCCGTGGAACCGAGTTCGCCCTCTTGGAGCAGATTTCTGGTTCATTTGTTTTAAAATAAAGCCAGGTTTTGTTTTAATCAAAGTGATTGTTAGACGTCTCAAGGTCGAGGACTGATTAAATTTTAATATTTTGAAACTCATGGACAAAGCAGATTAATGGTACTTGGACAGACTGTTTCGTCCGCAACCCTGCAGGACTTGTCAGTAAGATTTTAACCGCTTCCTCACCAACAGCAATTAGCAATTGTCTAAAAATGGCACACTAAAGTGTCTTAGGTAAAAGAACCGGAAAATTCTAAAAATATTTATACTCGTTTTATGGCACAAACTGCAGGATGCAGACAGAAATACCGATTTCATTCACTCATAAGACATTCTCTTAGCTGCCAGTAAGTTCTTGATTTTACACTCTGCATCTTTTGTCTCTTCATCTTCTTTCTGTTTGGCACTTGCTCTCACTTTTATGGGGTGGTGATTCGAAAAAAGAGGAATGCAAACCGGCTTATCATCTGGCAATTACGCATGTTCTCTTTAAACAAAAAAAACGAGTTTTCTGAGTGCATAAAAATAAACACTGCTTAAAGCTGGCTACTATTTTCAGTTAATCTTGAGATGCAGTGGAAACTGTTTGTACTTTTGTGCTTGTCCATTTGGTATCCAGTGAGGGCAAAGGATGTGCAAGAATGTGAACTTGTAAAGGAAACATTTTATCTGTGCCGTGAAATTGAGAGTTTTAAGCAACTAAGTCGTTATGTTAAAGAAGACTGGAAAAGTGTTAAAATAGTCAACGAACACAGAGGCATTGACGGTGAAGCAAAAGCTTTAACAAATTTGTCCAACTTAAGTCACTTGGATCTGTCGCAATCGGGTGGCTTGACACTGGGAGAAAATGGACTACAAGATTTTACTGGGCTGGAAGAGCTTAACCTAACGAACTGTCAGCTGGAGGAATTGCAGGACAAAGATTTTCCTGAGAATACGACGTTAATCAACTTGGATGTCAGTTACAATGATATACAACTGATCACAGGAAAGCTAATGAAACGGTTGAGCAATTTGATTTATGCCAACTTTTCCAACAATTTGATAGCCGAAGTGGAGTGGGATGCGTTTAAGAGTCTTAAGAAATTGGAATTTTTGGATTTGACCACCAATGAGCAGGAGAATGTGACGATAGGAGCAAATGAGAATTTGCGTTATTTGGCCATAAGTAACAATAATGTGAGAGATGTAAGTATATGAAGTAACAGGTTCTCATATGTAGCCTTACACCAATAATCGGCAATGTGAGCAGAGAAGTTGCCACTGGCAACTTAACGAACTGCGGTGGGCACGAAATTTGATTTTGAGAATAGTCCTACAACAACCACAAAAAAACCATTACCGATGCTCGAGTCCAAAAGACAGACTCTCACTCCTTATATTTGTTTTTGCCCCTTGTTGTTTACGCTTCGAAGCGAGGCGATTGCTTTTGTCATACTGTCTGCTTGCAAAGCAAAAGCAAAGAAGCATGTCAATTTTTAATGCGTATGCGTGGCGCCAGTTGGTGTAAAATAACTCCCGGGAGCAATGGGAGCAAGGGCTTGCTCACCGCTGATTAACATATTAAGGCTGAAGGCTTCCTTAAGGTTTTATTTTTCTGCTTGCAAACAGAGTTAGAGAACAGAGCTCTACAGATCTATTAAAAGTCTGCTGACGTCTCTGCCCACATTGCCGATCCCTGCATAACGCACTATAAAGGACTTGCACTTCACTGAATGAAGTTTTTAAGGCTCGGTTTATAACTAATCAAGTTCTCCATTATATCAATTACTTTCTTACAGTTCCCCTGGTGCCGTTTGCGTGGTTTACCCAATCTGGAGCAGCTGCATTTGCACAGCAATTGGTTGGAGGTCCTGGATAAAGGAATTTTCTGTGCTTTACCTAAGCTGAAAGTTCTAAACGTATCCAACAATAATTTGTATGAACTCAAACCTACGCTCTTCCTGGGTCCCACTGAGGGTGCTCCACTCCAATTGCTTGACTACAGCTCAAATAATGTTAAAATTCTGGAGGATAATGTCTTTAACAGACTAAACCAACTACATACCCTCAATCTCTGGTTTAACCAAATAAGTCAGATCTCCTGCAAAGCCTTTCAGGGTTTGACTGCTCTTCGTTTTCTACATCTGCAGGGGAATAAAATTTCTACCTTACCCGATCTGCTGTTCAACAATCTTACCTCTTTGGAGCTACTGGATCTGAGCAGAAATCAACTTAAACGTCTCACGTCAAAAACTTTTGGTACAATTCTTCTAAGAAAACTCTTGACTCTTGATTTGAGTAACAACCGCTTAGAGAAACTCCATCCTTTAACCTTCTCCTCGCTGCCTTTCTTAAAAGAACTAAAACTAAGGCGCAACAAGTTGACTTCCTTGGACATACGCATGTTTGCCCCCTTACGTCGCCTGGAGTTGCTTACCCTCAGTGAAAATTGGCTGGAGGAAATCGAGGATGATCTTCTGGCCAACTTTGATCGTCTGAGTGTGTTGGAAATCAACAATAATCGTCTCACCTATTTGCCCGCATTGAATTCGTCGGATTATCTGCTGCAATTGCGACACATTAGCATCGAGGGTAATCCCTGGCAATGTATGTGCTTGGAGGAGATTACCAACTGGTTGGATACACACCAGGTGGGATATGCCCGTCCAACCAACGCCTATTACACCGGACGAAAGCCGCTTTGTGTAGTCACGCCCATGGAGCAATGCGTCAGGGATTTGCAGGCGGCGCGCAGGCAAGGAATTGTCGAAAGCTATGAACAGATTTGAGAGCTGTAATAAATCAATATAAAGTAAATGCCAGTTGTTGTTGTTGTTGTGGTTGGTGCTAAATCACAGACAATTGAATGACCATGAGGGCAAAACTTTTGTCCAGCCAAAGTATTTGTCCAACTGTCGTAAAACAATAAAAGTGGAAAGCGGCCGCAGAGCATAGAACAGATTTTCAAATACTTAACACCATTTAAGTGAACGCCAGGACAATGACAAGGACGAGTCGTGAATGAGTGAGTGAGGGGGGAAGCGGCAGGTTGCTCGATTGTTAAGCGTAATTTAGCGTAAGAATTTTTATTAAAATTTTCTATTTGTTTGCAG
Organism: Lordiphosa collinella; assembly: GCA_018904265.1. NCBI lineage: Eukaryota > Metazoa > Arthropoda > Insecta > Diptera > Drosophilidae > Lordiphosa > Lordiphosa collinella. The sequence continues at coordinate 867,177 of JAEIFV010000030.1, read as the reverse complement.
ATAAAGTTTTCCGTGAATAATTGATTGATTGTTGGAATAGGAATGCCAGAGCAGACAAAAGTTTTCAAGGCAATGGGGAAATAAATAGCACAAGTGATTAATAAAAGATGAGGATTGGGGAAAGTCTAAGCTGAAATAGAGTAGCCATTCTATTAATTTCCACTAGATTTTGCCTTTGAATCAGCAGGAAATTCCTGCTTACTTAGTCAAACAATTTGTTCTCACTTGTAGCTTTTCATCAGGGGTCGGCAATCTGAGCAGGGAAGTTGCCACTGGCAACTGATAATTCGGACAAACAGCTGTCTAAAGCTGAAGCTTTCGCTTGGCAAACAGAGGCAAAGCTCGCATATATACTTTGCACTCGGCTTAGCTTATATTTTAAACCGACTTTAATCCATCCAGACTTCACGGATTTTGACTATTCCGAAAAACGTAATGGTTTTTTTCTTAAAGAGAACATGCGAAAATGCCTTAGTCAAGAAGGCTTTAGGTTTAGGTTCGAGCCTCGGTTCATAACATCTGTTTGAATAAGCAGTATAAAATGGCTTTGGGTACGAATGCTACGAATGAAAACCCAGCCGTTACATCACACACACTTCAACTATCCAACTGCGTTGTGACTTACCCCGTCCACACATATGTACGCATTTCCATTCATCCGTTTACAATCGCAGCATTCATAAGTAAATAAGTAGTTCAACTTCATCATATTCATATGACACAACAGTATAAGCGCAGGTATTTCAGGCATTCACACGCACAGGTGACAAAAGCCAATGGGGCACAGACAAAAGGCTGAAGAAAAGCATAACCAGAACCAGGACTCTGTACATACACACGCACACACACACACCCACCCGTGTGCAGTCATTGCGGCAATTACAGGCATAACAGGTAAAAGTCGGACAGGCAGACAAAAGAAGGCGAAAGAATCCTGCATGCTTGCTTAACAGCGACAATAAAAGTTTTCACTTGACTAGAAAATAAAGAAGCCAACTTTAAGAGAAACGAGGGGAGCTTGATAAAATGAGCTGCCGACAGAATGCGTATGGCATTGCTGTAAACAAGAAAAGATGGGAAAAAACCAGAGCTAGCAAATAACAATTGACCGTTTTTCGTTGTTCAAAAATAATAGTTATTTACGGACCCTTTGAGCAAAAAGTCAGAGATGAACCGTTCACATCGGCTCATGAACGAATCTCTCAGTGCTTAACGAACAACCAATGGATTTGTTTATAAAGCTTATATCTTGAGCTCCAAAAAATTATTATTTTCTATAAAAACAGTAATAAACAAAATCGTCCAGAAAACATCAATAATGTAAATATACTGATTTTAGAAGATCGAACACTAAAACTATGTTTCAACTGTGTAAAAATTACACTGAAAAGTGAAAATCTTTGAAAAAGAAAGATATTTAGTGGGTAGGAAGGTCGTCCTTGCAAAACTGCACAAATTGGGCTTTAAACTATCTTTTATTTGAAAAGTAACTAACTTCTCAAACTGCTCTGGCATATATTTCTACAGAATTTAGTTAAATTCAACTAGTTTTGCTATCTTGTATTCCCTGTTCTTATTAAAACTTAAGGTATTTTTGGTTCTATTAGGCAGTGGTCGGCAATAGAAGCAGAGACGTTGGAAGAAATACAGCAGGAATATGGTTTTGAGCATATTGAAACAACGAGCTTTAAAGCTTTCTGTTCTCTGAATATGTTTGATGAGTCGGTAGCGGACGAGCCATGTTACAATCATTACAGTTTCGGCGGTAAGCTTTTTTGACTACTGAGCTTTTACTTTTGCACCAAGAGTCCGCAACGCACAACCGTTTTGCGGAGTGAGCTGAGAGCGTTTTGAGTGTTGAGCTGAGAGCGCACAGTGAGAGCGCTGTACCTTGGTTATTGTACCATGGGACCATGGTGGAATGAACAAGGTGAAGCCGAGCGAGACTGCGCTCTCTCTGTTTGTAGGGCAAGAGGTACTTGCGTTGTGAATGCGTGAAGCGATACGCAACACACAAGCAGAAGTACACATATGTTCTGCCGTCTCTTTCTATCACACAGGCATTCATATACTGGCCCTCATCAGATGCTGACGGCTTCACCTTGTTAATTCCATCATGCATGGCACGACCTAAAAACTCAAAGCTAAAAGGAAAAGCTTTAAAAAGATTCCTGTTTTTCAAAAAAATTTTGTAGGAAAGTGATGTAGTGGTGTCGCTTGCCACTCCATCATCTCTTTCCTGTAAGCAAGAGCTTTTTAAAGAGCTTCAGAAAGTTTGCTCCACAGTGTAAATAGAGTCTTAGACTGGATTTACACGGTGAAGAAAACTGCATGAAGTTTTTAAAAAATTCGTTTGTAGGAGAGAGGTGTAGTGGTGTCGCTTGCCCCTCTACACCTCTTTCCCACAATCAAGAGCTTTTTGAAAAACTTCATGCAGTATGCTACACCGTGTAAATTCAGTCTTAGACGGGTTTTACAGGGAGTAAACTTCATGAAGGTTTCGAAAAAGCTTTCATTTGTTGGAGAGAGATGTGGTGGTTTGCCCCTCTATACCTCTTTCCTAGACTAAATTTACACGGTGAAGCCAATTGCATGAAGTTTTCGAAAAAGCTTTCGTTTGTAGGAGAGAGGTGTAGTGGGATCGCTTGCCCCTCTACAACTCTTCCCTAAAAGCAAGAGCCTTTTGAAAAACTTCATGAAGTTTCCTTTACCGTGTAAATCCAGTCTTAGACGGGTTTTACACGGTGGAGCAAACTTCATGAAGTTCTTGAAAAAGCTTTCGTTTGTAGGAAAGAGGTGTAGTGGGGTCGCTTGTCCCTCTACACCAGCGATGTTCCTCCATAGCCCCCAGGGGCAGAGCGCAATCGGCTATTTACACGCACACGAGCCGAGCGCATGCCGAAATCGGGCATATGAGCGTAAGCAGAGCTCTCTTTGCCTTCATTCGCTGCCCAGCCGTCGTTGAGGGCAGTTCAAAGCAGGGCTCTTACTTTTTGGCCTCGCTCTTCTTGAACATCGCTGCTCTACACCGATCTCCTACAAACGAGAGCTTTTTCGAAAACTTCATGAAGTTTCCTTCACCGTGTAAAGCCCGTGTTCTGGTAGCTCTAGGTCTTCCTGGTTGAACTTATACCCGGCACGTTGGCGAAACCATTCTGACCAACTTAACCTTCGGTATTCCAGCACTCACTCCGCAACTTGTCCAGGTATGGTTCCTTGGCTCCTCGGGCTTTCCCTCGATTCCGCACTGCTTACTTCCACTAGCGTTGGTGATTCGCACTCGCTTGAAAACAGCGCACTGGGGACTGACACTCGGGTTAAAATAACTCGCACTCGGCTTCTGACTTTCATAGAATGACCCAGTCCCCAGCAGCGAGTCCCTTTTCAAGGCTTCCTAGACTCGGCTCGGCTGCGCATTGGTTTTGCACTGGTCTCCCGAGTCCCGTTGTTGCCATGCGCCTTGGTTTTTGCATCGGCTTCTTGGGTCCCGTTGTTGCCATGAGCGACCAGCTCAATGGAAAATTCCATTGTCGCTGCCCCCAGCCTCCGTTCGTATAAGTGCGACCTCACTACTTCGCACTTCTGTCCCTTTTCGGTGCTCCAACCCAACGGGAAATCTCTCTGCTCTGGTGCGCTCAGCAGCGATACGCCGTGTTCCGCTCTCCCCTTCGCCCCTCAGCTCCTGTAGTCAATTCGCCGCAACTCTTAACCCTTATGTTGCCTGGATTACAACCTCTATTTTTCGAATCAGGAGATCGATGAGCAATCCGAAGAAGGGAAGGGCGGTAGTTTTTCAAGACTGCCGGACATATTTCATTCTGTCCCAGTGTGGAGTGTCAACACTTTTTTCAACAATGGCAAACCTTACCACTTTGGATGGAGTGTAGCTTGGCTTAGATAACTATTTTAAACGGAAGCAGCTTAAAGGAAGAATTGCATTGAGAAGTCTCATAGAAGTTCCCAACGGCTAATTCATAAAGAATTGGACCTTGGAATGGGGCATTAATTCAAAGACACCTTCACAGTGAATCAAATTCGTACCATCTTTGGGGCTAGAGGAGAATTCTTGAACGAAACTAATATGTCAAGCAGCGACTATAAAAGCTTCCACGTTCCAGAGAAACCTCTGGTCTGAAGCGGGGGGGGTAGAGTCGAAATTAGAGTATATTGGTCCTAAAACTGAAGATTTTAAAGTTTGCTACAGAAAACGCAAAAGAATCTGAGCTGTCAATTTAATTATGCGGAAGAAGCGTCATTAAAGCGGGAGGAAGGGTATTTTAAAGTCGTACAAGTCTTACTTGATTCTGATATCTTTTCTTCGCGTTCTCAAAAGTTGTTTGTCGTTTGAAATCATTTGGGGTCAAAAGTGTAGAAAAGTTCACTCATCTACACGAAAGTGGCATCAAATTTTCTTATGAATTTTGCGGTCGACAAACAGGACAAATTCCTTTCAATTAATTTTGAAACAAACTTTTGTTTGCACAAATCTCTTTCTCGTCCTTCCTCACTCTCTCTCTCTCTCTCTCTTTCTCTCTAAACAATGGACCCTTGTCAAAATGAAATGACGCTCAATGGTGTCAAAGACCTGGTTGTAGCCATCAATTTGCTTCCACTCACCTGGCGATTAAAATTTCTCAAATTTTGCTCTGCATTTGAAGGCTCGTTGCGAGCTGGACTCGAGTGGCACTTTGCATTTCCATTACTCTGGTTAATTACGCACAAGGCTAATTGCATGGCAGTGGCTTAAATTGCCGCACAATTAGTTAACAAAATATTTGGCAAACACACATTTTTGCACAATTAACTGGGTCATTGTATATTTTAACTGGTAGAAGTGTGCGTGTTTAGTATATAATTCGAAAACGGGAGAGGCAGGCTCTGACAGCATAACAAAAATTTTGCGGTTCTGTGCATTTGTGCAATTATCTTGTGGTAGCTGTAGGGTTTGTTTTTGTGTACGCTGTGGCCTGCATAATACGATTTCCAAAGCAAACACCGAGTCTATTCTAGTTGGGATGGCTTATTGCAATGTCCGCAGGCATATTGCTCCAAATGGCGGCCATGTTGCATCAGCCTACGCGTCGCAATATGCAACTTGTTCCTGCTGATGCACAGTTGTTGGGCCATTTGAAAAGATTCCTTCTTAAAGCAGCGATTGGGCACCATCCTGGGTAGCGAGGAGTCAAAGTGTTGTTTCAGCTTGTGGAAATAGTCGCTTAGATAGGTGGAACTGATGGTGGTGACATCGATATCGTTGAAACGTTCTATGCAGGTACCTGCACGATGTTTGGCTTCCTCCATCCACTGGGGTATTTCTGAGATTTTTACTTTTAGTACTGCCGCCTGCTTGAGATGATTTTGAAACTGCAGCTCCAATTCGTTGATTTGTGTTTCCTGAGTCTGCAGAATTTTTTCCACCTCATCTACTTGTTCGTTAAGCTCTAAAGTCTGCTGTTGCAACTCCAGTATTTCCTCATTTTCCGACGGATTTTCCAGCTTAACTGTTGATGGTTTTACTGGTACCAGATAACGACGCAGTTTTAGTACCCGCTGCTTCATCTGCTCCAACTCATTGTAGACCTCCTCCAAATTCAGCTCTTCTGAGTTTTCCGGGTTTTCTGTGGGCTCAATGCCCGTGCTGGTAGACATTATTTTAGTTACACGAATTCTCTGTATGTGTATGTCAGTGCTTGCTTCGTGCTGGCCTTTAATGAAAGTGCCACAAAGTATGCCAGGAGCCACAATGTAGCCAACATGAAAATATTTCCCGGCAAAAGTGCATGTCTCATATTTTACCTCCTCGGCTTGCCAAGGCTAATGATTTTTAATAGCCAAATTGCATGGGAAAAGCCTTGGCTGACGAGGTCGCAGCTGACAAAATTTACCATCCTCAATCTGAGATGCCCATTAAAAGCGTATTTGTGGTCAGCTATTTGCTCGATACACGTGCACCACAACACACACATACATACACACAATTCGATGCGAATTTGCGGTCCATAAATTATGCAGTAGCAGAAGGAGCAGGAGACGGACAAGTAAGAGGAGTAGCACAGCCTTAAAAAAACAAATTAGTGGCGCTTACTCAACAAGATTGAGTGCTCGTTGTACCGTTGTCATCGTCATTGTGATGGTCAGCAGGTAACAGACGTAGCAGGGAAATTTTATTGAAGGGTTTTTTGAGTAGGGATCCCTGGGGAATCACTTGAGAATGTAAAACACTTTCCATTAACAGTGTGGCTAATGAATGTTGCTACAATAAAAAACTTAAATTACTTTGGAATAAATGCACTTAAACTCATTTATTCTTAGTTTTTTTTCAAGAAAATCAGTAAAATTAAAGAAATACTAAATGAAGACATGTCAAGAGGACGTAAAATAAAGCCAACCAGCAGATAAATGTGCGAGAGCTGCCAATCTCTGTGGTGTATACAAAGTCTTCAAGAAGTTAGCGAATGCCTGTTTTAAAGAATTCTTCAAAGATGACCCCTTATTATTTCTTAGTCCCCAACACTCTCCCACAAAGACGAAATCCGAATAGACGGACTCGCAGTGATCCAACCAATATAACTGATATTAGCCCATCCATAAGCTTGTTAAATTTGAAAGCTGGCACCAGCATTTCATCACGATTTCTGCAACTAATCATTTAAAATCCTGATTGTAAGGAAGGATTTATTGTCACCATTCCCAAGAAAAGTGACTTAAGACATTGTAAGAACTCTATCAACTCTAACTATACAAAAAATCTAAGCATTTAGCATCCTGGATTAAGTCTAACCCACATTAAATGGCCTTCAAATGGTTTCAGGCACAACAGATCCTGTGTTAATATGGAGTGGATCAGTCTACGGAATGTAGTTCCTCGCTTTGTTTACTGTTTGTTGATTGTAATCGAGCATTGAAGAAAGGCCTTAAAGATTTCTTTCCTGAACTGCGGGATCTCGGAACTTATTCTGTTGCTATATGTAGACGCAAGTCTCAACGTTCGTTGGAAAGGGGGTTAACCACGGAGTACTGCAAGACCCCTTCAGTTCATAGTTGTCATTGATAATGTCCTCAATCTCAAAAATAGCGAGGCGTGGGGAGGAATCCAGTGGAGTATAAACTAAACAAGGCATGAAGAGGAAGCTATTGATTTGGAGTCAATGGTTTCGGCAAATAGTTTGCTATGCATTTGAATTGTTCAATAGCACAACAAAGCATTTCATCGGCAGTGTTCCAGAAATCACTAGAGATTTTCGTATAAACGGTTTCATTTCGAACTGCAACTGCTTGCCTTTACATGTAAAGCGTCTCCAAAATGCCAGGCTACTAGATTAGATGACCAAAGTTGAGAGATTTGAAACTGACTGCTCAGCACCAAGTACATTTCAAACGTACAGTTTTCCTTTACTATAATCTAGTAGGCGACATTATTCTTGACACTACATATAAAGTCCTGACAGTTTAGTTAAAAAACCAATCGTTTATACGAAAATCTCTAGAGGTTTCTGGAACACACCGCATATGTCATATTGCTATGCTTTGGGCCCGGGTGTGGCTCAGCGGCTAGTGTGCGCGACCGCTGTGCAAGAGCTCGTGGGTGTGGATTCGATCCCGCCTAGGAAGATCTAATGAAAAGTTTATTCTTTGAATAAACTTACACACCCGGTCACCCCTCTCTGCTGTTGGCGCCAGCTTTGAAGTAATTAGCCATGCAAAAGCTTCTCAAACTGCCGTTCGGATTCGGCGTTAAACTGTAGGTCCCTTTCTCTTGTACGAAAACTAGAAGCACACAAGCCAAGAGATCGAGATGAACTCGGCCTTGCCCCTTTGGGGCTGTGTCAAGCCATTTTACATACAGCCAGCGGTGTTAGTAATGTGCTAAAGGTTTTCGAGGCCCTGGTTTTTAATATGATGCTCCCAGTAAAATGAAGAACGTGAGTATTTTTCTGAAGAAAAAACCGACTCAAGAAGACAATCATTCCGATTGAGCTTTGCAATTTCTTTTTTGCGGATGATTTTAAGAAGAGGTATGGTGCCGTTGGCTGAGGGCGGTGTTTGAGGTCCCGAGCGACAGTCAGGGTAAGTAAAAAAAAAATAAAAAAAAAAAAAATTTTAAAAAAAAAAAAGAGTGGGGTTTTTTGTGCTTCTATTCTTGGAATTGAGACTTTTTAGCTTGCAACGAAGAAGAGTTTGTAATTGATATCAAGAAGACTAATTCTAAGAATAAGAATACTCTTTTTTTTAGAGCTAGGCATTTTGTTCATTTGATGGAAATTTAGCATCTTATAATGAATCGTCTTCTGGCCAATTTGAAAATTTACATTGCTTTTCTTATCAAACTTTATCATTGATGAGCCGTTTGTCAGCGGAGACCAGGTGTCTATTAGTAGTACGGTATATCGAATGCCGTAATGAAGCACTTTTCACATCTACAAGTCGTCATTGTATGCTCTTGGGTCGATTGGCCAACATGGTTGAGATGGCGGTCATCATGTTGCCCATATATCTTTCTCTGCAGGGCGGAAGTCGGCATTGTTCTTCGCAGGATCTGCTTGGCTCCGTTGCTCCACGAGCAGTCTAATCAGTTGGTCCAGTTTTTGGACGATTTCGTCTCTCAGCTCTCGTTGGTTGCTACGGCTGCAGCTTCTGTAGCCTTGATATTTGGCAGGTTCGGGGACAGCTGGCAGTTGCTGAACGACTCGGTTCTCATATATACGAGGCTACAGGTGTCTTAGTCCGTGCTGCTGACTTGACATTCCTTTCTTAGGGGCTGCTGCATAGCTTTTGGCTTGCTGATGGCCTCTTGGTTGTTGGGCTTGCTGTGTCCTGGATTGACGTTGATGTCGCTCTGGTACCAGCGACCGCTGTCCTTGTTGTTCCTGTATATGTGGCGACCGTTGTTGGCGTTTTCTGGCTGGAATATTAGGTAGCCCGATTTCGTTAAGAAGATGGTTTAGTCTCAGTATTCTTTCAATCTTGCTCTTTTTACTGGCCAACTTTTATAGTTTGCATCCTTTATAGCTGGCAACAGTTCCCGCAATGGGCTTCTTCATTATCAGGGCTTGGACAATCAGCTGATGGATGAGGCTCTTGTATATTCTGCGGCAGTAGTTCTTTATATACCCGAATTGCTGGCATCTGTGGCATTGAACAACGGCATTAACTTGTCTTCGCGATTTTTCAATCCTCACTCTCTGGCAACCGAGCTGCCTGATTTCAAAAATGTCATTGGTATTTGCTTTCTGCTCGAGCACAATCTCACAGAGGTTGAGTGGCTCATTGGTTCCGCGTCTTTTTAACAAATTTACGAAGCAAGTAGTGTGGCCATAATTAGCTAGCTGCTGCTTAATCCACTCGATTGGCGTTGCAATATGGAGGTGGCGGATGACTACTCTCAATCGTCTCTCACTTTTCAGTTGGTAGATGTGGTTCTCAATCCCGTTGTCGTATAGAAACTGTACCAGGACGCGGTAAGAATTAACGTCACTGTATTGGATCATTAGATCCCCAGTCATAGTTGGCTTTGTCGTAAACAAATCTTCTCCAATGAGTTTGCTAATTGCCTCGATAAGCGGCATTCACATTCGGAAGGTATAGTGGTTCTGGCCGGAATTGGGGCAGTCTGGCGGCATAGGTAGTGTTTGCAGCGTCGGCTGCATTGTCCGCTTTGGCAGCTGGCAAATCTGCCTGGAATCTCTTGGCGTCTTCCGGGTCGAAAGAATGCATTTTTTTGCCTTATGAATGCACAAACGCAATAGGATTGCCTAGATAAGCGAAAAGTGGCCACACTGATTTCCAAAACCGAAATTAACAACCACCACATTTCACATCAACTGTTCTGATACGAAATCAGTTCTGTTTGGGTACAAATCTTCACTTCGCGGCGCCCCTGTCAATAGACAACGCCCACGGCCTGGTGAAAGAAATAACCAGTACTTAATTAATGAAAGAGCTTTCCGCCGCTGATCCAGCCTCGGCTGCTGCCTTCCTTGGCCGTATCTTGGCCTCAACTCGTATTTATAGGCCCTAGATATTAACTGATGAATATTTATGTGAATACAATTTTTGCTGACGCTGCATATCAACAGCTGAGCATAATTTGGTTAATAAAAACGTGTAATAATTTGTTACCGTGGTCGACATGTGTAAGGCCTGTGTCTGCCTCGGCGGCAACTGTTGCAAATGAAATTATGTAAATGTGGCAGCAGCTGGTGCTGCTGCTGCTTCGGTGTTGACCCACAAATACACACAATCGTATGCGGTTTCTGGCTGTCGTTGTCTGGCCCCAAACATGGCTTAATGTTGATTAGATGCATTAAACATGCAAAAATCCCACCGAAAACCAGCCTGCCAAAAACTGTTGCCCACATTTCAGGGCGCAACAATAAACGGCCACATAAAATAGACATGGGGGACCATTGCACAGCAAATTTACATGCACAACTTTTGTGTGAAATTAGCGCAACGTTTTAACTTTTGTGCGACAATTGAATAAATTTAATTGCTAATAAAGCTTAGACGGGAAATGGAAAATAGGGGACGGGAAATTGTTATGTTGCGGCTGGTCATAAACTGTCCAAAGCCAAAGCGTTATCGATGATGCTGCTGCTGTAGTGCATGGTAATTGAAAAAAAAAAGAAGAAGGAAAATAGAAACTCTTTCCAATGGCCGGCAGCTGTTTACGAGTCCTGCCCAGCAAACTTTAATAGTAAATAACAACAATAACAAGTGCCGCAGGAGCCGTCGACAACGACAACGACGACGCAGCTGCCATTGCAAAAAGTTGGAAAACACTTTGCTTTGATGATCGTTCTAGGCTTTTGGTCTTGACGTTGTCGCCATGGTTGCCATTCAAATGCCTTGCTAACATATACTCTTTATTTAAGGGGGAAATGCATGGAATTCAATTCACCAGTTATCCACTTAACCGAATGGAAATGGAGGAACTACTGAACCGAAACAGAACCCCTTCCTCAGATATGCCTCAGAAAAAGTAGCACCCGGCAACTAACGATTCATCTTCATCTTATTGTTGTGTAAAGCATTTTAACTCATGATTTTAGATGTGCGTAGTAAATTTTTAAGGTCATACTGGCGCCCCCTTATTCTCTAGTTTATGCTGTATGTTTACCTAGAAAATAGAAAAAAAGTTCAAGAAGATATTTTTTAATAGACGCGACGGGGCTTCAAAGTTTTTCATATCACTCATACGCAGTGTTACCTTTAATCTTCATATTTTTGTAGTTGGCGTTGATTTCTAACAAAATGTTTTCGTACTTTCAAAAGGATACTCCTTTTGCAAAGCAAAAGGGACGATACCAAAAAAAATGATTTATACTTAAATTGTTGGAGGAATAAACTTACTCTTAAGACTTTTGATTTGAGACATGTTTCGTAACACTCAAAGGTACTTTCATGAATCGAGCACACAGTTCAAAAAATGGTTTCAAAGAAGACCAAAAACCTAATAAATAAAAAAAAAAAAAAAAAAAAAAAAAATAAAAAATAAAAATAAAAAAAAAAAAAAAAAAAAAAAAAAAGGAAAAATAAAAAAAAAAAATTAAAAAAAATTTTTAAAAAAAAAAAAAAAAAAAAAAAAAAAAGAGAAAACACACCAAAAGGGGGAAAGGGAAAAAAAAAAATGTAATATAAAATAAAAAAAAATTTAAATAAAGGGGGGGAGGGGGGGGGGGGGGGGGGGGGGGGGGGGGGGGGGGGGGGGGGCGCGGCGGGAGGTGAAAATGATAAAAATAAAAATAGTTATTGGTTCCCGGCAAACTTTGCACGAAATCTTTTGGTACATATAAGCTGCAAACTTGTCGGAGCCGGACGGATCGGATGACTGTAGCATTTATGTAGCTGTCATCAATCGGTCGAACAACTAGTTCTTGTGAGAAAGCCTTTTTTGTGTTTAATGTAAACGTCCTTTTCATTGGCAAATACTTATTTTATTTAATCGGATGACCTTAGCTTATAGCTGAATGATCGGTCGAAAAAGAAGTTATAGTGAGAAAAAATGGTTCGTTTCAAATGGAATCGCAAGTTTAAGTTGGTTATACTTTTCCATGATTCCACTAAAGTTGGTCGAAGTCGGATATTTATATGGTATATCTCCCTTAGAAGTATGTTCCGAAAGAAGTCTTTATTAGAAAAATAGGGGAAAGTTAACATCGGCTCGGACGAAGTTTTGTATACACTTGCAGTTTGTTCTTCTAAATAAGACTACTTTTCGGACCTTGCTATGGGACATATACCATATGATGTCCGAATTCGACCAAACTTAGTGCAATCATGGAATAACAAACAAACTGTTATTCACGACTTTTGGGAGGCTATCCCAATTAAAACAAACAAGTTTTACTCACTAGAACTTCTTTTTCGACCGATCGTTCATACTGCTGATATATACTATATACATACGATTTTGACAAAACTTTGTTGAATTTTGTATAAGTATATAAAAAAAATATATGCCAACGTGGGGACGTTTCCATTAAAAACAAAAAAGTTGTTTCACAAGAACTAGATTTTTGTCCGATCGTTCCTAAGGCTATAGTCATCCGATTTTATAGAAACTTTGTAGAATCTTGCATATAAAACAAATACATGCTAGATTTGAGGGCATTTCCATGGAAAACAAAAAGTTTTCCTATCAAGACTACTTTTCAGACTCTACTTTTCTATGACAGCTGTACTATATGATGTCCGATTTCGATTAAATTTGGTGGAATTATGGAAAAGCATAGTAAAGTGAGCAGAGTTCGTTCATAGGGCCTTTGGCCCGTTTTTTTTGGCAATTTTCTAATAATTTTAGAGAAAATGGCCGTTTTTGAGAAAAGTTTTTTTTAGTGCAGTTTTGAAAAATGAGATTGATTTTAGTAGACTTAGAACGAATTTTTATCTGGTGTACGTGTCTGAGGGCCGATTTCACATCTCTACATAGCACTATCCGTCACTAAACTAACATATAAAAGCTATCTTGAAGATTTGAAATCGGCCCATATAAAATTAATACACTCGGAAATAAATGATTTTAAATTAGAAATATTTTGTAGTTAACTTGAGTCAACTGGTTCTTCTTCCATCAGTAAGTCGGATTTGGTTCAGGACTAATTCAACTTTAAAATTACACGGTGTGACAGTCAAAAAACTTCTGGAATGCGACATAGTGTAGGTTGTAGATATAGTTAAATGTAACATTGTGGCATACCACAAATTTTTCGTGCACATCAAAATTTGGAATAACGGTTAAAAGTCCGCTTTTTCGAGGTTGATATAGTTAAAAAATCATATTTCTTAAACTAGGCATCTATAATATTGTTGCAATGCGTTTTGTAACACCTTTCAACGGTATACTACATTGCAATCTCGGATAAATTGGGGGGACCTACATGAAAAACCGTACTTTAAATGAAAATGAATAGGTCAAATTTATATAAAACTATTTTATTTTTGGTATACAGTTTCAAAAAACATTTAATTTTGCGTCTTCTGCAACTTAGTTTGTTAAAATCAGTAATATTTGGTTGAGTTATTTAACTTTTTTAGGAAAAAAAACCCTAAAAAGCCTAATTAAAACAAGTAGGAAAGTTGGGAAGCCCGACTATAAGTACACTCTTTACTCACAAAAGCGTACGCTCAGTGTAAATTTAGATGCTGCAGTAGCTGCTAAGAAGAATGCTCCTACTGCGCTGCAACAGAGAAGTTTCTTTCGTTTATATCTTGACTATCGTTCATCCCGATCTTTACCAATCCTTTGGTAAAACCGATAAAGAATCACGATTACTAAATATGTCCAAAAAGTACGGACCTTCATCTATAAAACATGGAAGATGTGACGTTTTTCTAAAGGGGGGAGGAAAGTGGCAATAATGAAAGTAAGCTTGATCTGCCTGTACGCATATGAAGCTTATGTTCCAGTATGTCAAACCTCTATCTCATTACCATCTCTGAGATCTATTTATTAATATTGACAGACGGACTGAGAGACGGACGGACAGACAGACAGGCGGACAGACTGACGGACAGACGGACATGGCTATACAAAAGTTATTTAAAAAATTATTCAATAACTTACTCTAAAAATTCAACAATTTTTCGGTCGACAGTGCTATTATGGCGCGACTCATCACCATATTGCGAAAATTTCGTTATCCGAAAAGACTTTGCTAATTATTGACCGATTTTAGAAAACAGGCATACGTTCTAACCGTGAAGATGTGTTGTTCTTAAACAATAAAACAAATATTGGGGGTTTCTAACCAAATAGTGTTCAGAAACGTCACCAAAGACAAAAAATGGGAAAAAAACAATCTGCCTGGGATCAAATATAACGTGATTAAAAATTTGTTCCTTAAATAGGAACTTGGAACTATAAATTTAGTAAGCCTCTTTAAGATTGGTAAGTGTATCCCAAACTCGGCTTAATCACTGAAGTCCAAAAACATCTTGTTGCTGCCTTTTATTCCTTTTAAAGTCCTTGTAAAGGACGGTCAGCAACCGCTTGAGGGTTCGGCCAAATCATTATTGATTTGCTCTATGGGGGACCTTATCAGAAAAGGGTGCGCTTCGAGTGCCCCTTGGGGCGCTTTGACAAAAAGTTTGCTCTTTGTAGCACATTATTTATGCCCCTAGTAGGCTCTGGGGCAGGCTGGCTATGTGTGTTCACCTCCATTAATATATATATTGTTTATAAGCACTTGGTTATTTTTAAATTTATGTCACAGCTGTTGCTTCTTCTGATGTGAGCCGAGAAAGCAGCGAACGTAAAATGTCAAATGCATTCGGCAAAACAAAAAGTCAAAGCCCAGAACTCATAATGTGTTAAGTTTTTCCTTGGGTGCTGCCAGTTTGGAGTGGCTCGTGCTGCTGCTGCTGCCGCTGCTGCCTCTCGAGTTGTTGGCAAACAGTCTGCCAGGCAACTTCGCCACTTGAAATGCCAGAAAGTTGGCCCCAAAAGAGGCCAGCAAACTAATTATTTAGTTTCATTTCGAAACGGAAGCTTGGCAAATGCCAACAACGTCAGCAAAATATCAATAAAAACTCCAATCGAGATCTATTTCAATTAACTTGTTAAAAAACTTTTTAATTAACGGCCTGGCAGAAGCAAAGCAAAGAAAAGCCAACAGCACTTCCTTTGCCACGGCCTTAGCACATGGATTTATTGCTGCGTCTAATTGGGCAGCAGGCAACAACAATTGGCAAAAAGAAAACGCCGAACGACCTGTGATATGTAAATGTTTATAAATCAAGTTGCGACTGTTGTCTGTGACAAGTGGACGACCGTTTGGACACTTGAAATAAATAAATAAACAACGGCAAGTTAACCGGGGGTCAACATGTTTATGCTGACCCCATTGTGTGGCTAGTTGTATTTGTGTAGCATACATTCCAGCGGGCGACCCTCATCATCAACCTTCGGCCTAGTCCTGACACCTTGTGATTTAAAAGCCGCAGCCCCCCAGCGAAGTGATTTATACAAGCTAAGCTGATTTACGGCAATAAATGACTGCGAGGGTAGTTTGAAAAGTCAGTTAGCTAAATGTAGTAAGCGAACAGTTCGACCACAAACTGCCCTCGGATTAACTTAGAGAGAGAGAGAGCTACACAATTACATTGTCTAGACCTAAGAAGAAACTGTCAAAACTTGCCAAGTTTTTTGCCCAGGCTCATATGCAGCAGCAGCCGTCAATGCCAGCGAGTTTATTATCGAAATGACAAAAGCAGCAGCAAATGTCTTGAAATCGAACTTGTGATGAGTTTTTTTTTCGTTGTTGTTTTTTCTGTCCCTTGATAAATTGTGCCTCAGCTCTAGGCGATTAATAAGATAAATGAGCGACAATAAGTGAGGACGATGGCAGCAATGTGCTTCCTTCCTTCCTGAACTGCACAATGCGGCGTATGCGTAATTACCATTTCATATGCATTAAGAGCTTCAATCACACGCCACAAAGAGCACAGCCGAGCACAGTTTAAGCAAACGCAAATGGCAAACGTCATGTCATTAAGCGCGCATTTGAAAAATCATCAACAATATACGAAACCGTCAACGAAATGGATTTTATGGTAACCAGCGAAGCAGCGGGGGACGTAAAAAAAAAATATATATATATCAACAACAAATTGAAATACGATCAATAATAATTATGATTGGGAGAGCGCTGTGCCGCGCACAGTGAATACACAGAATAATTGCGTTTCCATGCAATTGCTCAATTCCATAAGGAGTGCAGACAGCTTGAATAGGGCTTGGGGCACAATGGTAAAAGGCACTCAAACTGAGCCACTAAAAGAATGGCGATAAATGAGTGCAAATTATAAATACGTGTGAAAATTGTGCCTTAAAATATGAAACTGTTGCTAATCGATTTCCGTTATTAAAGTTGAACAGCAACCCAGTAGAGGCTGTCCAGCCAAGATCCCAAACACTTTGGGAAAAAGTTTCTTAAGTAGAAAAATGGCAAATACAGAAAACGTAAGAATAGTCAGTGTTGTCGATTTAGCTTTTTTCCCCACCCGATATAGTTAGTTGGTAAGTTCGAAAGCCGGAAACTTTTCAGTCTTGTCAATTATCTAGCTTACTTATTTGGAAGTGCTACAATTCTGACAATTCAGACTGGAATTGCAGCTGTTTTTTTTAGATTTAAATTTGACCAATATAAGGATGATATGATACTGCGCAACGACCATGTCAAGCAACGTCTTAAGCCTCCATACACTGAAAGCACACACAATAAAAGTAGACCCAAGGCAGCATTCAGAGCAGTGATTCCAAAGCAGAGCAGTGATTCGAAATGGAGAGAGAAAGTGGGTCGTGTGGTCGATAGTTGCATTAGGTGCATTATCGTTAATGCAATGGCTGGGAAAATGGAAGGGTTTCTGACAACTATAGATAAGGGTTACAATGGAACTTACGAACAAGCGCTACAACTACATTTTAGTCGTTAGTAGTTTGTTTCTCGAAATATGTGTGGCTTTACTCGTATCACAGGTGTGGAATAGGTTTTGAGCAGTTTGGAAAAACAAGCAGTCAATTTTGGGAATCCTTTGTATTCTTTCGGACAAGGGGTACAGCATTCACCTCTAATGCTTTTAGGGAATACTGCGAGTCCCACAATAATCAACATTTGCTTATTGCAACAGGTGTGCCACGTGGGAATGGGCAGGTCGAAGGGATGCACAAGTTAGTTGTACCCATGTTGCCCAAATTGAGCTATGAGAGTCCAACTGCCTGGTACAAATATGTTGGACAAGTGCTGCAAATAATCTATAACACTGAACCCAGAAGCACTAAAATAACTCTTTTTAAGTTGATGACTGGGGTGAACATGCGTTTAATGGACAACAAAGAATTGAGAGATCTAATAAGTGAATTTGTTGTTAAAGAACTAAATTAGAATCGCGAAAAGTTGTGCAGTGAAGCACGAGTAAAATTTAAACAATCTACAAAAGGTAAATAAGAGAGCTTTCGACTTAAAGTGCGGTGTCCACACGGCACGAAATGGCCGCGAAATGAAAAACTGCATATAAAACCATCTGCTGCGTAAATTTTCCGTGTTACTATTCTGTAAACAGCTTCCTCACGACACGAAAAAGATTACGTATTGCCACTACGTTCTGTTAACAATAACGTAGCGAGTAAAGTGCTGTTATCGCCTCATTTCGCGAGAAATTATGAGTGAACAGATCGATATTTCGCACGGAATTGTAAGTAAGAAGCACAAACATAGTCTTAATGAGCGCACCAAAAAAAGAATCTGCCAGAAAGCGACGATCACAGGGATTTTCCAATGTTGATAAACTTAATTTAATAAACGCAGTGAAAGATAAGAGCGAGTGGGAAGCTTGACAAAAGTGGTAAGTCATGCCGCTACATGTTGAAACATTATTTATATTTAAATGTATATATTTCAAGTGTTGGAATGCAAGGCTGCCTGGGTAGCGCTGAAGGACAGCCACACCAAAATGCTATCTGCAAAGCACTTCCTGACAGGTAGCGCAGGTGGCGTTCGTTAAATTGGGGGTCATTGCGATAATTCTGAAGAATGCTAGAAGGCAAAATAATAAGAAATTATAATTAATTTTCATTTTATTTAATAAAAAAAAAATATATTAAAATAGAACAAAAAATATGTGCGAGTTCTGCATTATTCTGCATCATTAATCAACTTCACTCTAAATAAAAATCTTAACATACAATTTGTTTTGTTTAACAGCGTTATAACAGTGCAAGGTTACTTTGATAAGACTATCGACGGCCAAATTTCAGTTATCATGTTGATCACGGCAGTTTAGCAGACTCTGTTAAGAATCTACGAAGCATCGTCTATTTCGCGCGTAAAATTTCGCGTCGAGTGGAAACCGCGCTTAAAGCGCAAAAAAGACCGAGAGTACAAGATGTACGATTAAATAGCCATAAGGCAGCGCTGCCCTCGTGTGCATAAAGCGAACTAAATGCCATAAAGCGAACTAAATATGGAGTAGGTTTGAAGCTTGAGGGGAAATTCCTCGGCCCATACAAGTCGCTTTTAGGGAACATGATACTGAAGATCCCTTTAAAACTTCAACATTCTTCGAGTTCATGAAGCCATGGGCAAGTCTATTCGATGCGAATTTTCAGTCAGGAGAGCCGAATGTGGGATCACAAATGGGAGAGCGAGCTACCTGGCAACGCTCGTAAATTCTCATGGCGAGCAAAGTGAGCAAGCACTCGAGGAAGTCGATAGCAGCGGTCGAGAGAGCAAGACGTATTAGTAGTGACTTAAGTTTAACACCACAATTATCTCTTAAGTATCATGTACTTTAGTAAGACAACCAAAATATAATAATCAATAAACATCAAATAATCTATATCCCACATTAAGTTTTTGAAAATGCTGTAAGCTATAAATCTGTAAGTTTTAAATTATGTTTAGTTATTTTTAGCCATTTCGATTTTTTTAAAATGGCTTGACACAACCCCAAAAAGGCCAAAGCCGAGCCTCTCTCAATCTCTTGGCTTGTGCGCTTCAAATTTTCGCACAAGAGAAACGGACCTACTGTTTAGCGCCGAATCCGAACGGCAGTTTGAGAAGCTTTTCATGACTAATTACTACAAAGCTGGCGCCAACAGCAGAGAGGGGTGACCGTGTGTAAAGTTTATTCAAAGAAAAAACTTTTTCATTAGATGCTCCGAGGCGGGATTGAACCCACGACCTCTTGCACAGCGGTCGCGCACACTACCCGCTGAGCCATCCGGCTCATTCTTTGCTATCGAACATCTCCTGAGTAAAACGACTCAAAAGTGAGTTTAGGTGTGATGAATTAAGGCATAATCATTAGAAATAGCTTCAGTTCATGAGTGATTTCAGTAGTTTCACTACTCATGAAATTCAGTACTCTAATTAATGCCTGAAAAGCAAAGGTCATGAAAGATCGCATTGCCTGTGACCGAAGAGCAAGTAAAGAAAGTCATGTTCTTAGTACCAAATCTTCCGAATCAGTACTGATCCGACACCAAGCCGACCGTGGTCAAATGAAAATATTCGGATTCCCAGTTAGAAAAATTTTTTAATCTTAGCAAATGGAGAAGTAATTTTTAAAAATTTTTATTTGACCACCAATTGGCCAAAGAAGGATATGCACCAGCGGAGGGTGCAGCAGTAACAAGAACAAAAACAATACTTTGGACACAGGATCGTTCGATTCAAAGTTCGCTTCACAACTGACTCTATTGCCCTTCATGGGCGCATATTTAAAGCACACAAAGTTTATCTAAGATGGGGCTGACTTAGATTACAGCGGTAGAGAGAACAAGAGAAAAAGAGAGAAACTTATCTATACTTAACATTACAAAGAGATAGATGCACATTCAAGTGCGAATTAAATAGATAATATATCTAACATAAGCTGGACCAAATGATGCCTGAAATGGCTTAACAATAATTATTGAACTTTAGTCTCAAAGAACGAAAGTCGGTCAAGCCCCACTTTAATATACTCTGTACCAACCAGAGATCTGCACGTGTGGACTGCAACTACAAGTGTACCTCTTAAGTACTTGATAATTTCACACCCGAGTATCCCAACCACTCTGACAAAATGTATACAGTAGAATTTCTACTAGCGGCATATTTGTGTTTCGCACATGAAGTGCCAATAACAATGCGCCAGTCACGTAGCGAATTGCTTATACTCATACTAATCCCTGATTGTGACGAAATACAAATTCTGGAGTGGATATTGACCTTTAATATTAAAATCAAAATATTATAAAAATTTAATTCTTTTTGTAAAAGTCTAAAATTGAGCTAATTTCACACCATACATTTGTCAAACCAGAAAACATTTTACTTTTTTGAGTCAATCAGGCACGAAACATAACATAAAAGAACTGCTTCAGTTGCTGTTTGTTCCTCTCTCTCCTATTTGTAACCGCGAAATCTCAACAAGGCTCCCATGGTTGGGACGTGGTCAGCGTTTAAAAAAACATTAGCCCAGCGAGTTCAACTCACACAGTCATAAAGTGACAGCTGCCTCCCTCGCTCCCTCTCTCTCTCTTCAACCAGGCTGTCTCAAGTGTAAGGCCTTATGCCTGACCGCAAATGTTCCCAGTCCATTGTCCAGTTCATCACAATGAAAATCCAATTTAATTTAACTGATTCTGCACTTTGGATAAATCGAAGTTGCCACTGACCAAAATCTTATGGTTAAAGATGCGGCCCACCGCAAAGAGACTGCATTTGGTTGAACGGGGGAGGAAGCAAGGGATGATTTCCAAATGCCAAAGACCCATATCGCATTTCGCATATGCACATGGGCACATCTAATTATTGTTTACCCTGCTTAAATGCCAGGAAAATTGAATTGAAACCAAAATAAAATGGCAGGAAAATCGAATTTGCGTCCGGAAGTTAAGTTTCCTTTTTCTCGTTCTTTTTTTGGACAGGCGACGAGGCAACCGGACTCGATGTCAGGACACAGGGCAACAGCGTGGACGACGACGACAAATCCTCAAAGATTTTAGCTTAGCCCCAGGCAATAAGAAGTAAAAGAAGCGTAAGAAAAGACACAAGCAACGAGGCAAAGCAAAGCAAAGCAGGTAGAAAAACGCTGCCAGGGAAGAAGGTCGTCTAAGGTTAGGCCGTGTCAAGCCAATGCGTATTTGACATTTGATTTCTACTTCTGCAGGGATTTCCAAAAAAAAAGAAAGTGAATTGCAACTGATCAGAGGCAGAGTCATCCAATTAGAAGAAAACACTGAAATGCACAGGCCAACAAGCTGGCAGACAGTTTGCAGATACATTTGCAAATGCAAATGCAAATTGAAATTCATTTCACAAGAACTCATCCAAATTGAAGCTCTTGACCACCTCTGACTTGGCCCAAAACGCCCGAAAGCAGGCTGTCAGTTTCAGGCTCTGATTTGTGTGTTCACTTAAATTCAAGGCAAATATTTGCCTTATTAACATTGCGCCGCACGCAATTTCCAGCAGCCGCCTCAAAGTATGCCACAACTTACGGATATGCTAATACCACGCCCCCCAGCTCCAGCTCCAGCTCCGACCCGCCCGTCGGTCAACATTAACATTATTCAAGGGTGTTAATTCGAATGACATTATTTAATGCCCAAAACACGCAAGACAAATCCAGCTCGGAAAAGAAAGTGACTTTAATTAAACGTGTAAGCGTTAAATACTCTCTCTTGCATAATTGAATAAAGTTAGTCAACTTTCGGTGCACGAAAAGGCCATTGCGCAATGCATACATATGTGTGTAGGTAAGAGTGTGAAGTGTAGCTGGTAGTCACGTTTTGTAAGTTTAGTGTAAGTTAAAGAGTGCAAACTATTGACAATACCAGTAATCCAATGTGAATGTTGACGAGGGCTGTCATTGACTTTGTGATAAAAACTTATAGCTCCCACAATTTTGTACGATTTAAAAATTTTTACTAATCAGCATCTTTCTACAATCCACCAAGTCTTGAAACTATTCATCTATAGTAGAGCTATAAGCAAACCAAAATTCACTTTCAAAATGCTAACGGCTGCCGACAGAAACCTTTCTTCGTGATAATCAAAACACAAATATATTCTGAAATTTATATGTATAATCTTTTTAATAACCTAAGTTGCATCTCGTTTAAAAACATGTTAAGTATTTTAAATGAGTGTTTATCGCCTCAGAGCCACCTTTTAAATAACATTCACCAAACTCTTAACAGCTTTCTGCTATGCGATGTTTATAAAATAACTCCTGGCGTCGATTGCTCGCCTGCTCAGGCTTTTCTGCAAATCTTAACCTGACCTTAAGTACTCTGGGATGCGATGTACTTAGCAAATTGCTGACGTTTCGGCAGCTCTCCGATCCGCTTGACTGCTGGCCTGTTGCATTCTCCTGGGCTCTGCTGGCGAAGAAGTTTGTGATTTCTTACACTGATCCCTCTTGATCCTTTTTTTGAGGTTCGCCACAATTTAGACTTTCGACTTCCTTAAAAATATCACAAAAATTATAACTTTAGAAGGATTTAGTTTTATTTCTCTGTGCCCTTTTACATCCTTTTCATACAAATCCGTTCACCCATTTCTGCGTGATTGCGTAAGAAGCATACAAACCTACAAGATCTTGAGCTGCTCTCACACACAACAACGCAAAGATGTGATATTGTTTCTTGCCTGCCCGTGCACTAAAGGAACTTTCTGGTTCTGGCACGTCTGACGAAGAAAGCATCTCCGACCTCATAAAATATATATTTTCATGATCAGAATCAAAGACCGAGTCTGTCTGTCTGTCCGTTTGAACAAAAACCGAAAAGTGCGTTTCAGTCACCCACACGCTCAGAAAAGACAGTAGCCCTGAGGTCTTCCTGCATGGAGAGGTCCACCCTCACAAAACGGCCCACAAGTATCTTGGAGTGACACTTGACAAGAGGCTTACCTTTAAAAAACATGCCGCCGAAGTTGCATGCCGCCGAAGTTGCAAGCCTCACAGCAAAGCGAAGAGGATGAGCGCCAACAACAAGCTCTCGCTAAGGAACAAGGTCCTCATATACTAAGTGATCCTGGCACCGATTTGGAGGCACCTGAACAAAATCACGGTCTTTCATTCCAAAATCCTAAGGCGAATCACAGGAGCTATGTGGTTCATCCGCACCGGAGACATATAGAGAGAGTGTGGCGTCTCTATGGTTGGCGACTCCAGTAACAACCAGGCAGCGAAATATTTGGATTAGGTTGCCGCTCACCCAAATAACCTCGCCAGGCGACTCCTCAGAACTCGAAGAATCAATAGCATCAGGGCTAGGAGAAGGCTCTTAAGAATCCACTCAGCTGACCTGGCAAATCGTAGGATTTAGTTGACGTACAAACAACAAACTGACATCACTCAACCTGACTATAACTAATAACAACTTACCGGCAAGACACAATCGAATTAAACTACTGAAATTACAATTAGACTTAGAGTAAAAATCCCTTCCTCTAGAAACACACAAAAACAAACCATAAGCTATTTCTTAGCTTGCACAGAAAAAAAAGAATATTGAAAAATTTCCATTGGATGTGGTCCCTTGTCCTTTTGGACTGGATATGTCTTTAATATCCTTTTAAACATCCAAATTAGCTGAAAGTCATCAAAAGGATTTGAAAATGATCAACCTTTGGAAGAGTTTTAGCTCCGGTGGATGATTCGAATTCGTCGAGAATGAAGCCTGATTCTGTCGTTTGACGGCTTCGGAGCCTTTGGAAAGTGACCCAGTCGAAATGCCGCATAAAAACTAAGACCTTGACGTTTTCTGGGATTGCTTTAAAGAACCTATTGTATGATTTTGGATGACTTTTGCGACCCTTTGATTTCGGCAATGTTGGTTTTGCTCATTTATCAGGCATATACATTTTCACACATTTATAAAACCTTTAGCCAAATATAAGTCAACAAAATCTGAGCTTCGGCTGTTGGTGAGTCAATGAAATTATGTTTTGTCAATGGAAACATCAAAATTTTCAGGAAATAAAAATGATAGAAATGATGCCAGTGAAAGGGGGATATTAGTTATTTTAGTTCCTATACTCATCAAGCCCCGTAACTCGGACGCAAAGAATAAGAAAAGGTTTGTTTCAACATTTCTGTCTTTGCTGCGTGCAGAACTGAGCTAATATATATGTTGATGCTTCTTTATAAACTCTTACTGTGGGCTGTTAATTTGTACGTTTCTGTTTTCTATATGAAATGTTTTGCTTCAATTATTTTTGTCTTTGTTGTGTGCAGAGCTGAGTGAAAATATGGGTCCACGCCATCCTTTGTGGCCTCAAAAAGCTTGGCCTCTGCCGCTTGCTTTTATTAGCTGTTTTACATGGAGAAAGTTCCATATGCTGTGTATCCGAGTATTGGCT
The DNA here is from genome assembly GCA_018904265.1 of Lordiphosa collinella. Lineage (NCBI taxonomy): Eukaryota > Metazoa > Arthropoda > Insecta > Diptera > Drosophilidae > Lordiphosa > Lordiphosa collinella. Next base: position 842,821 of record JAEIFV010000030.1, on the reverse strand, counting down.
TCTTTATGTTTCTTAATGAGGTGCCTTTCATACGCATTCTTTTGGAGAGAGTCAAGCCTAGATGTGTATATTCCTGGACAATCTTCAGTTGTTCTTCCTTAAGAAACCACTTTTTGAAATTCGATTTTCTTTCCCCTGCCACTTGGTCTTTTTGCAGTTTATTCTAAGACTCCCTGCATGGTATTTACGCATAAACCAAAGTTAATTTCTTCATTTTCTAATTTCGCGAGGTGTCCTGCTTTCCTTTGCGCATCACAACACTGCGCAAAACGCAAAAAAAAACTAAATATTGCAGCTAGCTAAAAATATAACAATAGTCAATTAACAGAAGTTAGTTGCTGCATTGAGAGTACCTGACCCATCAAACAACCCTCGTATAGACAATTCTAGCTATCTAATGTGTACGTATATGGTACATCTCGCAATTAAAAACCCATCAACTTTAACCAATATCCATTAAATTACAAAGCAAAGATGAACACGCATACGCCACGTTGTACATATAATTTGTTTGCCACTATATTCATATATGACGAGGATTATACGGCAACGGCAATCCGGAGCAAGGAAAATCAACAATTTTCATGTAATTTTACACGAACAACAAATTTGCATATTTATTAAATTTTGTGATTGAATTTGATAAACTTGAACCACAACGCAGCGAAGAGGGATCCCAATTGCTAGGCTACTATCGATTAAAGTTTTCACTTGCAGTCGTATTTTCAGTCAAGCAAATATAAAATACAGATGTTCATTTTGCTCTGCTCCGCTCAGTTAGTCACTGAATTTTTTGGTTGTTGCTTCAAATTAGTCACAGCTGCTAGAAAATGCTTGAATTGCCGAAAGTTTCTCTCTCAATTTCTTTGGTATCTGTCACATAATAAATGTCAAATTTAATAAAATTTGCAACTTTAGATAAAGGCTGTTTTCGTTTCGCTGGAATTTTTTGGGGTAACTTGGAGTTGAAATGAGTAAAATATACATTTTATGGTTCATCAACTTTTATGGCAAATAAAATGTATTGAAAACGATTTGACAAAACTTTTGCTGATCTAAGTATTTCTTGTGGTTGTTGTTATTTGACAAGTATTTGTCTTTTCGCTAATGACAGGTCAAAGCTATTAAATTTATTCAATTCATTAACACACAACATACCCCAACCCATTTAACGTTGCTCATTTAATGCTCATTATTGTTTGGCTGCTCATTTAACCAAACAAATTACTTCCCCTCCCCTCGACCTTTGAGACAGACAATTAAAGACATGAAATTATTTGATTACCAACATTTTCTCGTGCCAAGTTCGCTTTTCTTTCTTAAACTTTTCTCTGTTTCCTACACGTGTGTTGGGTTGGTGCTCGTTGTTGTAGTTGTAGGTGAGATTATGCATGAAAGCGTTGCTGTGTGCCTGGAATAATCGAGTCAAACATTTTTTGGGCCCTTCTTATCACACACAACAATTAATCGATTTTGAAAAGCCCTGGCTAGAGTCTGATTATATGCTAAATGCGTGCGGGTAATTTTATAAAAAATTAAAATAAAATGCCAAACTGTCGGCTAGTTGGCAATGGGGATTGCGATTTGTACGATTTAAATTTCATTTTAACCATTTCATTCAAGTTTTTTATGCAGCCCTGCATTGTGAATTGTGTTTTTATTTTTTTCCATTTTTTATGTTGATGAATTCATTCACGTACATTCAACTCGATGGCAGCTCTCTTGACCGTTAAGACTCTGGCGACGACTCTGACGACTTTGCGGTCGGTTCCTGCTCATTTCGCATTCAATAAGCGGCGCATCCATCGAACGAAAGCCAACGACAAGCCAAAGCAATTTCAATACAAGCAACAAAATGGTAAATGAAAGTGCCCTCAAAAAGTTTTCTAAATTTGTAACTTGAAGTGCGCGTCGACTTGAGAGTATTTGGTATACCCTGTACTGAAGGTACAAAGGGTATATTAAATCACTTTGTAAGTGTGTCTGTGTTTAAGGAAAAGGGAAACAGCAGAAAGATAGAGTGGCTGAAAACCCGCTAATGGCCGGATGTTATGTAAATGTAAAATGGCTTGACACAGCCCCAAAGGGCCAAAGCCGAGCCTCTCTCAATCTCTTGGCTTGTGCGCTTCTTATTTTCGCACAAGAGAATGGGACCTACAGTTTAACGCCGAATCCGAACGGCAGTTTGAGAAGCTTTTTATGGATAATTACTATAAAAGCAGGCGCCAACAGCAGAGAGGGGTGACCGGGTGTAAAGTTTATTCAAAGAAAAAACTTTTTCATTAGATGTTCCTAGGCGGGATCGAACCTACGACCTCTTGCACAGCGGTCGCGCACACTAGCCGCTGAGCCACCCGGTCACGGATGTTATGTATGCAAACTTAAAGCATTCTTGATCAGCACTAGTGTTGGGGTGAGTGAACAAAATTGCGTTGTTCACTAAACTGAGCAAGTGAACATGTTCTTCACTAGAGTTGCTCAGTTGTTCTTGTTCAGTTGTTCACTTGTTCTTGTTCAGTTGTTCACTAGTTCATTCGTTCAGTTATTTACTTGTTTAGTTGTTCACTTGTTGAGTTGTTCACTTGTTCAGTTTTTCTTGTTCACTCGCTCTTGTTCTGTGAGTTGTTCTTGTTCAGTCAGAGTTGTTCATTTGTTCTTGTTCACTAACTCTTCTTTTTGTGAGTTGTTCAGTCAGAGTTGTTCACTTTTCTTGTTCTGTGAGTTATTCAGTGAAATGTTCAGTGACTTGTTCACTCAATTTGGTGACTCTTCAGCTGTTTTTGTCCGCCAGCAACATGCTGGCGTGGCTCTTGCAGTCTCTTTTGAGTTATTCAGTGAAATTTCTCTACTTTAACAAATAGGCAAGATTCCGCAGTGTGACCAGCGACGACTGACTAAAATTAGTTTGAATGATCGCTAATCGTCACAATGCCCAGGTGAAGAATTGATGAACAATTGATACATCACAGATCCAACGAAACGGCCCACAATTCAAACCAACACTGAACAGTTGGACAAGAACAACTGAAAAAGAACCACTGAACAAGTGAATAACTTGTGTGAGTTGACTCTCACTCTGTTCAGTGAAATGAACAACATCTACCCAACACTAATCAGCACTAACCACTGAATTAATATCCGGACATGAACTAATAATCGTATTAAGAAATGGAAAGAGTTGTCGGCTCCAAGCTTGGGACTGGAGATTTCTTCTTTACGGCGATCATATAAGTTTTGGTATTGATTCAAGTCTCTTTCGAGATTCAAGAACAAATCATATCACCCGGAAGAAGAATAGCAAGAGCTGACTTACCTTGCGGTAGGTTCCTCATAGTAGATGTTTCAAACCGTTTGGGACTTATTCTTTCTTTTTAAGTCCTTCACTCTAGACGGAAGTCCCAAACAGAGCTAAGTAAAAATATGAGTTAATGGTTAATTCGAAACTCTGATTGTGGGCCCTTATTATGTTAGTTTTGGTTCTCTCTTTTGCATCAGGTTTTGCTTCAATTTGTTCTGTATTTTATATGTGCAGAGATGAGTGAAAATATATGTTGATTAAAATTTAAGAACTGTGATTATAGGCTGTAACTGTATATTTTTTTAATGGATTTTTCAAGTGGCCCATGCGACACCAAGCCGAAGCCCTGGCAAAATCAGTAGCTCACCTCCCGCCCAATCGATCAAAAGGCGCGACCGCCAACGTGCGACACGAAAACCAGAAGGAAAAGTATAAAAAAATGTTTACTACGGGCTAAAAAGGTTACAATAGACGTTTTAAAGCGGGAAGATAATGTTTTAAGTTGATTAGCGGTAGAGTAATCAGCTCAGGGGACACGAAGCAACGTTTCAGAGGTAAGTGGTCAAGTTTACGGGACGTGCTTCAATTGGTTCTGTATTTGATGTGTGCAGATCTAAGAGAAAATACTTTTTAAAGTTTGTTCTTACGAATTTTGATTGAGTATGAACGTTTCTGTTTTCAATTTGACAGACTTAGCTTCAATTAGCTCTATTTGTATTCTGTTTTCTATAAGAACTGATAGACACTGAAAGTGTAAAGTTGCAATGTCAGCTACAGGGTATATTTAATTCGGATTTCACCTCCTTTCTTACTTGATTTAATTTTGGGTTTGGTTGGGTTGGGCTGCCTCAAAACGCGTCACTGCTGCTGCTGCTGCTACCGCTGCTGAGTTAATTGTGTCGCCTTGCCATGGATATGCAGAGAGAATTGAAGTAGTTGGTTTGTCTTTCAATTAGCGAAAGTCGGGTTGAGTTCTATGCAAAAGAAAAAGTTGTCATCATCAAAATCATCTCATTGGATGAGCTGTTAATGCCTCTAGTTTTACTTTCAAGCTTTGTTTCGGGGCAGGGCCAATAACCAATAAACCAGACCAACAAAAGCCTATCGAGAGTCAAGCAAGACAAGTGACTCTCGCGCACAGGAAGGGAAAGCTGCAAATGTGTATACTTTGTATATCAGTGTATGAGTGTGTGCGTGTGTGTGTAAGAGTGTTGTTTTACAGCTTCAAAGAAAAGCAAAAGTCTGAGGCAGAAATTGACATTCTTTTGCTGCCGGAGACGAGCCCCAACACATCCACAAATCGAAAACAATTCGAAAAAAATACCAAAAAACTGGCTTCAGGCACTTTCTCTTTCTTTCACTGCGCCGATAACGGCAGCAGCAGCAACAACAACAACAACAGCCACTGACAGGCTAAAAGGGAAGCACAAAATCAACGACAAACATCCACAACAAATAAAAAAGTAAATAGACCAATTGCTCTAAGCAATTTATAATTTATTTATACGTGTGAATGTGTGTGTGTATGTGTGTGTAATTGACACTTTAAGGCATTGGGAAATAAATGTAAGATGCTGTGCCTTGTGGGCGTGGCCACCTGACTACTACATTAGCAAAATGCCGTTTACGCTCATAAAACTGTCAAATTGAAGTGTCGACTTGTCTAACAGCCACAATGAGCTACGAGCGACAGAGAAGACAGCTGATGATGAAGTGGGAGTTGGAGGCGGCGGAGCAGGAAGAGGAGGAGTAGAGCTGCAAGTTGAAGCGAAAAACATCGCGAAATCAATGTCATATCTGCGTCAGTTTTAACACAAATGGAACAGGGGGAAAGTTCAGGAATTGTATAACTAACCCAAATGAGAACGTATTCATAAATAACACCTGAGGTTCGTTGAATTGATAGGTGTGATAGTCCTTCGCTTAGTTACTTAGAATGGTAAATTTTTGTATTTCTTCGACTTAATGGTAGCAAAGACTGCTGAAGAAAGCCTTTTCCTGAAGACTACAGATTAACCAAACAATTCTCCTTTTAATCAAAGCTTCAATTAATGATAGCTTTAATGTTAGAACAGAATCTGTAATGCTATACTTAAGCTTTTAGGCTGACGCAGGTAGGTGAACAAGCTTAGGGACACAGAACTGCTGCATAAAGAAAGAGAGAGAGAGGAAGAGAGGCTGAAAAACTCCTTCACTTCATGCTTAGTATGTGTGATCAAAATACACCATGCAAGCGGACAAGCATACATGCTTTATAACAGCGGTGGGTACAAATTTTATTTTGGGAGCAGCCCAACAATAAACAAGAAAAAGTCGGTCAAGCCCGCCTATAGTATACTCTGTACCTGTGAAGTGCTGCCCATCACCGTTGCGACCGGTGCTGCCCTGTTGTAGTTCCATTGCCATGGCCCACTGTTCAGATTCATTCATATAAATAAAAGCTACCTTATTTATCACTTAGCACGGACAAAAACCAAAGCTACTTTACTTATCACTTAGTATGGACATGAACAAAAGCTCCTACATTACAACTTTACCATGAACTAGAAAAAATGCTGAAGGTCTAACCTTCCAACTCGCCTCTTATAGCCCTGTTTTGCCCTAGATTTGTAGCTACTATTTAGGCATTATTCGCTTTACTCAGTTAAAAATCTAGAAGATATTGCTTTGATTTCAAGAATTCTGGATGCCGAAAGTTCGGTAGGATGGAATTATCTTGGATTCAATACGAAGATACTGAAATCACGCAGATATTTTTAGTCTTAAATGAAATAAAATCATCGTATCAAACTATTTCTTAGCTCATAATTCTTCTTCCTCTTATTTGGCCCGATAATTTAATCACAACCGTTTGACGGTCTCGGCCGTTGCAATTAATGCCCGCCACTCGCCTCTGTCTTTTGCGAGCTGGCACCAGTTGGTCAGTTCAAGCGCCTCAATGACTTTCAGCACCTGATCTTTCCATCTTAGTTTCGGGCGTCCTACCCTTCTACCTTTCCCTAATTTGTTCGCCTTCCGCCTGTACACTTTCTTTATTGGAGCTTCTGCATCCATACGAGTACCATGTCCCATATGCGCTTGACTATATCAGTGTCCCCATAGAGCTCATAAAGTTCGTGGCTCATACGGCTACGGAACTCATCGCCAACTTTAACTGGTCCATATATCCTAATAAAGACTTTTCTGTCGAGCACGCCGATAGCCTCCTCATTCAATACTGTTAATGGCCATGCTTCTGCGCCGTAATGCAGGACTGGGATAATAAGCGATTTGTATAGCGCAATTTTCGTTTTTCGAGGAGAGGCTCTGCTCTTAAACTCCTTACTGAGCCCGTCGTAACATTGGTTTGCAAGAGTTATTCTTCTTCAGATCTCCAGACTGTACTCTCCCATTGCAACAAATTGTGCAAGCCGCGTAGGTTCACTGCGCGCTGCGACTAGGAACTTCGTCTTTTCCTCATTTACCTCTAAGCCCATGAGTTTTGACTGCTTCTTAGTCTCTGAAAACATCACTTTCCCTCTCATGGGTTTTCTCCAGTATTAGTCTCAATGTGAATATCTGGTCTATGGTGGACTTACCAGGTCTAAAGCCACACTGATAGTGTTCGATCAGTTCGCTCTTTCTCGGTTATAGACGTTCACATAAAATACATAACAGAACCTTTTATGCAATTGGTAGGAGACTGATCCCTCGGTAATTGGCAGACTTCGTTATGGTCCGGTTGGTCTATTTCTATATCTTCGATTGGTGGTTACACTACTTCTCCAGAGGCGTCATTGTGTTCGTCATCGCCTCCCAGCAGGTTGGCAAAATAGTTTCTCCAAGTGTGTAGTGCCTCTTGCGGATCTGTGATAAGATTTTCGGCATCGTCCTTACATAGTAAGGCTCCGGGCCAAAAACCTTCGGCTAGTAGCCATTGGTGGAATTTTCGAGTCTCACTGCTTCCGAACAGCACTTCGACTTCCTCCCTGATGCGCCTTTCCAGCTCACTTTTCTTCTTCCTGAAAAGGCGCTTCTCCCCTCTTCTTTTCTCCCGGTATCGCTCCTTAACAGCCCGCGTTGCTCCCGAATGCAGAGTTCTCCTGTAGGCAGCGTCTTTCTCTGCAGTAGCGCGGCGGCACTCATCATCGTACCATGACTGTTTTCGGGAGTGCTCGACATATCCGAGAGTCTCCTTGGCAGCCGTGCAGGCTTCGGAAATCCGTTGTGATTGCAGCTTCTCGACGTTTAGCTTTCGACGTGTACTAGAGCCTGCGGTGTGCCACACCGTGCGTATGTATTTGTACCGGAAAGCACGTACGTCTAGCTTTAAAATTCATGATCCCCAAATAATTCGAGGATTTTTTAAGCGCAGATAAAACAAAATTACTTAAGCATTTTGTTGCGAAGCATTTGAAGGTGTTGGAAGTTGTTCGGAACTACTCACGATCCAACGATCTTTTAGGAACACTTGATCATTTTCCATTGTGTTCTGACCTATGCTATTTGTCCCTTCCAAAACTCGGACGCAATATTGTGGCTGATGTGGTTACTGTTTTGGTCACTGTTTTGATTACTTTTTGGTCACTATAGTCACTGTTTTTGTCACTGTTTTGGTCACTTTTGGGTTACAGTTTGGTCACTGTTTTGGACATTGTTTAGTCACTGGTTTTGGTTTGGTGTTACTGTTTTGGTCACTTTTTGGTCTCTGTTTGGTCACTGCTTTGGCCATTGCTTTGGTCACTGTTTTGGTTACTATTTTGGTCACTGTTTTGGTCACTTTTTTGGTCACTGTTTTGGTCACTGTTTTGGTCACTGTTTTGGTCACTATTTTGGTCACTGTTTTGTTTAATGTTTGGTCACTGTTTTGGTCACTGTTTCCCCCCCTTCACCACCCACCGATGTGTTCTTAAGGCAATACCTTTTTGAGCTTAATTCCATCACCTTGTGGTTTTAGATCATGTTTAAATCAATCCTGGTTTATTCTCGAATCTATCTGGAGTTGTTCTTGGATCTAAGAAAGTAATGTAATTAAAGAAAACGCTTAATTTAATTTTGTTTGTTTTTTCGCCTAATCTTGCTTATTCTCCCTTCTCTAATTAGAACTTCTCAAATTTGAATCAACATTGATTGCAATTGCCCTAATCTTGCCTAATTTATGTGTTCATTTTATATTAATTCAATTAAACGAAACGTGTCAACGTTTTACCCAAAGACATCCAACAAACAAAAACATTGAGCAAACAGCAAAACAAAACATCTTAAATTAATATACCGGAAAAACTTGAGCCAAGCTTGGGTTCCCAACTAATCTCCCTCTCCTCCGTTCTTCTAGACGGGTGTGAGAAAGTTGAACCCAGAAATTAATTAGCCAAATGGAGGTGCCACCTACTGACTTTATGGTTCGTCGATTTGTTTTAGGGCCAGAATACAAAAACGACACCTGTGTGAATTGTATTAAGCCCTTAAAATGTTAAATTATATGGTTTTTTTTTTTGGCTGATTCACACTCCTTGCCCTGCCTGCTGCCAAATGTTTAAAGTTTTGCGTGGCCAAAATTTGGCTGCCTTGAATGAAAGTTTATTTTTTTGTTGACTTACACTTAGAGCAGAGCTCTTCTTGTTGGATTTTTTTTCGGCACATTACATAAAATTTCGTAACATTCTCTAAGCGTCTGTCGGCATTGAGTTAAGTTTTAAGTTGAGAAAACTCCACTGACCTGTTAACAGAAATGCTTTGCAGAGACTCACTTGGCCCATAACAACAATAACAAGTTGCGAAGAAAGTTATAGACAGCCACAGCCAGATAGCTGGGGCTACAGTAAAAACAACTTTTGCCCAACTACAACAAGAAGAAGCGGCGACATAAACGAAACGAGTAGAACACGTTTTACTGTTGGAATCATTGACTGCGCAGTCGACGTCGCTGCCTGCTGGTGATTTTCAAGTGCAAGAGTGTGAGTGTGTGTGTGTGTGTGTGTGGGAAAGCTCTGGCTTTGACTCAGTCCACTGACTGTCAATTTTTCCTTATCCCGGACATTGAAAATGAAATGCAAGTCAAGTTAATTACATTACAACTTGTCATTGATCATTTTTTTTTCTTAATTCTGTGATTTTTCTGTGGCTGCTTGCGATTTCACTTTGCTCGAAGCACAGAAATTAGCACTTGAGCACATACAATTGCTCATCAATAAAATTCGCACATTCATATATTTCTTTATGCATAATATTTGAATATCATGGCAGGTATTTGGAGTTATGAGCAACAGCAAACATTAATCGCGGTCAGAGGCAGACGAGGAATGGGGTTAGGGTGCGTCCGACCATATGAGAGAATATTGAAGATATTCTACACTCAAATGGGTAAATGTGGTCAAACTGAAACAGACGAGCAAAGGGAATCAAGAACGAACTGCTTAGATAAATGGAAAACAATCGATTGAATATCAATTTGAAGTTTGACTGCTTAAGAAACAAGCAACGATAATATTTGATTAACAGGAAGCCCATCAAGTAAGCACCTCTTAAGCGTAGTCTATTTGAATGGTTAAATTAGTTCTCGGCGATCACCAGAATAGACTCAGAGGCTGTAATTCTAGATTTTGATTAGCTGTGCGAGTTTTAAAGATTTTATTCTGTATTACTTGCCAATTTTGACCATGACTATGTGACGCGGTGCACTAACTTGGGATGAAAAAGGATTAAAATATTGGCCTTTCAGGACGGCAAAATTTCAAACTATGATCAGTCTTTTTTAATAACGGCACACGGAGAGCGAAGAATTCTCCAAGAAGTCTTGCTCCCATTTTCGCATTCGCAAAAGTTTGGCGATATAAAATCGGTTTTTCGACCAAATCGAAAACGGGAGCATGGCTAATATAGTAGTAATCGCAACACATACACACTCCCTTATTTTATAACTATATCCAAGCTTTACTTAAGCTCCATTTACACGACCTGATCGCTCAGCTGAGGTTTTCGCCTGAGGGGCAGTCAGCTAGTGTAAACAGGCGTCTGAGTAAGCACCTGATTTACTCAGGTGAGTGATCAGGCGAAATAGAACCGGTTCTAATTGACCTGACCACTCAGCTGAGCGTCATAGGGTTGCCTGATTGAAGTGTGCGAGCGTTGCCACTTCCTGGCTTTCGATATACAATTGTTATCGATTTTTGGCTATCGGTTTGGTTTTTTATTTATGTCAAATCACGGCTTATTGAAATAAAATATTAAAATTGATGTAACCGCCTTATTGACTTGTACGAGGCTGAGCCTGCGCTGTATGACTCCTCCAATCCCACCTTGTAGGTGCCGCAGATCGTACGGATTGCCACTTTGGAAAAGTTTGCTGCACAACGTAAGAGCAAATCACTTGTGGATATAAAAACCAAAATAGGCAATCTACGCGGCCAACTCACAAATGAACTAAATAGTTTTCATGAACCAATGGTTCTGTAACTGACTCAACTGAGCTACTCAGGCATGTGTAAGCGCTGAACTGAGTTGTTCAACTGAGTTGCTCAGCTGACGAAAACTCAGCTGAGCAATCAGGTCGAGTAAATGGAGCTTTAGTTTCGCTATTAATGTACCTCAATACCACGACCAATAGTCGTTTATTTATTTACGATAAATGTTAGCGGACAGTGGTGGTGTTAAGCGCTGAATGAATTACTCATAAACTGGAGGTCGTGAGTTCGCGACCCCTGGAGCTGACAAATGTGTTCTTACTGAATCAGTTCTATTATCGTGCGTGCATAGAAATGTCTTTGTTTATATTCATTTTGGAACATGACTAGCTTAATTTTTTGTAACTAGTTATTATTTAGTCGGCATATGCAAGTAGCATTACATCTTTATAAAAGACTTGCAAATAACCCGGCATGCTTCGCTACGCCGCCGTCAGTTAAGCTATTTTTACCGATAAGAGTATCAGTTTTTCTTTTCCGACAAATTGGAAAATATTTGACCGTATCTTACATACACCGTCTCATAGCAGAGATTAACTCTTATGCCCCGCCCGCGGTTAAAAATAAAGTCTCTCCTGACATTTCCGATCTTGGTGGTGGACTTTTAAAATTTAAAGCTTACAAACCCAATTTTATAAAGATCGCCCCAAAAATAAGGATTGGCCTTGAACACACATTTTGGGACATTTTCCACCAATTCTCTAACCATTCCTCAAAGTTGCTTTGCAATCGGATGAGGGTATAATTTTTCAAATTTCGCGTTTTGTGCACCATTTTCCGCCCATTTCTTCAACTTAGAAACCTTCGCGGGCAAACGTCCACCATTCCACTAAGTTTCACTGAAATCAAAAATTTCCCAAATATTGCGGTTTGTGCACCATTTTCCGCTCAGTTCTTCTACTAAGAAACCTTTAGGTGCAAACATCTAACCAATCCCCAAAGTTTTACCGAGATTAAGAATTTTCCAAATATTGCTGTTTTTGGACCATTTTCCACCTCCAGGTCCACCTCCATGTCCACCTACAGGTCCACCTCCATGTCCACCTACAGGTCCACCTCCATTGCCACCTCCAATGGCCACCTCAGAGGCCACCTCCATGGCCACCTCCATGGCCACCTCCATGGCCACCTCTACGGCCACCTCCATGGCCACCTCAATGGCCACCATAATGGCCAGCTCCAGGTCCACGACCACCTCCACGTCGAGGTCCAGATCCCGCGCACTACCAGTACAATGTTTCGGCAGCCCGAGTTACCGTTATCGTTATTTCTTATACTTTCCTTACAAACATGGTTAAAAGCCAATCGGATGAAAATAGGTTTTTGGCTGCTGAGTTTTCCATGAGTTTTCCGAGCTCAAATTTCCAACATCAGAAAAATACATTACAAATTATTTTACATACTATCCTTACAAACCGAATTTCAAGTCAATCGGATGAAAAAAGATTTTTGCATATCGAATTTCCCGGGTATTTTCCTTGCGGGCAGATTTTCCGAAATCGGTAAAAAAGGTGTCCAATTACTTCGTATACTTCATTTACAAACCCAGTTTCAAGTCAATCGGATGAAAAAAATTAACCCATACAAACTTTTCCGAAGCTTTTCCGGAATTATCCGACCCTACGGTCGAATTTCCTAACATCGGAAATCGCATTTCAATTTATTTCACTTACTGTTCTCACAAACAAGTGAATCGGATAAAAACAAAATTTACCCATACAAACTTATCCGACGCTTTTCCGGCTTTCCGGGTGGAATTTTCCAAAACCCCGTCCTAGTATGCACTTTCACCACATAAGGAAACAACTGTCCAAATTTCAGCCCTCTAGCTCTTACCGTTTAGGCTGTGCGATAGTCACCAGTCAGTCAGTCAGTAGAGGGTGAATAAGTTTTATAGATATAGATATTTGACTGGTTTAGAGCTGTTTTTGAACCGTTTCAAAAGTAGTTTAGAGCCATAATCAGAATAAAAATAATCTAAGAACTTGGTGCGTTCCGAACCAGATGGCAGAACCAGTTCAAAAGTTATTCAGGTCCAAACGTTTCGAATGTTAAATTGGTCTGTAGGTTTATAATGCGATTAGCCACAAACTTCTTTTGGTCTATTTAAAATGTTGACGACCGCCCTCTTAGATCTCCTAGCGCTAATTTCCATATTGCTCACTTACTTCAACACTGTCATATCTCATTTTACCTAGCGAAAATAGTTCTTTCAGTTTTGAAACTCGAACAAATGATGTTTTAACAAAATACCGAAATGCTCATTAAAGAAATTCGGACGTATGATGTTTTAACAAAATACTGAAGGATCTGCTGGATCATGAAAATGAACCTGAAAAATGATATATTGACATATTCTCAACTCACTCGTAGACTTTACAAGATAGCAATATGAAAATTTTACACAATACTAAACACGATAAAGGGAATATTTCTGCATCATTAACTCAAAAATCGTGTTTTTTGAGTTATGACAGGATGGAAGTAAGTGAGCAATATAACAAAAACTTGAAGGCTAGTGTTATCTAAAATGGTTTTTGGAGTGGGGGAAAGACCTAGGCGTGAATGGTTTAAAGCATTGCTATAGCGTGTGAAATTCTATTGTATCTTTTGCACACATTTCACTAAATTTTGTTTATTTTCGAACTCACTTGTTGAGTCTATGTACATGGGGCATATGAACGATGTACGATTTTCGAGAATGCCAAATAAGCTTAGATCATAGCTTATCACTCGCCTGAAATGACGCCGCTAACTGTAATAGCCAACCGTTTACTGTGCCAAATACTTTCCCATAGGAACCGCCCAAAAAGTGCCGCTTAAAATTATATTGAAAAATCAAGTTGAGAGAGCAAAAAATAAACTAAAAAGAGCGGCAGCTCGAAGAAAGCACCGATGTAAATGAATTAAAGCGGGGGAGAGCGGAGTTGACTTTGGGTCTTGCCTTGTCCAACTCAGTTGGTAACTGAAGACCACAGCCAGTGATCAGTTGCAGACGGTCAGTCGTGCGAGACAGTTGTGTGCGCGGCGGTGTGAAAATTGCCAACAGCTCGAAGCTCGAACACAAAATCCACCAACGAATCAACCAGAATTCACAAAAGCAAACTCCCCCCTGGAGCAACAGCAACACAGGTAAAAAGCAAAAAAGAAAGTCTGCCCAAGAATCGTATGGGAGGGGGCCTAAAAACCATGCGAGAAAAGCTCAAGCAGCGACAGTCTTCAGCGGCAGCTTGTACAGTGAGCAACGGTGGTTCAAACTCGTTATCGTGAAGTGAGTGAGCCGAAGAAACAAATACGAAGAAACGTTTTTACCGAAAACGATTACTTAGAGCAAGGTTAGCCATGGCTTAAACGTGTGAAAGCGGAGGAGCATCTCAGTGTGTGTTCGTGTGTGTTTTGTGTGATTCTCGAATGGCACAGCCTTGGCATGCAAAGTTCCTTCGAGTTGGGCAAGAACTTTTAATTGATTTTCCAGCGAGGCTGGGAAAAACCCACTTGTACTTGGACTCTTAACTGGCCCGGTCATAAATTGTATCTGCAGCAATTTAGTAGCCTTCTTCGCCTCTTTTTTATGTGTGTTCTATTTTCACATGTGTGCTTGTGTGTGTGTGTGTGTGTGATTGCTCGGACGGACTTCTGTGGTCAGCAACACAACCTGGTTGAGTAATCTCTCATGCCTCTCAGGTTTCTTCTCGCAAACTGACCTACATACGAACGGCGACTTGAGGCAGTTAATTTAAGTGTTTCCTGGCCAGCATCATTGCTCCAACTTATAGTTTACGCTGTTTACATTGCCCTGCACTTTGCTGCCAAAACAAAACATACTCAAGCGTTGTTTCTCCAGAGAAGCAGAGAAGGCGGAGGCACTTACAGCAAGGACAAGCTATTAACAGAGAAATATTCTACAGCATCATTGTGGTTTTTGCTGGCGAAATTTGAGTGGCTCCTCCATCTTCCTAATTCATTTTCCAGTTTTTCACACACACACACACACACACACTTCAACAGTTTTCTTTTTTTGTTTTTGTTGCTCCTAAGTAGTTAGTTCATGACACGGAATGGAAAAGTTTATGCAGCTTGTCTGTCAAAGCGGAGGGAAAAAAACGCAGCTTTGACTAGACCTTGTCCATTACTTCTTGGCAGGAGTACAGAGCCAGGTACGCAGGTTTGTTCCGCCAGGTGATGCTGACGCGACAATAACAATGCTCCAGCCCAGCTCCTCTTACATACGGAGGCGATGTGTGCATGTGCACAGGGGAGAAAAGTTTTTTCGGATACAGTAAAGTCTGGTAGAGGAATTACTCCAAGTGCGCATTTCCGGTGGCAAAGATAAAACATTTAAAATTATTATCCGTATAAAAGTTGCATTGCACAATTGTTTTTGTAAAGCATTTGAAAGTAAAATCTTCTAAAATTTGTGGTATACTCGGGAAAGATATGAACGGTTGTTCGGGAAAACTTTTTATTATCAGTGTTAGTGTTTCTAAAATCGGTTATTATAATTTGTATAAGCTTTCAACCGGATTTGCTAAATTTGGCAAAATTCCGACGACTATGCTTTACAGATATATAGGATTCTTCGCTCGAAGAATAAGTTTTAGTAAGATAAAATGTTGTGATTTTTTTGTGTTTTCGTTCAAGAACTCAGCTATAAAAGCTTTCAAAGAAAGATGCAAGCAATTATAAATATTATAATCTTTGAAACAGATTTGCAAAATTTGGTATAAATCTGATAGATATATCTAATAGATCTTATAAGACCGAACGTTCGGAGAATAAGATTTAATGAGCAAAAACTGGGTTTTTGTTTAAGTGTTTTCGTTGTGAAACTTAGTAATTAGTAATTTGCTTTGAAGCATAAGCTTTGGAGTAAATCTGCAAAATTGTATTCAAGTCGGTTGACTATATCCTATAGCAGTCATAGGATCGATCAGTCGGAAAATGAATCTTTGTAAAAAAATTTATGTTTTTAAGGTTAACCGTCTTAAACTAAGCATATATCTATAATTTATGCTATAAAATAGATCTGCCATGTTTTCGTTTAAGTCGGAACACTTTATCCTATAGCTATAAAAGTTAGAAAACCTGTTTGTTTTCTGTGTTTGCTTTCTTAAAATCAACAATTATGAATTTTTGAAATAGTCTCCTATAATTTTTGAAACCGGTCTGACAAAATTTATTCAAAACCCGCTGACTATCGATGATATCGATGAAAAATTAACGAGCGATCTTAAATCAAAGAACGATTTGATAAGAAAAAGTATCAATAAAATACTAAAAAGTTTATAATTTTATCAATTTTGGTTGATTAATTAACGCTAACCTTTAATTGAGTTTAATTTAAATTTTAATTTAACTAGAGAAGGGATCTGCAGTTGTTAGCCGGCTCGAAGTCATGTTATGCTTTCGCATAACTTTAAGCAGAATCACTCAACACCACAAAGGAGGCTGGTATATCGAAGAGCTGTACCATGAGAAACCACACTCAATCATCAGCGATCATTTGCCTAGCTCTGAACTGCCCAACAGCAGTCTTTCCATGCCTTCGCAAAAACTCGAAAGATATATGGCATCCCTAGATGCCTATTAAAACACTAAATCAGTTTAGTATTATTTAAGAGTATATTTCACTTATTTATTACTTGAGTTATGTTCATTGGCGTTTGGCAGCAATGCTTGTTCGCTGGAGATGATAAAGTACTAAAGTAACCGATAGATTAGTGTGGCCAGAACCGCCACAGATAGCTTGAATCAGACAGAAAGAAGCCCTTGTGTTTAAAAAAATTTTTTTTATAAGGGGGGCAGGCATTGAAAGCCGAATAGTGTGGAACTTGGGACTGCCTCACCCACTAAAACCATTCCTAATCTCCGTTTCCCTCTCGCAGTATCACCGCAAAGTATTACTTGACGAGGGGTAGCTGGCATGAAAGCCTTCGCTAGATTCCTATCCTATCTTTTAGCGCGACTCAAGATTTGTTTATTTGTGCTGCAAAGTTACTAAAAGCAGAGCAATTGTTTTGCGAGCTAAGTAAAATACCCATGAAGTCATTGACTATGTATGGTTTCCCAATCCCAGACAAAAAGAACTTGTTCAGCGTCTCATGTTCCGTCTATCAGGGCTATCAGGGGGCGCAACTCTTTTGCAGGCTTCTCTTGCGAATAAATCCAACGGTGACTTGCCTTCTAGTTCCAGCGCAGCGTCCTTGGAGACGGTGCGGAAAGCGCACAACACTCTAAGTGCGCTCCTGCGGTATGCAAACTTGCACTCCCGGCTGTACGAGAGTACTTACATTGCAGCTGCCCATAAAGGTGCTCCGTAGAGTATGACTGACTTCTGTGACTAAAACAGTGTTGAAAACAGTGGCTAAAACAGGGACAAAAACACTGAAGTAAACAGTGACCGAAAAGTTACCGATACAGTGACCAAAACAGTTAACAAAACAGTGACCAAAACAGTGACCAAAACAGTGACCAAACAGTGACCGAACAGTTACCTCACTACTTTTGCGATCAGCATCCTACTTCGCTGACGAGGTCCGCCAATATTGAACATCATTCCCGCTAATGCAGTTGAGTTCCGGGCTGCTTTGTTGCCGACATACTGAAGATGTTGCATGAAGTTTAACCTGTGGTACAATATTAGGCCCAGGTACTTGACGGCTGGTTTCGATCCAATCAAGCAGCTTCCAACTTCAATGGTGGCTACTGACTAGCACCTACTGACCAGCACCGTTGTGGGCTGCCAAACTTAACCCGTTTATGGCTGAGTTTGTGCTGGCTACGACTTCCCCCACATGTTTAGCGACTGAGATGGCTGCAATGTCATCAGCGAATCCCACTATTGTACAGTCATCAGGTAGCGGCAGGCGCAACACTGCGTCCTACATCACGTTCCAGAGTGTTGCACCTAGCACCGATCCTTGCGGTACGCCTCCAGAAATCCCACATTGCCACAGTATCATACAAGAATACTCGGTTCCTGAAGTAGTCGCATATGATCCTGATGAGGTACTCGGAAACTCGAAGCCGCTGTATCGCTTCAAAAATACTGTGCCAACCAGCCGTATTAAAGGCATTTTTGACATCCAACGTGGTAATAAGGCAGTATTTCTTGCGTCTGCCGCGCCACCTGGTGCCTTCTATAGTTTCTCGCAATATGCCTACGACTGTTGAAATTGCGTCTGGTGCTCAGCTTCTTTCTGAATCCGAATTGGCGATCAGAAAGGCCTTCCCATTCAACAAGCCTGTGGCCTTACCGAATTAGCTTAAGAAAACATGCTCCCCGCTACTAAAGTGATGACCAAAAAGTTTGTTTGCAAAATTGCATACAAACGGGAGTTTTTTGTTGTTATACATGAAACTCTTTTTGATTAGTTTCGAACAACAACGTCGTTTTAGTACATGGGTGACTGTTTTACGATCTTTATACGAAGTAAACCTGCAGTTGTTAGCAGGCTCGAGGTCATGTTATACTTTTGCAGGGATTTTCTATCAACTATCTCTCACTTGTGCAAAATACATTGCGAGTTGTTGTAGATTTTTCATATCTCTAATATCTGTGTCTGTCTCACTCTGTCAAATACGAGTACGAGTAGCAATTTCGTACGAGATTTTGATTAGCTGACTCTTTTGTGGAATAGGAAATTAAAAATCACCCACCCTGTTACTTTTGTTGCTTTTGTGTACACTAATAACCGACGATAATGTCCGTCACTTACACAAATTATAATAGCTTCCAAAGAAATAAGTTTATCAGGCATGTTCTCAATTCCGCAGCGTTTTGAAAAGTAAACCTAACGCAATTCCGTTTCGGTTTGGTTTTGTTGTTCTCAATTCCGAATGAAATTGCTTACGTTTTACTTTTGGCATACCACGGTTCAAGCGAAATCGGCACGAGAGAATCAAGCGTAACAATCGAAAGTGGAACGATTGGAAATGAGAGGGGGCTGACTCTTACGTTTTACTTTTCGTTTTGGCTGGCACTGCTAATTTTTCGAAACATTTACCAAAAAAAAATTATTTTTAATTGAGTTAAAGACTTAAATGCAATTTAAATTACATAAATAATTTTTAAATTAAACACAGAATTAAGAAAAATAAAGTTAATGTACATTTGGGTAATTGGGCGCGTAATTTGCCAATTACTTTTCACTTCAAGCTTTGCTTTTTAAAAAGAAAAACGCTTTAGTTTTTGTGCTGCGAGAAACTGAGTCAAGTTGCAGTGGAAGTGGAACTGAGAACATGCCTGTATGTTCAGACTTCCAATATTTGAACAAGATCAGTTTCCATCCTTATCCCGATATTCTTTAAAAATCTAAACTTTATCATAGATAGGCAATGGCCCGCTGGCCTTATTTCCTAAACTGAATTAAGCACAAACAGTTACAAATTACTAGAACTGCAAGTATGACAGTAATTACAAGGAGAATTAAAATACTAAGCTGTAAATTTGCGTGCTGTTATGGCGCCTTTTTTTTAAATTTTGGTGGCCTCTTTTGTATTAATTTAAGTACTTCCCTAGTTTGTCTTCTTTTGTAGATTTTACTTTGTGAAATAAGTAAAGATTATCCGAATGGATCTAAATCAAAGCACAATGTTTACCTATTTGAGTGCTCTCTCTGACTGAACCAAAAACAAAAACATTCGTATTATTTAAGATGACTTTACTGTATGCTGCCACAAGGGGGCGTGAGAGTTCAAGCGGCACGTGTAAAGCTGATTATGCTACTTTACGTCTTTTGGCATTGTCTTGGAAAATTAACTGCAACAGCAGCGGCAGCAACAGCAGCAGCAGCCGGCAAGACAACGCCCCAAACTAACCAAACATATAAGACAAGTTTAAACAAAGCGGTGAAAGAAAATAAAGGAGCAAACTGGTAGAGTAGACATAGGCAAATCCTGCTGGCGCGTACCCTTTTGTGGGGCTTGCATATTTATTGATATGACGCTGATATGACAATGCAGATAGGAGCAGAGGAGCAGAACAGAGTGGAACTTTCCCAGGGCCACATCAAGTGCCAGGGGCTTCAATAATCCACACACACACACACACAGACACACACTCGCACGTGTGGAGGGGCTTAAGTAATTTTTGCTGCCTGTGTCGTGCAAGTGCACAGCAAACACTTGCTCTTGCTCCACCCACCCCCTTCTCTTAACTCATCTTTCCATCAGCATCACGCACATGAATATTAATGTAAAATGCACACACGGTTAGCTGCGTTTTTCTATAGGGGCATTAAAATATAGTGGGAGCAGCGTTCCATATGAGTTAGTGCCTACAATACGACAACAACAGAAGTAGGAACTGGTGGCAGAGGAGCCAAGTGGTTGGCCCTAGCTAAAGAAGACTAAGCCTGAAAGCTTCTCAGTGAGTTGCTTGTCAGAAGTTTTGCATTCCATTGTTGTTGCTGTTGTGGCGGCAGCATGACGCGTGAAAAGTACTCAGTTAGGTGTGCAAAAATTGAGAAGCTGAACAATAAAGAGCAGGCAGAGCATTTTAGGGCAGGGAAAATGTAACAAAAGAAATAAATCAAATTTCCTCAGACTTCAATAAGCTGGCTAAGTTGGGATGATGAGGTTGTTGGCATTGGTTACAGTGGAAAAAGGTCTATGAAAATGTATGAAACTCCTATTTACCCGTCTACATTTGCCATCAATCCATTTAGTTGTCCCTGCACACTTTGTCTTGCCCAAAATAGGTTTTTTGAGCGAATGAATTTCAACCAGAAATTTGTTATGTGGCTTGAAAACAAGCTATCGTTAACAGGTGACGCAAACCTAACTTTATGTGACCTAATATGGGACCAAACTTAGAGCCTTGTTCTCAATTTTAACCAGATTTGGATATGGTGTCAAAATTACAAAACTTTTGCAAAAATGAAATTCAGAACAAAGTTGATGGAGTCAACAAAGTGAACAATTTGCATGACATTGAAAAGTTTCTAGAATATTCTCAAGGTAAAGTTGGAAACAGAAGATAAAGATTAAGCAATCAGTAACTGTGGGAAAGGCAAAGGAAATGTAGCAAAACTATCTAGATCAGCGATGGGCAAGCCATTGCTCTCATTGCATTTACCTTACCACCTTACACAAGCTAGACAGAATGACAAGCACAATTGCCTCGCTTCGAAGCGAATTCAACAACAAATATATAGCGTATCGTAGCATGGCACCAGGTACAAAGTCAGTACTTCTGCAGTACTGAGCAAGTAATAAAGCAGGCTGCTGATAATGTCACCCCAAACGGAAACGGTTGAAGCCCCTGCCGAAGGCTAAGGTCTTTGCATGCCTTCTCTTGTGAAAAGTAAGCATGGAAAAGGGCATATTTCATGATGAAAAGTCCGACTGGGAAGTTGAGAACAGTAAGCCATGTAAATTTAGAGCCGATTTCTATTCTTCAAAATAGCTGCTTTGTGTCGAATAAACATAAAGAAGATGAGCTTAGGAAAAATCTATAAATGCTTAAATGTTTTTTGGTACTTTAAAATGATTCTAGAATTTCTTAAGAATAAGGGAACAGTAATGAAAATATAATTAAAGTTACAATTATATGGATTTGCTTCCATTATTCTTATATTATAAAATTTTTCAAGTGGAGAGTGAACGCTGATAATATTACTGGTAACAGAGTCCTAGCAAACTTAAAAGTAGCCTCGAGTATCAATTCAAATGTAGTTAATAACAAGTACACATACACACACTCCAACATATACACAAACGCATGGCATGCGGCCGCGCGCGATAACTGACAATGCAAGACCCCCCTCTCTCCCACAAGCAAAATTGATTCGTATATAACTTCGGTGTTTATTGTCCGATCTAAGTGATCTTTTCAGAATAGATAGATATTGGACCTTACTTGATATAAGAAAAGTTTGGAAGGTATATCTAAAAAATTGTGGCTCTGACAGTTTTTTGCGCTTAAAGGGTATACACCTATCTACATGCAAAATTTTGTGGCTCTAGCTCTCATAGTCTCTGAGAAACACGCGTCCCCATTTTCAATGGGAACAGGGTATAAAAAACTGAATCAGCATGCAAGCTTCGGCCCTCCAAGAATGCCTACCCATCTCATTACACACGTTAAGAGCTTAAGGATGGAATACCTAATTCAGAAGTAGATTCTCTTGATCCGTCACGGCCCTTCGAGCCGGATATTCTAGAATAAATGTTTTGTAGGAAAACAGAGAATCCGAAGTATGTGCGTATTCAGCAGATAAGTCCGATTTTTGATTACTGATTTATGAATGCCGACTTTTAGCGGTAAATACAGTGATTGCGACTGATAAATTTGGTAATCATGATTGGTAGTAACTTACGGCCAGCTGTTAACGCCAAAATAGAGAATGAACTGCAGAACTTACAGCGTTAAAAGCCCTCAAAAATAGTGACAATATATTTTTGACCAAATGTAATAAGCCAGAGAATAACCTTAACTCAGCATTCAGTGTCATTCAACAGAGAATCATTAGAAATTGCAAGTCGTAAATCATTATTAGTAAATCGTATTTATCTGCTGAATGTCAATGTCTTGTTTCAGTTATAACACTTGTTAAGTGGTTGCTTATAGCTCTATAGGCCGGAGTTTCGTGGATGCATTCAAACACTTTGGTTCAATTTGACTTCCTTATTAAATATAGTTATTAGAGTGAGAATATAGTTATTAAAGTGAGGTCGAAGTTAAAGGTCGAGGATTGATTATAATTAAATAATCGTCAGAACATGAACAGCAGCTGTGGCTGTGTAGACTGCCGTTTCGGCTGCCACCAAGGCTAAGCCATCGTCAGTACACTTTTAGTTGCTGTCACACCATCAAGCCATTTGCAAATCCTATATAAATAACCCAGACGGCGAATAAAGACTTGAGAATTCCAAGTGCACAAATAGCTCAAAGTTTCTACTTGTCATTAAGCTCCGTTTTTTAGGAAAGCTGAAGGTATATGCATTGTCGTTGAATGATGTTTAATGTATCTCTGTTGTTTGTGGCCACTATTTTTAATTACTGAGAACTTAGTCTCAGAGTGTGCTTAAAGTGTGTCACGATTTTCTTGTGAGCATTTAGAGTTAGCTATTGTATCTTAGATCTAAGTTTGATGAAAAGCTATGCCTGAGTTGGCCTGAGTTCATCGCACTGAAACATTATCAGTCTTGTTCATAAAATGAGATGAACCAATTGCTTTTGCTGTTCCGGTTCGGTTCTGCATTTTCGTAAGAACACTGGTTTGGTTCGGTTCAGAACCGGTTTGCAACCGTGGTAAAATCAAACAAATAAAGCAAGACGACTTATAAATTTAATAATAACACAAGGCAACAAGGTTCAGTATACTAAAGTTATATCTCCGCTTAAAAAATCGCTGAAATGTTTGGAATAGGTTATTTTAAACATCAGAAGTAATACTTTTGGTTAATATCAAAGAGAATTAAAACAATAGTATAGGATCTCCAAAACATGATTCTTAAAAGGCATCTTAAGAAACTTTAAACTCAAACCACTATTAAACTTGATGTGATGGACCATTCCAGAAACCAACCTTTCAATATACTGGAAAAAGTCTAATTTTGTCAAAGATTGGAACAGTAAAAACTTTTAGGGGTAAAGTCAACAATTTTATCATTAAAGTAATGGGAATATGTTTTAAAAATTTTGTATTGTTATTCTAGAATTTTCATGAAAAGCTTCAAACTTTAAATGAAGTTGGCAACAGTGGAAGTGGCACGAAAAATGTAATTAAATTTCCTAGAATTTTCTGAGTTCAAATTTAAGAGCAGAAAATTTGTATAAAGTTGGGAACAGTAAAAAAAATATACAAAGAATATTGAATGGTCAAATTAGAGAGCAGCTAATGATGATATATAACCCCTATCCCTTTAATAGTTTCACTAAATATTTTCAAGGGCTAGCTGAAAAGCAACGGAAAACTACTTTTCCCCTTACCTGATGCAATTTGGTTGCCTAGCTGCAGCTCCTTGGCCTAGGCGATATGTCATCTTGGGCTTAAAGGCCACGCCCCCACAATTGCCTCTCCCTCGCCATCCTGTCCTACATACCGGTCCAAGTCATTTGCCTTAAGCATTGGATTTTTAATAAACGTTGCTCAAGAGAGCGGGCCGTAAAAGTTTTAATTAAGCAGCAGCCGAGCCACAGACACTTGGACGCCATAAAACAGCGTCTTGGCGGCTTATCAGAACCCAGCTATCGGCCAGGGCCCTAAAACAGAAAACCATTCAGAGTTGAAGCTTCTGCAGTTGGCCAGTAGGTCACTGGGTTTTCACTTTACTTTATGGCCGCCGTTTGCTTATCAGCAGCTCTGAACTCGATTTTCAAAAAACGTTTTACTCATTTTTCAATAAGCGGTCGACAACAGCAGCAGCAACAACAACAACAACAGCAAGAAACTGTTGCAGCAACAAAACGAACAAGTTGGCTGCCGACGTTGACGTCAGCGTCGCTTTCACTGGGGGCAGCCGCCGCCGCACTTGACACTGCGACAATACGAGCAACCGCAGCAGCAGCAACACCAACAACAGCAACAATTGCTGCGGTTGTTTGCTATAGCCGTTGGGTGTTGGTTGTGCTGATTGTCATGCCTAAAGAGCCAACAGCAAATCATGGCAACAACAGAAAACCAGGGTAACACAAGTCGAAGTAAAATATGCCCTTTCCAGTCAGAACTTTTATACGTTTTAAAAGGTACTTGGGAATCTAGCTTCAAATTACTCAATTTTCGGCATAAGCAATATCGGCACAAGATAATAATATACTATCGGGATGGGCTTGTTTTATAAATACCCCACAAATAAGTTGTTCAGTCCTTACCTAATCCATATACCCTGAACCCACAAAGCAGTAGCTACTGTCGCTGCCTCTTTACCTGCCTGTGTGGTGGCGGCGGCGTCGGCGCCTGCAGCTGTCCAAAAGGCGTTGTTATACTTGTTGTTGTGGACGTTTTTGCTGCTTCAAGCTGCTGCTGCTGCTTCTGTTGTGTGTCAAGTGCCAACAAATGGACATGTGGACATGGACATGGACATGGCACCGCCGGCAACTTTGAGGCGCAACTCAACTCAAAAACATGTTTACACTGGCCAACTCTTCTCAAACTATACACTTTGTCTGCTTTCTTTGCGTATTGACTGAGTGACTGACTGACTGACTAACTGGCCAGTTGACTTTGTTCAATAAATATGTAATTTCCAAGCCATGAAAAAGAAAGTGCCACCACAAATGGGGCCAACAAAATAAAAATACCACAAAAAGTAAAAGTTCTCTGTCTTTTTTCATTTTATTGCAGAAAATGAAATTCGTGATATTATTGTGCGTGCTGAGTGCGCTGCTGCTGCAGATTGAGGCCTCGCCGGTGCAGTTGCTCGCCAGAAGCGAACGGGCGGTGTCCCGCCAACAGGCGGTTAACAATGAGGTGGCACCGGCTGTGGCGCCAGCCAGCGAGGATGATGACGACGATGATGACGAGGACGATGATGATGATGAGCCAGATCTAGGAGATTTGGTGGATGACGATGATGGTAGGTAGACAGCAAAACAAAACAGTAAACTAAGCACCCAGCACCAGCACCAACAACAAGTCGAACACCGAGGCACCAATGAGTCACCCAGAACGTATTTCTTTCAGGGACCGTAAACTTTAATGTTAATGATTATTTTCTTATTTTTTATAATAATTAATTTTCAGTAAAAAAAACTGGGACAAAACTGATGCGTATACTTCCTAGACTTTGATAAATTTGTTAATAAATAGTTGTTTAATTTTATTACTTTTTTTATTTAAAAAAATTAGTTTTTGAAATTCAAATCCGTTTACACAAATTTTAGGGCTGAACACTACATTTTGACACTCATAACCCGTTAGTCCATTCTAAATCAGCTCTGAACTACAGCCAAAAAAAAAAAATTACCCTTTGTTGTCATATATTTGAGACTGTTAAGTAAAATTTTCTCTTTAATACTCCAAGTAAAAAGTTGATATTTTCGAAAGTATTACAATTGTTTTATGAGGAAATCAAGTTGATACTGAATTGTATCAGATGGATACTTTTTGTTTTAATTTCAAAAGTATAAATTATTAAGCTACAGATCAAATAGACACCCAAAATATCAATTGAACAATTTCTAGTATTTTTTTTGATCCTAAAAACAGAAACTGGTTTTAGTTTCAATTCGAGACAACGCGTATTTACCAAACCATAACGGAGCCGAGTAGACTTTATGGATGACTTATAAATCATTTTGAAAAAAATTATCCATCATGTGATCCACCGACCTTTCAATATCACCGTCAACAGACTGAATTCCCTTTTGGAAGTTACTAATTCATTTTGTGTGAAAGTCCCATTTGCTCTTCAAGACGATGTTCTCATTGTTCTGTGCTTCTTCACCTTAATCTAACTTAAGAGTGAACCACTAAGCCGAGCCGAATCCGCTGTTCAGTTAGCTGCAAAAACCATGTGCGGTGCCGATTCAGCGGTTCAAAAAATGTTTGAACCGATCCAGTCACTATTTACTTATTTTTAAGCTGGATCGGTCCCAGTTGTTTAGCTTCTTACTTTAAATTATGAACCTTAAAACCAAATACCAACTCGTAGATTAACTAAACTCAAAGAAATTGCTCAGAGGCAGTTAAACTGTTCAGAGCATGAGTCAAACTTAAGAAAATTCTATTTCCATTATACAACAACAAGATTACGATTAAGTACGTCTCTAAACCTCTTTTAGTCCGATTCTTAACCATTTTTTAAGCCAGTTCAGCCACTTTTCGGCAAAAACAAATTCCGTTTAAGTCAATGCAGCAATCCGGAACTGAGGCGAACACTAAGAAACGGTTCGGTTTGGGTTTATGATACATAAACCGAAACTGTCAAATAGTTAAGATAGTAAGTAAAGTAAAATGGCTTGTCAAGTTAACACAGCCCCAAAGCCGAGCTTCTCTCAATCTCTTGGCTTGTGCGCTTCTAATTTTCGCACAAGAGAAAGGGACCTACAGTTTAACGCCGAATCGGAACGGCAGTTTGAGAAGCTTTTCATGGCTAAATACTACAAAGCTGGCGCCAAGAGCAAAGAGGGATGACCGGGTGTAAAGGTTATTTAAAAAAAAAACTTTTCATTAGATGTTTCGAGGCGGGATCGAACCCACGACCTCTTGCACAGCGGTCGCGCACACTAGCCGCTGAGCCACCCGGCCACAAATATTTAAGATCCCGAATCTTATTCCCAGCCGAACGGTTAGTATACAAAAAAGGTTCGTTTCAAACAATTTTTTAAGAACATTTATAGCTCTCTCAATATTATGGCCAAAAAACTTAATTATACTCTGTACCAGAGGTACACAGAGTATCATAAGTTTGTGCAAAAGTATGTAACAGCCAGAAGAAAGCATTTTCAACCCTAAAAAGTATATAAAGCCGAGTCGATATAGCCATGTTCGTCTGTCCGTCTGTCTGTATGAATGCACAGATCACAGAGATGGGTAGAGATAAAAGTTCGACGTGTATGGGGCAAAAACTTTTTATACTCTCGCCCCTCTCCGCGCACCCTCTCGCCACCGCAATTTAGAATTGCGTCATATATCCGTACGTTTTATAGATGGAAGGTTCGAACCTTCTGGACATATTTTTAAATTAAGACTATTTACCGATCCGCCAAAGGATTGGTAAAGGTCGGATGAACGATTGTCGAGTTATAAGGAAAACCAACAATTATAGCACCGGTCGCAACGGTGATGGGCAGCACTTCACAGGTACAGAGTATGTTATAGTCGGGCTTGACCGACTTTGTTTCTTGTTTTATAGTACAGATATCCAAGTTTTGGTTTTGGATATCCAAGCCATGTTAGTGGGTGTCCTGGAAATCTCTAGAGATTTTGGCTTCGATTGGTTTACAAATCGCATGAAAAAGCCGTCGGTTTTCCAGAACTGCAAGAGATTTTATTATCTTAGAGGGAAAGAGAATTTGTCCAATTGGGTTTAAAATAATTGTCCATCCCACAAAATATCCCATGTTCTAGATCTTAATTAATTTGATGTTTAATTGAAATCTGTTGAATGTGGTATAAGTTTTCTGATTCATGCTAATCTTATAATCCAAATTAAAGAAAAAATTAAAGGATAAGGCACTCTTAGAAGACTTTTTAGAGGACCTATGAAGTATTTCAATAAGGAATGTGGTCCATTTGACTACTGTTTGACGATTTACATAGCGGAAGATCTTAGTAGAAGTCAATTGTGATTTCAATGCTAAGCGTCACGCTGACTTGGTTTTTAACGGTTGCACCAACATGCCTTACGGTGGTCGAGTACTGTGAATCGAGAACTTAGTTCTAAGTATCGAGTACAGAATACCGAGTATCGAGCATTTAGAGTCGATTATCAAGTATCGAGAATTGAGTATTGTATGTACTTTGCTCTAAGTATCGAGTACAGAATACCAAGTAGCAAGTAACAAGCACTTAGAGTCGATTATCAAGTATCGAGTTCTTAGTATCGATATCTGAGAATATAGTACTGAGTATCGAGCACTAAGTATCGATTAACCAGAACTAAATATCATATACTGAGTATATAGTACCAAGAAACGAGTACCTAGCATCAAGTCCTTAGTATTGAATACTGAGTATCGAGTGCCTAGCAGCAAGAAACTTAGTATTGGTTATCTAGTACTAAGCGTTGAGTACTAAGTATCGATATCTGATAACTGAGTATCGAGTTCTGTATATCGAATACTTATTATCAAGTACAAAATATCGAGTATAAAGTATCGAGTACAGAGTATCGAAAACTGAATATCGAGTACTGAGTATAGGGTTCTGAATATCGAGTATCGAGATCTGACTGTCGAGCTGTGAGTGTCGAGTAGAGAAAACAATTTTATTTTCCTCACATGCTTTTGGGGCTTGAATTGAGCGTCGATTTTTTTTCGAATTACGTTTTAGTTACAAAAACTTCTAACTATAAATTTTAATGGAGAACAAAATGTCTACCTGACAGTTTTTTCTGTGCATGATCTAGAAGAATACAATCTCATTATTCATGAAAAAAGGAAAACGATTTTGATTGCTTGCGTTAATCTTGAAAACTTTAAGCTTTCTCAATTAGCAGCGTCAGCCTAAAAGCTGAGCATTTCATTAAAAATGGAATGGAAGTATTGCCTTTGCACCTATATTTCAACTGTTATTGTTAGTTTTGATTGCAAGATACGGCGGTTAGCAGACCTATTCCCTCCCACTCTTTAGCAATAAGCCTACTGATGATAATATTAACGAAAGATCCTTGTAAAAGTGCAAAAGTTAAAGTCTTAAATGGATACGCATCAGACAAAGCCACAATATTAAATAAGTTCTTATTTTATGCTAAAATTGTTTGCTTGATAAAAAAATAATCATTATTTACGGTCTCCGATGACTTTCAAGCCCATTTGCTGAGTGATATTAACCAGAATTTTGTGCTCTTCTTCCTTTCCCCTATTTTGGGTAACACAAAGTTCTTTTGATTTCGGGACTTTCAGATGATGACGAAGAGGAGGACGATGACGATGATGACGAGGAGGACGACACTCCGCAAGGACAAGCAGCTCCGGCAGCTACGGCAGATGATGATGACGAGGAGGACGATGATGATGATGATTATTTGGATCGTCTGTTTGATGATATTTTGGGAGGTCTGTCCTAAGAGAACTGAAAGTAAAACATATTTTTAAAGTTTCTCTTAACTTGCTAAACAGATGACGAGGACGAGGATGATGATGATGAGGCTGCTGCTCCAGTGGCCAGTGCACCACAAACGGTGGCTGCTGCCCCCGCCGAAGAAGTGGCACCCGCAGCCGGCTCCTCTCTCAGCTCAGGCATTTCGGATGGCGTCGATTTGCCCAGTGAAAGTGGTAATGCAGTGGAACCAGCAGCAGCGGGTAATGCTGCCGAAGATGTGGCCTCCAATGTGGCGAATGCAGCCGGTACTAGCCAACAGGCCGGTGGTGCGGCCAGCAGCAGCAACAACGAAGGTGAACAAAATGTTTTTTACGATGAAGATGCACTTTTAGATGGTATTAGTGGTGGCACAACTAGTTTAAGTAGCACTCCAGTTAAAGACGAACAACAAAAACAAAACTTACTGCAACAACAACAACAACAACAGCCAAGTACAACAACAAAAACAACAAGCACCACCAGCATTATCAATCAACCATCATCCATACTGCAACATACAACAACAACAAACACAAAGAACACTTTAACAGCAACAACAAATAATCATAAACTAGCGCTAGCTAAACCTTTGGCTAACAACGACCTTAATAATAATATTAATATTAAAAATAAGGACGAGGACGAGGACGATTATGAGGAGGATGATGAAGATGATATCGATGAAATTGATGAAATTGCAGGTCTTTCAGGCGACGACGATGAGGAGGCTGACGATGATGATGATGACGATGATGATGATATTATTGGCGATGATGTCATCGAGGCCAGACGTGAAGCACGTGAGTCCAAGTCAACAACAGCCACAAAAACAAGCCAAAGTCAAAAAATCAACAAGTGCCCCCAAGAAGACCAAAAAAGAGCTCAAACATTAAGCAACAACAACAACAACAAACGATTGCTACAAACCGACAGGGACTACTACGAAACGAAATGACAGCCCTCCTCCCGCTCCCCCCGTCCCCTTTAAACCGGACTTGTCTATACAAAAATCCTGCACTGAATTTGGAAATTTATTTATTTAATTGACACAAAAACGAAGTCCTTTTAGTTTACACCCTAATTAAGTGAATGGACGCATTCAGCCGTAGAGTTTGATCAGTGATCGAGTGCCTCTGCTGAATGTGCCCATTATTTTATATATATATCGTATTGTTATATATCTTTGAATTGATGAAAGAGTTTGGTGCTAGTCAAACTATCTGCAAAATGACACCACGAAAAGAAAAAGCTTTATGCACAAGCATGTCCCCACCCTCCACTCCACCCCCCTTCCACGCACAATTTTTAAGCACGGACTGTTTCACTTATGACAACAACAAAATCAACAACTACAACAACAACAACCAAACATCACAAGAGCCACACAAATCAAGCACAAATTGTTGAGAAAAGATGATAAACATGATGAAGAGGCAGGCGAAAATGGATTTTGGATTCTTTGGCAACTTTTTGGTTGCACTCTCTCGCACACAAACACACACACACACACACTCTCTCTCACACACACACATAGCAAATGTAAACCACAATTGTCCACTTAGTGTAATTTATTTATTTGTAATTAATTTATTGACAAACACACAAATTTTTATCATATTTGCTTATTCCAAAGTTCTATCTATCTCACTCTATGTCTATCTCACTCACACACACACACACTCTATCTCTCTGGCTTTCATACATTTGGCTTACAAATACGACAATTATGATCTTCTGTCCTGGCTTTCATTTTCAAAAAAAAAACAACGTAAATAACTGAACGTAAATTGTAGCTAAAAGTTGAACGCTTGAAAGGCTTGAAATTGTTAAAACTTTTGCTTTTTTTTGTATAAGGTCGTTTACTGTGTAATTTATTATTTATTTATTTATTTATTTATTATTTATTGTAAAAAACAAAACAAAACAACAACAACAACCAGAAGATTAAGCACACACAAAACTTTGCTTAAATAAATTTTAAATGAAATTTGTGTAACAAACTTTTTGACAAACCAATGGAAATTGCATTTGTGTTTTATTTCAAACAAGCTGAAAAAACTGTAGCATACTTTCAAGCGTACAAGCAATTAGACGGTAAAAGGTATCCTTACTCTCACTCTGTCTGTCTGTTCTCTCTCGGTTTCTCTCTCTCTGTCATCATCAACTGTCTGCCTGATTGACTACTTCCACACACATACAGTCTCATCACGCCCAGCTATAAAAAAAAGCACCGGGGACAATGCCTTTATCTATGTATGAAATATGTGTATCTAAATTTAAAAATTTACCTCAATTAACCAACAGCAAAGGGTAAATGCTTACACTAACTACGTCACATTACCAGGGTTGGGTTTTTGCAGTAGATTGCCACATGCTAAAAACACATTAGCAGCACTTCACTTCTAACGATGTGTTTGCATGAGATAAGGGTAGGGTTACAAAATTAATTAATTATTAAATACTTTAAAATTAAACCTAGAAATGTTATAGTCTTAGTAGCTTTCGAGAAGTAATTGGATTGCATTTCCCACCTCATAGAAAAGGCGGCTATAAATATAGATCTTTTGGGAATGGAAATTTTGAAAGAGTTCTTTGTACGGACCGGTCAGTCGATAAGGCAAGCTGCTCAGATTTGACGGAGGCAGAAAGCCATCTAAAATGGGGCATCATAGTTCTTCAGTTTAACAAGTATAAAAGACAGTCCAACTACAGCTTTCTATTTTCCAATTGTCTGACCATATATATAATCTGGATCAAAATTGGACTGCTATATCATATAGCTACAATGGGAACGATCTATCGAAAACTAGTCTTAGTGAGAAAACACCTTTTGGTTTTCGATGGAAACGTCTTTAAACTTTGCATTTATTGGTTTTTTATGCTTTTTCAAGATTCCACGAAGTTTGCTCAAATCGGAAAAATACTTACTTAGTGTAGCTTCCATTGAAAAGTGAAAAATTGTCTTGGTAAGATTTGCTTTTTGTTTTTAATGAACACGCTCGTAAATTTGGCTTGTGACTATTTATCTTTTGTGCTTTTAAACAATTCGAAAAAGTTTTATCAAGATCGGATGACTATTGCATAAAGCTTCCATATGAGCAGTCGATCGGAAAACTAGTTTTAGTGTGAAAAACTGTTTAGTTTTCCATGTTGGCTAGCAGGTATTAGCAGTTCATATTGGACATTTCACAATAACAAGGACTTGCATTAAGAGAGAAAAAAATTAATATAACTCGAATACATTGCACATAAAACTACTAAAGATAACCAAATAAGGGTTGCTAGAAAACTTTTTTAGACAAGATTTTGCCGTTAAAACAAATAAACATGGGACGTAAGCACTTCTTCTTCTTCTTATTTGGCCCGATATTTCTATCACAACCGTTTGACGGTCTCGGCCGCTGCTATTAATGCCCGCCACTCGCCTCTGTCTTGTGCGAGCTGGCACCAGTTGTTCAGTTCAAGCGCCTTTATGTCTCTCAGCACCTGTTTTTCCCTCCTGCTTTCCCTAATTCGTTCGCCTTCCGCCTGTACACTTTTTTTACTGGAGCTTCTTCATCCATACGAGTAACATGTCCAGGCCAGCGCAGCCGCTGTTGTTTTATGCGCTTGACTAGGTCAGTGTGGGACGTAAGCACTAATTTTTATTAATTTCATACCTTTTGCATAAAAAAAACCTCAATAACCTTTTTAAACAAAGTGATTTTGTTTATTGTCTTGGCAAATAAACGCATGCATAAGTGATCTTTGGAAATTAGAATCGCAACGGTAAAAAGTTTTTTTTTATAAACTAGTTGTTATCTTTTCGGAATTTTTTGAATTTTGACGCCATCTAAAAGTTTAGATTTTGAATTAATTACCGCTAGCCTGACAATTTCGTCCATATTGCAACAGTGTGTGCCACTTCTATACTGCTTAAATTTGCGTTTTGATCTTTAATAAGGCTTAGGCAGGGTGATAGGCCAACCGGAGTCGGAGTCTTTATAAATTTTGGGCTCTTCGAACCAAGCCTGTGCCAGACTTAAGACAATAGCTAAAAGAATTAAATTTGTTCCAGTTTTTGAAAGTTTTTTTTTATTATTCTCATTGTAAAGTCATACAAATATGTTTAGCTTGCAATTATGACACAGAAATACTCAGACTAAATGACTTACATATCATTTCGATTTAAAAGCTATTTTATTTAGGAACCATGCGACTAAACATTATTTGCTATAAGCCGAAAACGTATAATATAAGCCGAACCTCTATAAAAATTGCGCGCAAAACACCTAAAAGACAGCCTAAGACATTCATTCCCCTTTGTAAGTGTGTGGCCTCCATTGGACTTTGCACTCAACCTACGGCCGCCACGTCTAAAGCAGAAGACCAAAACGCGTCCCATCAACCTGAAGCCTCCTTTGTTGTGGTGTGTGCCTCTGTTTAAAGATATGCCAATAGCATAACTAGACCTCGAGCCAGTTAAAACTGCAAGTTACAGTATAAAGGTCATTAAAACAGTCATAAAAGTTTAAATAATGACGCTGGGCTGTATTTTCAATTTTGTCTCAGCTCACTCCACCGCCTCAGATAAGCCCGAGCGAATCAAAAGCGATGGTCTTGCCTAACTCGCTGGGTCCGAGCACACTTCGCCATTCACAAAGCTTGAGCCGAGTGCATGCCGAGGCATTTCCCAAGGGAGAAAACAGCGCTCTGTTTCCTTTCCCGATGAGGGTAGGTCAGAGCTAGTTTGCGTCACATTATTTTCGCACACCAATACACTCGCTGCTTATGCCCACACTCTCTTACTCTTAACTGACAATTCCTGCTTCAGGGTCTCAAATGCGTTATTGGCCGTGTATAGCAGAAAGATTGATCGCTGAGTGGGTATCAGAAAAAACTATACAATGCTTATCGTTGTACGAAGTGCTACGTTTTTGGCCAATGACATTAAAAAAACTATGTTAAAAGCTGCGCTGAAATTGGTGTCGCTCCTTTAATTAAATTACGCTAATAAATTGCATTAAATTGAACTCAATTCCAAGATGACTTAAATTTAATAAGTTAAACCGTCAGTAAAACACAAAATGCAGACAACAAAGTGACAAAAAAAATTTGGAAACACATTCGCCCTAGTCTACTAGGACTAAAATCCATTTGAAAATATGAAAAATCCAATACCGAATGACTGGAGTTCAGCAGGGAGATCATTGAAACTTTAGTATTGCCATTGTATCGTGGCACACACAATTTATATAATGTTGGGTTGCTTATGAGTGAAAGAACACAATTGAGTAGTTTACTAAAATGACCAAATGAACATGTTCTTATATAATTGTTAATTTTTGTTCACTGAGTCTTGCTCATTGAGAGCTGTTCAATCGCTCTTGTTTAGTCTCATTTGTTAAGTGAGTTTTTCAGTGAGAATTGTTTAGTCGCTCATGTTCAGTCTCTCTTGCTCTGTGAGTTGTTCGGTGAGAGTTGTTCTGTCGCTCTTGTTCAGACTCTCTTGCTCTGTGAGTTGTTTAGTGGGAACTGTTCAGTGAGTTGTTAAGTCATCTGTTCAGTTACTGTTCTGCAGTGTTTTGCTCGTAAGTCTGTTTGTTCAAAGTAAGTTGGTGTAGCATACCCAACTGTTTTTGATTAAGAATCTTTAATAAAAAGGCAAAACTATTTTAGAGGTCGCTAATATTTAAGCAGCATATCGCAGTGTGATTAAAATTAGTTTCAATGATCACTAGTCTTCACAATGCCCTAAGGATAGTTGATAAGCAAGTGAACAACTAAACCATTGAGCTACTGAACAACAGATCAACTCAGCAACTGAACAACTGAGCGACTGAACAAGTTAGCAACGGAACAACTGAGCAATTTGAGTGAGTTGACTCACTTTGAAAAAAAAAAACAACTAGACATGTTCAGTAAAATGAACTACCTTTACCAAACACTACTAGGAAAGGAAAGGAAAACTTTGTATTCTTATTTGTTTAAGTGGGAGCACAAGAAAGCAACGAACAATTGGCATCCCCTTTTCCATCCACCTGCTGCTACGGTGTACTAAGAGCGCAAGAGCTGAGAGGGTTATAGAGAGACTTTAATTACATTACAGCAGACTCGGCGAGGAGAGGATAAAAAAATTGTACTTGTGTTGGTAAGCTCTAAAACAGCAGTCGATTTACTTGCTTTTCTGTGATTTTCTGTGCTTTCTCTCTAAAAAAATCGCAAGTTCGGCTTGCGTTTGTGTGAAAAGCACGAATGATTTCGGTTCCCTGATGTTATGGTCTGGTCAGATCTGAATTACAGGCTCTTCCAACAATACTAATATAATAAAGAGACTTCAAATAACTACTTAGCTAAATGGAGAAGGCAGAAAGATACGCTTGTGTTGGTGATCACTAAAGACAACAGTCGACATACTTGCTTTTCTGATCTCTCTCTTTAATAAAGCGGCAGGTATGGCTTCTCGATGCTATCGACTGGCCAGGTCTGCACTTTAAACAATACAGAGACAAAAGCGTACCCAAAGGAATATGTTGCAAAGTTTAAGCAACATTTTCTTTTATCAAGTGATGATATAGGATGTTGATATGGCATACGAAATGGTTTTCAGAAAGACTTCTTAATCTCATAAAGTTTAACTTACGAAATACTCTACTGGTTTATGATTAGCCAACATAAATCCAAACCGCGAACCTAACAAAACTACGAATACCGATTCTGTGAACCCGTCAAACTAAGTCCATAAAGTTTTGAGTGTTCCAACCCCAGAACGATCCCCCTCTCCAGTTTTAGGTTTGCAGCTACGGTAGGCATACTAACCATATTATAGAAGACAAACCAAAGTATGACAGATGTGGTCATTCTTGATGAAACCCCAATGAAAATTTAAGTGCATGCAATAATTGACTATATCCATCCCTGGCAAATGGTATATCTAATTATAAGAGTTTATTCTATATTTACAAGTTCTATAAAGTGGCGCTGCATAAATGTCAAAGCTTTTTATAACATTATAAGCTAATCCTGGCATGTTTCGCCCCGACCTACCCACACTCACCCACACACTCATATAAAATAATCACGTGCATGTTTCTGTGGTGGAAGCGAACAGCGGCTTATGCACATTGTCACACTCACACGCTTAGGGGTAATTAGAGGCTCGGGATAACACAGGAACAGGCCTAGCGCCGAGAACACCATTATTTCGCTTACAGCGGAAATTAACCGCATGCAACACGAAACTTCCCCCAAAAATAAAACCCCTAATGAACTCTCCCGTGCGGGCAAGCCATGAGCCGAGGTATTAACTTGACAATTTTCTATGGCCGCTGCTGCTGCTGCTGCTATTTGCCACTGCTACAGGTGATCTGAAAAACAACGTCATCGATATGTCCACGGACGCATTCCAGGCGCGTCACAATCACTTCATAGATGCCATATTCTCGCGCATAAATCGCATCGTGTCGGACAATTATGATCCATTTGTGGTACGTCTGGCCGGACGCACAGCCACGCCAGTGACGGTGAAGAATACCAAGTCGAAGGGTGGCAATCACAAGGCCACAACGGGCCACAAGAAGCTGTAAGTGTTGGGCGAGTTAAGCAAATGATGTAAATTTGTCAATCTGTGACTCTTGCAGCAAAAACACACGCTCCGAGCCACGAGCCGCCTCCGCCTCTGCCGCTGGCAACAAGGATGAAGCAGTCAAATTGCAAGAGCAATTGACGCAATTACAGACCGAGCAGGGCATCAAAGCCATTGAAAAGCAGCCACAGCAGCAGCACCAGAGCGGAAGTCCTGAAGTGCGCACCGTGTTCGGCAGCAACGAGCCGGCGGCCATCAAAGCTGGCCAAAAGAAATCCACAGCCACAGCCCAGCAGCCGCACAAACACAACACGAAAAAGGCGTCAGCAGCGACTTCTTTGAAGGCGGGCGGGGGCAACAACTACAATCAGCCCGCGGTGGGATCCAGCAAGGGGGGCGCGGAAGTCGAGAAGCTACAAAAGGCCGAGGGCAGTCTGTCTGGTCTGGCCTCGCTGAAGCGTGTGGGCAATGTGAAGGTGATCAGCGATGCGGAAGGGCGGAATTCAACCATTAAGGCCAAATTCACATTGGGCCCATTGATTCTACGCGTGGAGAAGTCCTTTAAGCGCGGCAGCGTGCGCAGCGTGAAAAGTGCCACCGCCCGCACCAACGAGATGATCGGCCGCATCAAATTTAGTGTGCTGGATGATCGGGCCACCCTGATGTCCATCAAGGTGCAGCAGCCCAAGCAGGTAAGCCAGATTCACTAACGAATCCATGCGCTTTATACAATCAGTTCTGGTGTCTCTTCCTTTGTGCAGGTGGAGGTGGAGAGCAAGGACAATCATGACCGCACACGCGAACTCGTCTGGCGTCGCACGCCCAAAATTGCCAAATTGGTCAATGAGAAACTCAAATTGGCAGCCGAGTCGCTGTTCTCACCGCAGGGCGTGGAGGTGGTGAGACTGTAGGAGCTTCTGATTGCTCGTCGTAATTGTAATGCCTAATTTATTTATTTATTTCTAAACTATTTATTTAGCTAAGTTTCTCCTCGTCTACTGATAATAAAACTAAAACATTTGTGTCTGCAAAAAATAAATAAAATCAAAATTTAGAAAGTCAAATTACTTCAGTTGTCATGTACAGGGAAAACTCTAGGCCTTGTCTACTTTTTGGAACTTAAACTTATTTATTTGAGCTTAGAAATTCTCAAGTGCGTATTCGACGAAGATTCATTTGGACCTGAAATAACATAATGTGAATGTGATGTATAGGCTACACTGCAAAAAAAATCAAAAGAGCAAGTATGCCTTATGAACGGCTAACCTTTGCTTTTAACATGGTCGAAAACTTAAGGAAACAGTCTTATAACTAATGATAATTTTGTGTTCGATTAAGTAGCTTGATAGCAAACCAACGCCGAAATGTTTGCATTGCTGCGCGGAATGCGACTGAGGCAAACCATTTTCTGTGATAAGCTGTGAGGCATGGATTGGCTTGTATACATGGAATTAGATGCCCCTCATATATCTGGCTTACAAGGCATCTGAACGTTTCTCCAGATGCAAGCTTGTAACGAAAACGCTTCGTATCGCCTCGGCTGCACACTCTGTCTACAAACAGGGTCGACTTTGCACAGGGAAAGTGGCGTGGGTCTTTTGTGCTGCTTCAACGAGTGCGTTACAATAATAATATCGTAGACAGAGATGAGGTAAGAAGAGTGGGAAAACAAACCGAACAGCTGGAAAATGGACAAACAGAAAGAATACCTATCTAATGTTTGAGGAACTGAGATGTTATGAGCCTCCTTCTATACCCACCCAACCTGTAGAATCAAGAAAAAATTACGATTCTACCCAAAATATGCCTCTGTGCTTATACTTGAGGAGCCCTCAAGAAAAGGAAGAAGTTATTTAATGTTTACCTATAATAAATACTTGAGAAGCCCTCAAGAAAAGAAGGAAGTTATTTCATGTTTACTTATAACATAATTCAACTTCAAATCAACTACTTATCGTGTGGACTTAAATCTAATAATAGGAACTAACAGAACATTATGAAGTGGTAAGGATTGATATTATGAACATTTCATGAATAATTAGGACCAATCGATAAAGCAAAATAAAAATAAATGAAAAGTAACCTATATTTCATGTATCTCAGCATTAGACTGGTCAATAATATTGGTTTCTTTGTTTTAAATCTAAGGAAACTTCAGTCCTAGTAAGATAAGGGTTGAGATTTTCTTAACGTTACTAATGATTCTGATTACGTTACGACTGCGACTATTGAAGTTATGTTGCATGCCCTTTTTCACTTAAATTCGGCTAGGCCGTACTCACACGCATTAAAGTCCATCGCTGCCAGCAGGCCTGTTGACGTTGTGGTGACTGAGGATTTTCAAAAGATTACAGGAATGCAACAAACTCACAGGAGGCGCAGTGCTATGATAAAAGGTCGAAAAAAAACTTATAAGTACAATATAACAAAGGCAAAATTAATTTAATTTCAAAATAGACTGTTTCCAACGATAGAAAAATTTCCAGAAAACCATTGAACTCTTCCAACTAAAAGATCACATGAGTCAGCTGCCATTGTTGGTTACACGTCAGCGTAGGTCTGTGACGTCATACGTAGTAGCACTTGATCGCACATCCAAAAGTGGGGTTATGTGATCATGACACGATAGGTTAGAGTCTACCAGCTATTTCGTCCATGATCTGGGAATAGGAGCATCCGTTGGCATAACACTAGGTTCTGACGCGACTGGGATTGGTGTAGATTTTTGGGTTGGGTTTAGCACGGCCTCCTGCTCAAGCCTGAGCAAGACGTAGATTAGACAGGTGGAGTTGGCAAAACAATTTGTTACGAATGTCGATGGCTAAATGCACTTGTGGGTGTTCGTATTTGATAATAAAATTGGAGTCACTCACTTTACCGAAAATGTCGTGGATTGCGACTGCTCTCAATTAATTGATTCAGGGAAATCGAACGTGCTCTGGCACAGGAAATCCAACATGGGCTGTCTGGTACGACCGTATTTCGTTTGGCGAAAAATAACATAAAATCGATTACCAGACCAACGCTTAAGCTGCCAGATCAGTCGCCAGCATTTTAGCAGTCATGTCCAGAAAAGTGTATCCAGTGATCGATTAAAAAAAAAGTTGCACCATTACAAGCTAACAGATCAAAGGAATTAATTCGTCAAGTCGATTTAAAAACTTAAAAAAAGTTCGTGAAACTTTGGGTCTTGCTTATACAACTTTTTTAACATTAATTTTTTCTCAAAGTGGCTGTCAACCGGTTCAAGTTTCAGCTCTTTATTGACTAAAACCAAAACAGGTCGATAGAACCAGATTTTATTTGATTTTTTTCTATTTAAGAAATTCTTCATAAAAATATTTTCCACAAACAAATTGGTTTGACCAAACAGTGTTGTCCTGCACCCTTATCCCATTTTCTAATCTACGGATTGAATTTGATAATTAAATTAGCAACAAGTAAATTAAGTTTCTATTGTATACCCTTGCAGAGGGTATTATAAAATTGTCCGGATGTTTGTAACGCATAGAAGGAAGCATATCCGACTACATAAAGTGTATATATTCTTGATTCGCATGACGAGCTGAGTTGATCTGTCCGTCTGTCTGTTTCTATCTATCTCCTCCATCAGTTTGAAAGTTATCTTCGCCAAACATTGCATGTAGTCTTTTAAGACATATGTAAAATGGCTTGACACAGCACCAAAGGGACAAAGCCGAGCCTCTCTCAATCTCTTGGCTTGTGCGCTTCTAATTTTTGGCACTTTTAAAATCTCATACAATTCTGGGAACTCAAAGTGTTTCTTTAGATCGTATGGCTGGCAAAAGGCCTTAGAGCAGTGAGAACATTGGGAAG
Source organism: Lordiphosa collinella (assembly GCA_018904265.1). NCBI lineage: Eukaryota > Metazoa > Arthropoda > Insecta > Diptera > Drosophilidae > Lordiphosa > Lordiphosa collinella. The sequence goes on along the minus strand of JAEIFV010000030.1, from coordinate 801,988 downwards.
GTCACTCTCCAGTATGCGTACGGATATGCTTCTTCAGAGAGTCTTTTTGGAGGAAGGATTTGGAGCACTGAAAGCAGTTGAAGTGTTGCTGGCCGGTATGAGTAAGTAGGTGTTTATTTGGAATGCTCTTTCGACCAAAACACATTGAGCATTCTGGGAATGAGTGAGGTCGCTCGCCAGTATATGAAAGTTGGTGTCGCTCCAGATTGCGTTCATTGCGAAAGGTCTTCGAGCAGTGGGAAAACTCGAAGTGTTTCTTTCTCTCGCGAGTATGAGTACGTAGGTTTTGATTTAGATTGCTTCTTGTGTAAAAGGTCTGCGAGCACTGCGAACATTGGAAGGGCCGCTCTCCAGTATGAGTAGCCAGGTGTGCCTTTAGAGAGCTCCTCAGGGCACTGGGTACATTTAAAAGGGCGTTCGCCCGTATTCGCTTGCTGGTGCACCTCCATATAGCACTTTACGGCAAAGGTCTTCGTGCAGTGGAGACATTCTAAGGGTCGCTCGCCAGTATGCGTGCGTTGGTGTCGCTCCAGGTTGTGCATGGTGGTAAAGGTCTTTGGGCAGAGGAAAAACTCGAAAAGCCGCTCTCTGCTCGCTTTTCCAATGTTTCTGAGGGTCTTTTCTTCTGTGGTGTGTACGTTTAAGCGCTTCAGGTCTAGCTCCAATCGCCAATTGAAATTTAAAGCAATTTTTGCCGCTGCCAAGCAAGAGGGGCATATGTGTTTAGGTAGACCCAGAGCGGGCTTCATCCCTCGGCCAGTCGTCTCCTCAATCATAATAGTCAAGTCTTGTGCTTTATCGGAGTCGGTGTATATATTCAGCCAGTTGGTGCCCACACAGCCCGGACTGGCCTCACAGCGTGAGAGTGGTAATTACTACAAGCTGCAAATTTATTTGTAATATTTTTAGATGGATTGTTTCGACATATGTACAATAGAAAGTTTTACTTTCTCTTATACTCATTTTTGGCACGAATATCTTTGTCCAAATTTCTTTGGCGCAAATTATTTGGGTGTGTGACCACACCTTTAGTAGCCAACAACCTTAGCTTTTACTTTCTATCTTAAATTGGCCCCCATATGTTCGTTTATCGAGACAAAAAGAATTCCTGTAATTCCATCTAAAGAGCAAAATTGTATCATTTCTGGCCCAGGTCGGTCTGGGCTCCTTTCGCTGGTAAACAAAGGCGCAGCAATTGCCATCCCCAGCTGCAGTTGCAGTGGCCCCAACTGGCAATCCCAATACACGTATCTGTGTCAGGTGGCTTGCAGTTTTCATTAATGTTGCAGATGGGAAAGGCAACTCTGGAGGGGAAATGCTATGGGGTAACGGGAAGGGATGGCCGGATTCCATACAAAGTAAATATGAGTGCGTTCTAGTGTATTGTATGGCATCTAAGGCGGAAGGACATGCAATTTGTTGTTGTTTGCTTTTGTTGTTATGTAGTCACGCTCTGTCTCCCTCTCTCACCCACACACAAACACACACACACACAGTGTTTCTTTTGGTCTCCATCAGGTATGCTGTTTGTTTTGTCTTGTCTGGCATTTGTTGTTGTTGTTGTTCTTTGTTGCACCTAAATTGACAACAATATCGTTTCATTTGCTCACTGAAGTGAACTCATCAGTGCCGTGAGGAACCTCCCTCACACATGCACACACACACACACACACAAGCCACTTTATTTTTTACCAGCTGCTGGTCAACTTGATTATATTGAAAAGAGACACCGAACAATGTGTTCAAGCTTAAACTTTTAACCAAATTCTTACTTACATTGCAAATAGAACTTAAAATTGTTGCTTATTTATGCTTTTACAACAATTTAAACAAATGCAATTACCCAGAGGGAGGGACAAATGAGAAGGAGAACTCATTTGCACTTTTGTGAGAAAGGAAAAAATATCCAAATTTTTGCAAGCCAAAAATTCTTGAGCTTAAAATTTGCATTTGTTATTACTTCGTCGGTTTGCAGTTTGCAGCTATTGTTGAATATGCAACAATGCCCTAGTCCCAGTCAGACAACGACGACGCCTGGCGAATGAAACGCCCAAAACTTGGTTAGCAGATTTAATTCCAAACTGGGGCTCTGATTGCATTACCAAGTGGGCGGAATGACGCCCGTCCTGTTTATTTGAGAGAAGCACAAGAATATTTTCATAAATCATAAAATGTAAGTTTTACAAATGCACTAACAATGCCAGCGGGGGATCAACGGTTCAGTGAACTATGGGATCGGGTTTGTATTTCGAATTTGGGTTCCTAAATTTCCTACGCAAACGTTTTAAGGACCAGGATTTGCATCTGGAATGTTCGTACCCTCAATGGAGAGCGAGCGGGATTCCAAGCTGGATGTCCTCGCGAAATACTCATCGGACGTTACCGCGCTTCAGGAAATGCGATGAACTGGACAGGGGTGTAAGAAGATAACATACGAAACCAACGCCCCATGGGAGTTCTACTACAGTGGACATGAATCAAGCGCGAGTTTGGCTGTGGTTTTGTAGTCAATGAAAGACTGTGCCTCTCTGTCAACAGCTTTACACCAGTTGACAAGCGACTTGCCGCACTCAGACTTATAGCAAAATATTTTAATATTAGTCTTATCTGTGCGCACGCCCCGACAGAAGACAAGAACGAATCGGAAAAAGACGATTTCTATGAGCGCCTAGAAGACCCATATGAGCGCTGCCCCGATCACGACATCAAGATCGCGCAAAAATCGGGAGAGAACAAGTTTTTCGCCCGACTATCGGCCGACTTATAGCCTATTTCCACTATGATCACATATTTCGATATGTACATATTTTTTTTCTGAGCGTTTCCATATGTTATGTACATATTTTACAGATTCGTAAACATGTGAATGGCAGCTGACAATTCAAATTTGAGTTATTATGCACTACATCTTTGCACTAAGTTCTATGGAGCTCAAAACAATAAATGCAGTTGCATTTGGTATGAGACATTATTTTATAATTATTGCTTAAGTACTTTCTCAAATAAAAGTGAAAAAAACACACACAAATTACAAGTTTGATTTGTGTTTGCAAAATAAAATTAAAGAAAAAATTCCTAAAGACTCAACATCAAATAAAATAAAACAATATACTCGTACTAGCTTCTATGCTTTTCTTAACATTTTCTTTTATAGTTTGAACATATTAGACTAAAATTCTATAGTGGCATTCTCCATGCGCTCCTAATCTCAAGCGAGCAGTTGCTTGTCGGTCAAGTACCTCCATCTACTCTGTTGTGGCAGCCACCATAGCCTTTACAAACGGTGTCATCTCGGCCTGGTCCAGTTTGCGTTTCTACAGGCAAACTGAATTCCCATGTGAGGCCAGTAAGCCACACGAGTCACTTTTCCTCAACACACTGTTTGAGAAAGAGGATGATGGCTGCGCTGACTTTACGGCTCCGTCTGAAACACCTTGCGTTTTTAGTTCAGCCCTGTATAAAAAATCCTATTATTTTATCTTTAAATGTCTAATTTTTTTGCGAACGTCTTTCCATTGAATTAATTTGGCAACCATCCTTCCAAATAAATTGGTGTCCCGCGACAAAAATTCTTCTCCCACATATCCATGAGCATGACTTTATGGAGTCCTTCCAAGACACTGACTTACGTTTTGGAGCCATTTGAAATCAAATTTATTAATATTAAGAATAATATTATGAAACTAGCCCTTACCTTCAATTATCATTTCAAATAAATTTTAAACCAGGGTTGACTTTTTGTGACATCGATAACATCAGGGTTGATTTTTTTGTGACATTAATACCAAATAATCTAGTATTTTCTTTTACAACACTGTTATCACTGTTGGCGAATAGACACATATATTAAATATGTACATTTTTTTTCTATGGAAAAAATGTTGCATATTTTTGGGTATGTGATAAAATGTGAGAATATGTACATATTTGCTATAGTGGAAATAGGCTATTAGTCTGCACAAAAAAACCTCCGATAATGGAGAGAGGCTAATAGACTTCGCTTCGGGCCGGAACATGGTCTTTAGTAGTACCAGATTTGAACTCCGCGACGACCACAAGGCGACCTGAAAGTCCCCTGATCAATCAACACGAAACCAGATTGATCACGTTGTGATAGACAGACGGCACTCATCGAGTGTCCTAGACGTACGTGCGCTCCGAGAAACGAATATTGACTCGAATCACTACATTGTTGCAGCCAAAGTACGCACACGGCTCAATGTGGCACATGCCGCACAGTCTAACACATGCCGAAAGCTGAACGTTGAGAAGCTGCAATCACAACGGACATCGGAAACCTACTCAGAAAAACTCACCCAGTTGCTAAGGGAAACCCCACGTGGCCCTACTGGTGTAGGCGAACAGTGGAAGCATAGGAGCATAGGCTGCCAAGGAGATTCTCGGATTTTGCCGAAAACTCCCGAAAACAGTCATGGTACGATGATGAGTGCCGCCGCGCTACTGCAGAGAAAGACGCTGCCTTTCAGAAGGAAGAAAAATGAGCAGGAAAAGCGCATGAGGGAGGAAGTCGAAGTGCTGGTTGGAAGGAGTGAGACTCGAAAATTCTACCAAAAGATTAGGCAACTAACCGAAGGTTTCAAGCCCAGAATCACACTATGCAAGGACGGTCAGAAATCCGCAAGTGGCACTAGACAAATGGAGGAACTATTTCTCGAACCTGCTGGGAGGTGATGACGAACACAATGACGCCTCTGGGGAAGTAATGACACCTCCAATCGATAGCATAGAGATTGACCCGCAGGACCAAAATGAAGTCTTGTTAGCCATAAAGAGACTAAAAAATTCCAAATCTGTTGGCGCTGATGAGCTGCTCGCTGAATTTTTCAAGGCTGGCGGTGAGGAGCTGGTAAGGTGCATGCACCAACTCCTATGCAGAATATGGTCCGAAGAAAGCATGCCCGAAGATTGGAATATTTAAAAACGGAGTACCGCGGGATCAGTCTCCTTCCCATTGCATATAAGGTTCTACCATGCATCCTATGTGAACGTCTAAAGCCGAGAATGAGTGAACTGATTGAACCTTATTAGTGTGGCTTTAGACCTGGCAAATCCACCACAGACCAGATATTCACACTGCGACAAATCCTGGGGAAGACCCAAGAAAGAAAGATCAACACCCACCACCTTTTTGTTGACTATAAAGCCGCCTTTGACACGCCAATAAGGTCAAAGTTCTTTGAAGCCTTGTTTACTTTTGGTATACCAACAAAGTACGTTCGACTTTGCATGATGACGTTGAGAAGCATACAAAGCTCCGTCAAAATGGGAAAAAAACTCTCCGAGCCTTTCGATACCAAAAGAGGTTTTAGGCGGGTGACTTATTTATTCTGCTGATGGAGTACATACTGCGCCAGTGCCCAAATGCTAACAGAACGGGCACCATCTGTACCAGAGATAACATGCTACTTGCATATGCCGATGATATTGATATAATCGGCTTAGCGGTAAATGAGGATAAGACGAAATACCTAAAATCAACGCGCAGTAAGTCACCGCTTGGACAATCTGTTGCAATGGGAGAATACAACTTCAAGGTTGTTAAGGAATTTGTCTACCTCGGAACGACGATAACCAGCGACAACAACACCAGTCTGGAAATCCGAAGAAGAATTACTCTTGCAAACCGATGTTACTACGGGCTCAGTTAGGAGTTCAAGAGCAGAGCCCTCTCTCGGAAAAGGAAAATTGCGCTATACAAGTCACTTATCATCCCAGTCCTGCTATACGGCGCAGAAGCATGGACAATAACAAAAACGGATGATTTATGGACCTCTAAAAGTTGGCGACGAATTTCGCATCCGAACGCATCACGAACTGTACGAGCTTTATGGGGACACTGAGCTTGTCCAGCGCATAAAACAACAGCGGCTGCGCTGGAAAGGACATGTTACCCGTATGGATGATAACGCTCCAGCAAAACAGCAAAATGTTGGGAAAACATTTTCTAGATGTTCGGAAAATATTTTGGAAAAATTTTTGAAAGAAAAATATTTTTTTTTTAAGTTTTAGAGAGAAAAGGGATTGAGGGATGTAGATACAGAAGACGACTCCAAGACGTATATAAAAACTTTAATATTTTTTTTAAAAGGATATTTTCTTTCTGTTCCGTGGTCATAATTATTATTTCTTTAAACGTTTGTTGCTTGGCGACGTTTCGACTCAAATTATATTTTAGTTTTCTTCCAAAATATTTCGGACGCGCGTTGTACCATTATGCATTTTCCAGCCTAAAAGTATGCTATTTATGAATTTCCTGATTTCCTGAAAGAACCTTGCACTTTAGGAAAGTTTTCCAATTATTAGCCATAAACTCCTTTTGGAAAAGTGTTCAAAACATACAAATTTATTATCATTGGGTCACAAATACATCAATCTTCAATTTTGCATGCCAGAATCTCCAATATATTTCGGACGCGCATCGGCATCCGTCTTTAGGGACACATCTGTACCGTCTGACGTCGAGTTCAGCACTTTTTGATGATGAAAGCTAAGGGTGCTTGATTTCAATTTCTTTTCAGATTATAGTTAAGCACTTTTGCCTGTAATAAAAATGAACACCTTTAACTATAAACAGCAACGAACCGGCACTCTTTCAAGTTACTTCAGTTGGAAAAAGCAATTCAAAGTTAATTTACTTAAACTCCTTTCATAGAGTAACCAAGCTTCTATTTGCTGGCACACCAAAATGTGAAACCAAATTAGAAACTTTTGCTGCCACTTTTTTGGATTTTACTTTTTTTTTTGGATTTGAAAAGTTTTAATACCTAAAGACTTGACTAGGCATATGCCTCTTATTAAGCCTAGGCCCACATTTCAATGTCCTGCTCATATGTCTATATATATGTATGTATGTGAAATGTGTACGAGAATGTGTGAAAAGTTTGGCCTGGTCCAAAAGTTATTAAAACTATGCTCAACTTTTGTGAACATCAGCCAGCAAAACATCTTGTACGAATTAGGCTATAACTACATATATCCGGGGTTGTACAAGGTCAACCGGCGGGGATATTAATCAACTTGTTTAATTAGCTCCAACAAAGCTCCTGGATGGGCTCCACCTGACTGTCAAACTAAGACAATGTCTCCGCTCCGACTGAAAGTGTCGCCGCGGCTTGCCACAAAAGCGACAACTAATTGCCACATAATCAGCAACAACAATGAGAGCAGAGCAACAACCACAACAAGCGGTAACTATTGTGGCGCCGAAATGGGGTTGGGGTTGGGGTAGGTGCTGGCACTGCTCAGTCTGGGCTTTGCGGATTTAAAGCACTTGCTCTTTTTACCAACTCAATTTACGCTAATTACTGCTTTTCGCCTCAGCGATAACAGCAGCAGCAGCAGCAGTAACCACTGCTGCCATGCCAACCCAACTCAGCCGGCGGCGGGATCAGGATGGTGGAGCATCATCAACGTCAGCACCCGTTGCCCATCTGCAGCAAATTTCCATACGCCATGCGAATTTATATTGTCATTAGGCTCTTTTTATGCAAACTTCGCACTTGCCAGTTTATTTTATTGAAATTTCTGCCTGCTGGCCATGCCAGCGAATTCGCCGCAAAAGAGATGAGAGAGAGTGAGAGAAAGAGAGTGGTTGAGATTTGCCCATGCGCGCTCTTTATTACTCTTTGGCACTGACCTAAAGGTTTCTGACTTGTCAATGATATTGTCTGAGGTAACTGATAATGATAACGTGAAGAGAGCTTAGGGTGGAGGCTAAGGAAAACTTACTTTTGAAGAACTATTGTGCATTTCGAATGTATTCTGAATGATTGACAAGAATTAAAATGATATAGTTCTTTATAGGGGAAAATGCTCGGAAAAGTTCCATACAAAATAGCTTTTGCTATTGTGTAGGCTTCAAATATTATTTTAGAGCGAAACTCCCTACAGAAGTAAGCAAAATTAAGTTTAACTGCTGCGAAAGGCTCTCAAGTTAAATCGCTCATACGCCGCGTTGTCCGTTTTTCAACATTGAGTTACTTAAGAATCATTTTACTAGATTCAAAAATGTAAATAATAAAATTAGAATAGAACACTTAAGCTAAATAACAAATAAGGAGAGGAGAAGCTAAGGAGAGGTACTTTCCGATGGTACCAAAGAGAGTTCAAACCATAGAATGGATTCCCCGAAAAACGCTCATAAAAAGGGTCAAAATAGGCACTTTTAGCAACTTTAAGCTCAAATTACTAAAAAATCACGACGTGATGGACAATTTCTGAAAACGCAGTCTTGCTTAGCACACGAAAATCATCTAGAATCACTACCAACCCTTCCATTTACTGGAAAAAGTCGAATTTTGTTGCCATGAGTAACTAGGCATAAACTTTTTTTGCAAAAGTGTTCAAAACATACAAATTTGCTATCATTGGCTCACAAATGCATACCAGAAATCTTGATCACATAATTTTCTATTGGTACACCAGCTATTAAAGTCACCTTTTGCTAACTAATGATTTTTGAAGAACAATAGCGAAAACCAATAATAATTCTTTTTTTTTTTTTTGGAGTTTAAACATTGTGGTAAGTACTATAGGGTAGTTCCTTTGGTCTGGTGCCCTTGAAATTGCGGGTTTTAGTGAGGCAAATGAAACTTTTTTGTGAACAAAAATTCAATTTTACAAAGACCTACCAAATTCAGTTTAGATTTGTTAAGGCTGAAACTCTTTGCACCTTGTAAAGACATCAATTTCGCTTCCGTTTCACTTTGCCTCAAAGTGCACTTTGGTGCACTATTTGAGAAATGTTGACTCCTATGAGATAACCGTAATTTTGGCTAAGAACAACTAAGAACAGTGGGCGTACTCAGCAGATAAATCCGATTTACGATTACTGATTTACAACTTGCAGTTTCTGATGATTCTCTGTTGAATGACACTGAATGCTTAGTTTAGGTTATTCTCAGGCTTATTACATTTGGTCAAAAATACATTGTCAAAATTTTTGAGGGCTTTTTAGCGCTGTAAGTTCGGCAGTTCATTCTTTATTTTGGCGTTAACAATTGGCCGTAAAATCGATAAACTGTCTTGCCAATCATGATTACCAAATTTATCAGGCGCAATCGGCAATCACTGTATTCACCACTTAAAATCGGCATTCATAGATCAGTAATCGAAAATCGGATTTATCTGCTGAATACGCCCAATCAGATTGTGACAATCGGTTTTTTGATTGTCTCTATACCGAAAAAAAAAAATGCCGGAAAAATGTTTTGGTTCAGTGTATAGTTGTTTCAATAAATAAATTTTTATTCCGTTTCAAATAAAGTCCGCTGTCTGCTTAAGGGTACTGTATACCTTCAGAAAAATTTTTCTTTTGAAATTTTTTTATCTTGGCTTAAACTATGTGTCATGGTGTTTAAAACATGCGCTAAAAATTTCAAGTCAAAAAAAATTTTTCTTTTTGACAATTTTTTTTGTGCATGTATGTAGGTCGTATCGTCGTAGTTCGAAAAAATATTTTTGATCATTTTTTTTTGCAAATCAACTGCTGGTTCCAAAAAAAAACATTAAAAAACACGAAAAAGTTATTATCAGCCATGCTCCCATTTTCGCTTTCACAAAAATTTTCCGATTTGGAGAGCAAATTTGTTCAAAAAACCGGTTTCAGATCGCAAAACTTTTGCGAATGCGAAAATGGGAGCATGGCTGTAAATGTTAGTATTTAACGAAAAATTGGAAAATTGACCAAAAAAAAAAAAATTTATTTTTCCTACGATATTATTTTTTTACCACGTTTTTACAAACTTTGACCCTAATTTCTCAGGACTACCAGAGATTTTTTTCTCAGAGAAAACTAGAAAATAGTTTTTTATTTCAACGAAAACAGCAGTCGAAACTTTAAATTTTAATATCACGAAACCACTTTTTTGAAAATATTTCACACGATTAGACTAATAACTGTTGACCAATCAATATATAACGAAGTTAGGACGAATGAAAGGGGTAAAATAAGAAAATTTTCGATATTTCGGCTTAGAAACCCCATAACTACGATACTTATAACCCCTTAACTACATCAGTTCTTAACAAAACCCTATTTTCATTTTTAATTTCGCATAATCCGTTTTCAACATTTCATGTGAAACATGGGCCTTTGTTTAATTTTTATATCCTTGCAGAGGGTATTATAAAATTGTCCGGATGATTGTTACGCATTGAAGGAAGCATCTCCGACCACCTAAAGTATACATATTCTTAAACATCATGAAGAGCTGAGATGATTTAGCCCATTCCGTCTGTCCGTCCGTCAGTCCGTCTGTTTCTATGCTATCTCCTCCGTCAGTTTTAAAGCTATCCTCACCAAACTTTGCACGAAGTCTTTTGGTACAAATACGCTGTACATTTGTCGGAACTGGCCGGATCGGATGACTATAGCATATAGCTGTCATAGGAACGATCGGTCGAAAAACTAGTTTTAGTGGGAAAAACTTTTTTGTTTTTAATGGAAACATCCCAAACTTAGTATTTCTTAGTTTACTGTGCTTTTCCATGATTCCACTAAATTTGGTAGAAATCGGACATCCATATAGTATAGCTATCATAGAAAAGTATTATCTGAAAAGTAGTCTTAGTTAGAAAAACTTTCTGGTATTCAATTGAAATGGCCTCAAAACTTGCATGTAGTTGTTTTATATGCTCCCTCACGATTCTACAAAGTTTGGTTAAAATCGGATGACTATAGCATATAGCTGCCATAGGAACGATCGGTCGAAAAACTTGTCTTAGTGAGGAAAACTTTTTTGTTTTTGATGGAAACGCCTCCAAAGTACGTTTTTCTTAGTTTACTATCCTTTTCCATGATTTCACTAACTTTGGTCGAAATCAGATGACTATAGCATATAGCTGCCATAGGAACGATCGGTCGAAAAACTAGTTCTAGTGAGAAAAACTTTTTTGTTTTTATTGAAAACGTCCTTATCATTGGCATACTCTTATTGTGTATCCTCTTACACAATTCTACAAAGTTTGGTCGAAATCGGATGACTATAGCATATAGCTCCCATAAGAATGATCGGTCGAAAATCAAGTTCGAGTGAGGAAAACTTTTTTGTTTTAAATGAAAACGTCCTTTTTATTGGCAAATACTTATTTTATATACTTTAATACATTTCTACAAAGTTTTATAAAAATCGGATGACTATAGCATATAGCTGCAGTATGAATGATCGGTCGAAAAAGAAGTTCTAGTGAGAAAAACTTTTTTGTTTTAAATGGGATCGCCTCCAAATTTCGTAATTAACAGTGTATCATGCTTTTCCATGATTTCACCAAGTTTGGTCGAAATCAGACATCTATATAGTATAGATCCCATAGAAAGTAAGGTCCAAAAAGTAGTCTTAGTTTGAAAAACTTTTTTGTTTCCAATGGAAGCTGCAAGGGTATACATAACATCGGTCGAGCCGAAGTTAACTTTCCCCTATTTTTTTTGCTCCGAACTCCCAAACAACTGTACTTTCTAAATCAAGAGCGGTTTCCAAATGTAATTTTAAAAAATTTTGTATTTTTGACTTATTGAAAAGTTCAGAAGTTGCAAATGTTGCTTTTGCATTAAAATATTTGGCATGACAAGTGCAAATTGCTAAAAAACAATGATAATTTTTGGTGAAGCACCTAGGATATTTCTAAGTTTTTCATGAATTGGATAGCTGGCCGAGTGTAAAGTGACTGTCAACATTTTGCAGCTGATTATTGTTAATAAATGGGAAAATTGTCCTCAAATATCGGAAATCGCATTCCTCAGGTGGGAATAGTATAAAAGTGCAACAGCTTCAAACTCAATTAACCGTTTTTTTATCCTCTTTTCGTACGGACAATGCTCACATTTTCCCCAATTTTATCTTTGTATAAAATCAGGAATTTTTATTGAGTTCCTTTCATTTTCTTTCCCACATTTATCTTAGTTTTAGCTCATTTAAAAGAAACTATTTCAAACATTTCATTGTTGGGCCTTGAAAGAGCATCAAACACAAATAAAGAGAACTTTGGCAACAAAATAGAGCAGAAGAAGAATCACCTGCGGCGAATTCACTTGTCGTGCCCCAGCATAACCGAATGAATCTGTCTGGGAACCCCCGATACGACACGAAGACAGCGGCAACGACAACAAACACGAGGCCGCCGGTCGCGTCGTCTTCGTCGTCGGGTATCTGCCTGGCTGCCTGGCAAGTGCAAGGCCCAAAAATCAGTTTCAACGCGACATTCACAGCGAACGGTGGGCCAAAGCGCAATTAGACCAAACAAACCAACAAAGTACAAGAATCGCAACAAAAAGTTGATGAAAATGTAAACCCAAGAACGTGAGACGCGAAAGTATTCCACATCTGTATGTGTGTTACCCTCTATGTGAGTGTGTGTGTGCCCAAGTTAAAGTTGCGACAAAAAGAAAATGGGTCGTAAATTTTGAAACGTGTGAAAACGCAGGAAAAGCCTCATTGCCCCATTGCCGGCTGTAGGAATTGAATGACCTTTGTTGCTGCCGTTGTTTGGAAATTGTTGTTGCTGTTTGCTTATGCCTTTTGGGCAGTTAAATAAAACGCGCACAGCACGCGAATATTTTATGACATCGTCTCCCAAATTATATGCGGAGATTCTTGCCCAATTTTTGTGTGTGTGTGTGTGTGTGTGTGCTAAGTGCGTGTTTGCAACTTGTCAGCTGTGGCAGGCGACAAAAGACGAAACAAATTATAAGAGTGTTAAACGCCCACGCCACAAATCCCCGCCCCCCTCATTAGCATGCAGCAAATTAAGTTGTTTTATATTTAGCACCACATTTCTTCTTCGGATCCCTCCAAAACAAAATATATATAAATTAACAAATTAAAAACAAAAAATATCTTTGATCTGCTGCCCCGTTAAACGGAATACAAACGCGTCAAAACAATTTGTGCCCCACTATTTCGACTGGTAATATTTAGTAATTCAATATTTTGGCTCAGCCTTCGGTGTGTGGTTCGAAATGTGACAAAAATTAATAGAAAACACATAAAAAATTAACAGCAAACACAGAAATGTGCGACCTGGGGGCTGAATGATCGCCAGCGTGTACACTGTACAGTGTACACAGTGCGTATGCGCATTTTATGGACCAAAAGAACTTGAGCAACTTATCTGCGTGTATATTATATTGAGTCTATTACAATTGTTGTTGAAAACTTTTCTTTTTTTTTTTTGTCTTTTTGGGTAGGTTGCTAAAGTTTCACAAGTGCTTTTGCTTTTTCCTTTGTTTTATCTACATTTAAGTTAAAACTGAGCAAAAGTCACACAAGTTTCGTTTTTATAGAGAATCCTTTTATGCCGACGACTGTCTTTGGCAGATAAAGAAGCGTTAAAAAGTTTTTAAATAAAGCTTGAAAGTCATTCAATTTTGAGAAAAAGCAATATTTGGAACTGGATTTGTTTTGTTTCGGTTGCGAAATAACTAAAGTTCAATAAGAGTTTGTTGGAAAAGAAACAATTTTTTATTTTGTTTTATGTATTGAAACAATACAAAAATCGGTTTGAAGATTTAATAACTAGATTTAGAAAACAACTTGACATTTTTGCACATCAGTGAAGTCTGCATAGGTGAGGTGAAGAAAACACAATGAATTATGAGTGAGCTGAGCTCAACTGCAAGGAGCTGAATGATTATTTTTCTAATTTTTAGTCTATTATTACACAATTCGGGTTTTCCCCCACCCATCTTATTACAATATATAATATGTGTCACGTGGGGGTTTTTATTGCTAACGAATGTGACCCTATTTATAGCCTTGCAAAGGGTTTTATAATATTGAGCAGAAGTTTGCAACGCATAGAAATATTCATTTCCCACCCCATAAACTATATTTATTCTTGATCAGAGCGATGAGCTGAGTCTAGTGAGCTTTGTCCGTCCGTCTGTTCATCTGTCTGCTTCTACGCAAACTATTTTCTCAGTTTTAAAGCTTTCGAACTGAAGAGTCATCTTTCTGCTGTACACTGCTAATATGTCAGAACCGATGGTATCAGATGACTATTGCATAGGAACGATCGGTCGAAAAGCTAGTTTTAGTAAGAATAACTTATTGTTTTCAATGAAAACGTCTTCAAACTTTGATTTTATTAGTTTTTTATGCTTTTTCATAGTTCCACTAAGTTTGATGTAAATCGGACAACTTTATGATATAGCTGCCCTACAAAAGATAGGTCTGAAAAAAAAACCTTAGTAAGAAAATCTTTTTAGTTTTTAATGGTACCGTCTTCAAATTTGGTATTTGATTCTTTTAAATGCTTTTACCTAATTTATCAAATTTTTGGTACATAGCTCCCACGAACGATCGTTCTGAAAATGGGTCTTAGTAAGAAAATATTTTTGTTTTTAATGTTAGCGCTCCTAAATTCGGCAATTTGGAATTTTTGTAAATTTTTGTAAATTGCAAGGGTATTAAAACTTCGGCACAGACGAAGTAAGCTGATGATGGCTTGGATTAGATAAACGTGTAAACGTTGGTTTTCCCAATGAAAAGTTCACTTTATATGAAAAGTAGGAGGCCTGTTACTAGATTACTAGGTTACTAGATCAGGAATATATCCTTTTACCCAGGGTCGGGGGTGGGGTAGGGGGGTGTGGTCGGAATTGGAGGGAAGTCGGTGGGGGGTGTGGTCGGTTTGTGGTGGTAGCACAAAACTAACCAACCCACCAATCTCCATTTAAAAATTTTATTTTAAGTTTATTTTTAACTTAAGGCCGGGTATCCAGCACCGCGAAATCAAAAAGTTTCTGGCAAAGTTCATAAGAAAACAAGTCGAGTGCCCCGACTACAAAATACCCTGTTCCCTTGATTTTGTGTGTTTTCCTTCACATACACACACACTCCCACACATACTCCAACATACACACAAGCGCATGGCATGCGGCCGTGTGCGATAACTGACAATGCAAGACCCCCTCTCTCCCACAAGCAAAATTGATTCGTATGTAACTTCGGTGTTTTTTGTCCGATCTTATTGATCTTTTCAGAATAGATAGATATTGGGACTTTCATGATACATATAAAGTCTCAAGGGTCTAACTTAAAAATTGTGGATCTGACAGATTTTTGCGCTTAAAGGGGGGAGGGGGAGGAATTTTCCAAATCTGAAACAAACTCTATTTGAATCTGGTATACACCTACCTACATGCAAACATTTGTGCCTCTATCTCTTAGTCTCTGAGATCGAAGCGTTCATACGGACAGACGGACAGACAGACAGACGGACGGAAAGACGAACATGGCAAAATCGAATTGCTGATCAAGAATATATATACTTTATAGGGTCGCAAATGCTTCCTTCTACCTGTTACATACTTTTGCACAACTTCATGATCCCCCTTTTCCCATTTTAAATGAGAACATGATATAAAAAATAGGGAGCTAACAGTGCGAAATGGAAAAGCATAAGAAATTGTTAATTACGAAATGGAGCGACCATCAAAATTGCAAATGTGAGGGCTCTTTTGTCTGAAGAGAAGAGTTAAGATGTTTGGGATTAAAATTAGGTGAGCACTTATTTCTTTCGGAGTTAAAGTAGGCAGGTTATCGAAAATTGCTTCAAGTGCCTAGAAAAGCAACTTCTAGGTGTCTTAAATGAGGTTTAAATATGCTTCTTGGGTGAGAGCCCTTATTTCTGTATCAGAAAAGACTCAGAAATCTTCCACATTAAGTGTGACCGTTTTCATAGAAAAAAACGCGCATTCCGGACTCTTTTTTTTGCACGTTAAGACGGCGAATGCTCATAAAGAAGTGTCAGAAACGCACATATTGCTTGCTGGGTATGAGTCAATATGACTCACCGTCTCTCCAAAGACTTATCGGAGAGAAACCTCATGTACTGAGAATATTCCCAGTCTACGGTGTCGCTAAGTTGCATCTGCTCCAACTGGAGGCCACTATTTTTAGTGCCGCGCCAACACTTTCCCACGAACTTTTCACAGCCATGTCTTTGGAGTGCATTTGCAAGTGCAATTTTTTCCTCGCGGTTGAAACTCAGATCGTTTTCTTTAGCACTCCTAATTTTTCCGAAAGATATGACATGCCCATCTTCAAAAAGAATAGTGTTCGGCTTTGCGCACTTCGAGCGTTAGTAAGATAAGCTACATATATTTCTTGTCGGAAAAGTATTTTAATAACTTTTATTACTCTGTCTTTTTTAATCCGATCTTTATGAAACTTTCAGAGATTGTAGATATTTGGCTCATACATTACACTGCAAAATATTCAAAAATGTAGGAGTTATTCAACATTTTTAATTGTGGGGACGGGAGGGGCCGTGGCCAAGATTTGAAAAAACTTGATCTGCGTAGGGACAATAGGAGTCTACATACATAATTTGGAGGCTCAAGCTCTTCTAGTCTTCGAGATCTAGGTGTTCATACAGAAAGGCGGACATGGCTATATCGACTCAACTGTTGATGCTGATCAAGAATATATATACTTTATGGGGTCGGAGATGCTTCCTTCTGCCTGTTACGCACGACTTTAGTATACCCTTTTTTACTCTACGAGTAACGGGTATAAAAAGTTACTTTTAGCTGACACTTGGCTCGATTTGCTCAGTTGCTTATGCTCAGCTACTGAGAGGCGAATGAAATAGTCCCCTTCAAACCGTTGTCGTAAAACAGCTTTGTGCGGTTCTCTCATCGCGCACCATGAAACAGAAATCACGAACGAAGCTAAAACAAGAGTTCTGTTCGAAAGTGTCTATTTAATTGAATGAATCTACTAGCTCTGTAGAATATTCAAGAGCAGCTATTTTAAGCCACAGAACTTCAGTATCATAAAACTTTCGAACCTTAAAATGACATGGTGATTCAATTTTCAATCATTTATTATGGAAAAGCAACCCCAAAGTAAGGTATTAAATTTCATTGCTAGTCCCCTAAAAAAAATCCTAAATTAGGGATGAGTATGCAAGCCTAGAAAACCAATTCAATTTATTATTAAGGAAAATAACCCGAACCCTATTTTGATTTATATTTACCAGGCCGCGCAAGCACATATCTCTAGATCCACATACACAGTTTACACTTTAAATTAGTCAGCCGTTGCTCTGGGATTCGCCCCCCAAAACATAACTCCTCCTCCACCTGAGCATTACAAATTCAACACATATAATTAATAATTGTTAATGCATCAACTGAAACCAGAAACCAGGCAGGCTGTTTCCTGCATATTTCATAAGCATAACTGGCCACGCATGAGTGTGCGTGGTTCGGACCCTTAGCCGCTTCCAACCGAAAATAAATCTTCAGCCACTGCTCCTTTTACGCCTTTTCCTATTAAAAAAGTTCTATCTATTCGCTTCGGCATCAATCAATTTGTTAGCCCTCCCTCCCAAAAAACTTTCACACAGTTTCAAAGTGGCTTCCTTTTCCTCGAATATAATTTTATTAAACAGTTGTTGGGGAATTGAGTTTTTCACACGCCACTTGAAAAACTGGTTTCGGTTGGCGTGTAAAACTAATTAAAATTTAATTAATAGCAAATTTACAGGATCGCAACTAATTACAACGGGGAAGTGGGCAGGCAAACTTGAGCATCAACTCCAAGGTACATTGACTGAGTGACAAGAGTTTTGCTGCCTCAATCGGGAACAGAAGGCTGCTCCTGGTCCAGGGGCCACTTGTCACTGTTGCTTCCGTAATGGAATTAGAGAGGGCTGGAGGTGTAGGTGTGCGCTCAAAAGTGTTAACGCACTCAACTGCCTTTGTGCTGTCTCTATCTTCTTCCCTCTCTCTTTCTGTTTATATGAAGGCTGCTGGGCCCTTGTAATTGTTGCCTTTGGCTTTTGGAAAGGTTCAGCCACCCACTGTCTTTGCTACCCTTTTGTGTGTGTGTGTGGGGTGTGTATGTAACTGTAAACGTCTGCACTTTGTTTCCCCGCACTCGAGCAATGTCTGCCATTATGCTCAGTATCTGTGATTAGAACCCCCACCCCGGCATAGAGCACTCTTTTGTTTTTTCCCTGTGCGGAAACAATTCCATGTTCATGAATATTTTATTGATACCACAGCCATTGAACCATTATTTCTGGTTTAGTTTCTATTTAGTTTAGCTCTTTGGCTAAATTGTGGGGTAATTTATTGTATGCATGGCTAAAATGTGTAGGAATTAATATCAATTTGCAGAAATGATGTCGTTTGGATCAGATTTAATCATTAAGCGGCCTAAATTGGTACAATTCTTTGATTTCCTGGTACACCTTACATAAGTTCTGGGCACACCTTATGGGTAGACGTAGGGCTAGAAGTTACAGACGTAGGGCTAGAAGTACATAAGTTCACTTATGCCGGCAAACACAAACGAAATATGCTAAAGCTACAATCAGGAGCTTCTAAGCAAGGGTAACACATGTTCGTCTCAACATCAGAGCCAATTTTATTGGTCATTGTTCAATATATGTGAAGAAATTCCATTCACAATTCTTATTGCCGGAAGCTGTTTACCTATGACTAGGCAGAAAACAAAAACCGAGATCCGAATAGATCATAAAAGTTCTTAAAAGTAGGTCAATCCCGGATTTTCTCAATCCAAGTAAGAGCATTTTTGACTTTAGCTTGGATTTTTAAAACCCGGAATTCTTGTCTGGGGAGAGTTTGATTTTAGATCGATAAATGCTTCATGTTACCCAAAAAAAAAACTTCCACAAGAGCCCCTTGTGATTTTTTTGTGACCTTTTTGATTTTTAAACCATAAAGTTCTTGTCGGTTCGAGGTCATTAGTTTTTTGAATGCCCGCAGTTCTATCTTTAATTCACTTCAGTTTCCTCCTCATGCCAGCATTGCCTGACTGTTTGGGAATTCCAAGGCATCATAAGTAAACAAATTCAATCCAAAACTTTCAATCCTAAACTTTTAATCTGAAATCTTAAGTCTTTAACTTTCAATCTTAAACTTTCAATATTAAACTTTCAATCCTAAACTTTCAATCCTAAGCATTCAATCCTAAACTTTCAATCTTCAACTTTCAATCTAAAATCTTAAGTCTTAAACTTTCAATCTTAAACTTTCAATCCTAAACTTTCAATCCTAAACATTCAATCCTAAACTTTCAATCTTTAACTTTCAATCTAAAAACTTAAGTCTTAAACTTTCAATCTTAAACTTTCAATCTTAAGCTTTCAACAAACTTCAAATGTCTTAAACTTTCAATCCTAAACTTTCAATCCAAAACTTTCAATCCAACACTTTCAATCCCAAACCTTCAATCTTAAACTTTTATTCCTAAACTTTCAATCTTAAACCTTCAATCTAAAACCTTTAATTTTAAACCTTCAATCCGAAACCTTCATTCTAAAACCTTCAATCTAAAACCTTCAATCTGAAACCTCCAATCCTAAAACCATTAACATGAAACCTTCAATCTAAGACTTTTAATCTTGAACTTGCTATTTCAAGAAAAAAAATAGTCATCAAAATGACACAATGTAGTCATCAATTTGAAACTATTGAGTATCAAAGTCTCTTTAATACTCCTAGCATCAAGTTGATATTTTCGAAAGTAATGATATTTCGAAGATATCAAATTGACACTAGCTTGTATCAGGCTGACACTTTTTTGTATCAATTATTTAGTATCAATTTGATACTGGCAATTATCATTTTGATATTTCAATTGTGAAACTCTTCGAACTTGTGCGAAGTTTCCTCGATGAGAGAGCTTTCACAGTGATTCTTGACGGAGCTGAATCTAGTGTAAGGTCTATAAGAGAAGGTGTTCCTCATTGGAGTGTACTCGGACCTACTCTTTACACGCTATTTACAATGGATATGCCAACAGGAGATACAATTCCCATTGAGAACCCTCAAGATCTACTCCTGGCTACCTTTGCGGATGGCAAGAGACTCCTGCAATTATGGTGCTACGGATATCATCCAACAATATTTATTCCGTTTTGGCAGTTGGGCTAAGCGTTTTAACATAGCCTTGAATCTGGCCAAGTGTGTAAGTGTTACATATACTTTACGCCGTGACATCTGCCCAGGCGTATTTTTGTATGACGAATTACTCCCGCATAAGTCAGGACACAAATATTTGGGAGTTTACTTGGATAAGAGGTTGACTTTTAGCACACACATCAACCAGCTTACCAAGTCCCTCTATGCTAGAGTAGACAAACTTTCCTGGCTGCTAAACAGCAGAAATAAGTTGTCACTGAAGAACAAAGTCCATATGTACAAGGCCATAATTGCTCCTGCCTGGAGATATGGGCTCCAAATTTATGGCATAGCAGCAAAATCCCATCTAAACAAGGTGCGAGTCTTGCAGGCGAAAATTCTCCGTAAAATATCTGGAGCGCCTTGGTATATGCGCACTCGGAGAATAGAAGAAGAATTAAATGTCCCGAAAATAGGTGATACTATTAATAAACAGGCTGCTGACTATTTAGACCGACTAAGGGGTCATCCGAACAGACTTGCCAGACGATTGTTGAGAAGACGAAGAAGGAGAGGCGTTATTATAAGAAGACGCCTAAAGAGATTACAAATTTATGACCTCCCAACGAGATGTAAATGTTACCAAAAAGAAATTTTAAAAAATATTAAGAGACTGATTAGTAGACTTCAGTTTTTGCATATTTTTAAATCGAATTTAATCCCAATTTGACCCCCATAGGATGAGTATTTTTCAAGTTATTCCTCGAAAACCCAGATTTCAGTTGATTTTGTTGTTGATTTCTGATTGATTATTGAATTATAATCAATCCTCGACCTTAAGACGGCTAACAATCACTTTGAAGGTAATAATTTCGTTTTACAAGTTGTATTCTGTAAATCTTAGATATTTTCAAATCAGAATTCCATATCTGTTTATGTAAGGATGGATTTGGGTTTGATCGGATGGTTCCCGCCTATCATTTTGAAGATAGTTTTAAGAAAAAATCGCCCAAATAAGACTTTTTCAAGTCATTTTGGTTAAAAAGAATCACAAATGATAGGAAATGTTACTCCAAAATGAGTCGTAACTGATCACAAATTGAAATCAAAAATTTTATAAAATGCTTGCTGAGATCAAACTTGAAAATTGTGTACTTCTGTTTGCGATTCTTGAGGCGAAGGTTTTGTAAATACTATAGTTAAGTTGTAAAATTCTCAACAGGTGTCGCTGTAGGCGTACATTTTGTTTTATAGTTCAATTTAATTACAGTTCAGCACGTAGCGCAGTAGGCGGTAATTTAATTTGACACCTCAGCGCATGTACTTACCGTTTTGTTTTTCTTTCAATTGTTTCTCCAACTTCAGTTGTATCTCTCTCAAAGGTAAATTATTTTTCAGTATAAACTTTTTATGCGATTTATACAAAGTGCTGATCACTTACACATCGATGATTGTTACGTTAACAAGAGAGGTCGTGGTAACTTAGGTCGGAAAAGGAAAAGTGCTATTGAAAGGGAATCAGCAGATGATAAAAAGAAGGAGATAAACGAAGCTTACAATAAGCAAGATTGATTAGAAATTCAATTAATTAACTTTCATTTAATACAAAGCTTTTCAAAATAGAACAAGCTGATTCCTAGTTATGCCAAACTGAAACAGATTAAAAAAAAAATCAAAATTCAAACATCTTTTCCCAAACCTGTTTTCTTTCCAAAGTCATTCAAAAAGATTATCAAAACTAATCTTGTTGTGGTTTTTCATATCTCAAATGCCTTTAATTTCCTCCCACTAGTTTCTCAATTAGATTTTCCACAGTTTATCTGCTTGATTAGACACAATTGTGTATAAAACTGTCAGGCAGGCTTATGTACAAATCCCGAAAATTTAATCAATTTAAGTTGAGAGCCACAACAAAAGGCCAAACTCAAAACTCAGCTGGCCGGATGAAAATCAATTTTTGCTAGCGTGGGAAGAGCGACCAAAAAAAAACGTGGGCATAAATGAAAAACAAAAATATTATTCCGGGTGTAGGCCGCAGTAAGAGCAAACAGCAGCAACAACAATGCCAACAACAAGGACGAGCGGCAAAAAATGGTTAACAAACGAACGTTAAAGGATTAAATTGTCTGCCATTGGAATTAAGTGTTTTAAATGTCATTGCAAGTGTTTAATTCATGGTGAATGAAAAAGAGAGAGCGGGTGGATGAAGGGCGCGCTGCAGTATCCGGGAATCCTTGTTGTTGTGTGCGACTATAAATATCATTTACAGAGAGACTTTGCTTAAATAAAGCCAACAGACAGACAAAAAGTGAAATTCGTGGAGAAAGGAAAGTAGGGTCCTCATCATGCTGACCCTTTGGACGTTGCTGCTCTGCTGCCTGATGGGTGAGTCAAGTTCTAGCTAATACATATGCCGTATCCTGGTTTAAGCATGCATAAGATTATCAACGATGTGCAGGCCCCCCGAACGACCCTCAAAGTTGTTTCTTATTATGGTTGCTGTTGTCGTTGCCTCCCCACAGCGTATGAATCCTTTTAAAAACATTTGCGGCCCAGGCTGCGAAAATCCTGATTTATGTTGGCCTGCTGTGTTGTCCTTGCAGTCCTGGTGCTGGCGACATGGCCAATGCCAACCGCAGCCTGAGCAGAGCAGTGCAAACAAATGCGGTCGCTCGCCTGGGGTCGCATAACAACACTGCCTGGAGGGCGGGGGAGGGGAGAAGGCCAAGTCGTTGCACTTTAAATTTTAAACGCACTGAAAACACACACAAATTGCTCTCTACACATAATTATGCATAATTGAAAAGTGTAATTATGCCCGAGACTTGTGCTCGAGTCTATGAGGCGCACAACTGTAAGCTCAATCAAGCGAAGCAACAGACGACCAGGCAACAGTAACAACAAACCGAGGGGGGGTGGGTGAAGGTAGGCACCCACTCAAGCACAATGTTTATGAGTCCCAAGTCCTTTTAATTGCTGCTGCTGCCTGCTGCAGGTTCAAGTGAAAGAAACAAGAAAGAGAGAGCAAGGCGAGAATGAGGAAGGCCAACTGTACCAAAGGGGGCACTTTGCTTGCGCAAAAGAAATGGAAATGAAAGTGGAAATTCTTAGAAACTCAGAGGTCGTGGTTTCTGCAAACCGAAATATATTAATTTTAATTGAAATGAAATAAATATTTGCTATTAAATAGGAAAGGAATGAGGGAGTAAATTTTAATTTGAGGTGCAGGATATGGACGACAGTTGGGTTTAATCAGGATAACTTTGAGAGCTTGGGAGTTTGTTAAAATGAAATAATTATACTAACCAAGGCTTAGAACCAGTCCCGATCCGAACCCCTAAGGACAGGTGTTTTGAATCTGTCAATAATTTCCCAATATATTAAAATTAATCTCTATAAATATAAACAAGTGTTGTCCTGACTGACTGACTGATTGGCAATCATCGCACAGCCTAAACGATAAGAGATAGAGGTCTGAAATCTTGGCAGGAACATATACAATATATTTTAAAATCCGTGCCAATTTGTAGGTTTAGGTTTTAGGTAAAAGACTCACTCCTCATTCACATTCACACAAATCGCCCTTTCACACCCATCCATTCTCTGTTCACATTCACTCACTTTCGCTCTAGTCCTTCTGTACGTTGTTAATAACAGGCTGGCTGATCCCTCCCTTAGTTATACAAATAACCAGTATCCTTGAATCATCCTTTGCCATACAGTTAGGTAATGATCCTCATACTTAGTCCGGCGTTCTTTAATTAGTCCATAGTTATGTGTAGCCGCATCTGAGCTCGACTTATTACTCCCCCACTATCCACCTTGTAGCATACCCACCCCAATCAGAACACCTTTAGCAGCTCATGTTTCAACAGAATTGGGTATACAATATATTAAGAGAAATTTTTACATTCATTATTTGCTCGCTCTGACTGATTTTTAAACCCTACTAAATCCTAGTATCTTCATATTTACTCCACTCCAAGGATCACAAATAACGAGATATAAATTATAAATAAATGTGTAAATTAGAAATTAATGTGTTGAAAAGCAGGAAAAAATTTAAAAATTATCCCTAGTACAGACTGAGATCCAAATTTGTGCAAAAGTATCTGAGAGATACGCCACTTACTTTAGCTTCGCGAGCTACACCTATTTAAATGAGTAAATGCATGGAGGGATACGCACTAATCGGGTGATAATAAGGAAAACAATGTATGTGTAATTTAAATGCAGGCTTTGGCTGCTCTTTCACTTACCAAACAGCAGGATGTTGACGCAAGCATTCATACAGGGCTGAAAGTTGCTAAGAAAATAATCAAAAAACAAGAAAGAAAGTCGGTCAAGCCCGACTATAACATACTCTGTACCTGTGAAGTGCTGCCTATCACCGTTTCGACCGGTGCTGCCCATAATTGTTTGATTTCCTTATAACTCGAATATCGCTTATCCCATCTTTACAATTCCTTCAGCGGATCGATAAAGAATCCCGAATACTAAATATGTCCAGAAGGTTCGAACCTTCTATCTATAAAACTGTGGGAGATATGACGAATTTTCGATATTGCGGGGGCGGGAGGGGGCGTGGCAAAAATTGAAAATAAACTTGATCTGTCTGCCGATCTCCCGTCTCTTGTTCTTCGCATGGCGCTACTCTCCCGCCGCTGTCCATCTCTCTCGTGTCCGCTATGTGTCCGCTCGACGTCTGCTGGTCATCTGCTGGGCGGTTGTGGGCCAGCGCACAACCTTCGGCTGCGCCTGCGTATGCAAATCGTTTGAAAAGCCGCCGATTCAAATTTGGGCTGTGCACTTGTTGAGTGCTGTGCTAGCCTAAGTAAAGGGCGCTTATATACATCCGGGCATTGACCTTTTGGTACAAATTCGGCTTGGGCTGATGGCTGTGCTGATGCGGGTCAATTTTTAGTTCCTTTGCCCAAATGAATAATTCTGTCGTCACTGTGACCGCCATACTTTTAATATACTTTAAAGGGAATTCAACGGAACCGAATTTCAATACCGGTTCCTAAACAAATCTTTTGGTAAAAGGTTCTGCTTAGCTTTTAGTAGGTATCGCGTCTTTTGAACATTTATAGCCCATTTCTTCAACTTAGAAACATTCCCGGGCAAGCGTCCAACCAATCGCCAAAGTTTCACCGATATCAAAAATTTTACAAATCTCTCGGTTTCTGGACCATTTCCCGCCCAATTCTTCTACTTAGGATCCTTTCCGGGCAAGCGTCCAACCAGTCCCCAATGTTTCACCTATATCAAACACTTTGGAAATATCGAGGTTTCTGGACCATTTCCAGCCCATTTCTTCAACTTAGGAACCTTCCCTGGGCAATCGTCCACCGTTCCACAATGTTTCACTGAAATTAAGAATTTTGTAAATGTCACGGTTTTTGGACCATTCCTTCGACTTAGAAACCTTCACGCGAAAGCGTCCAACCAATCCCCTAAGTTTCTACGAAATTAAGAATTTGGGCAAATATCGCGGTTCTTGGACCATTTTCCACCTCCAGGTCCACCTCCAGGTCCACCTCCTGGCCCGCCTCCAGGTCCACCTCCACGTCCAGGTCCCGCACACAGCCAATTTTGCTCTGCCTTTTCCTCTTAAGCTCTGACAAATGGCATAATTCACTTCGCTTGACCATAATCAAATACACCATTTGTAAAAATAAGAGCATCTTCCAATAGGGTGACTTCTTTTGGCCCGGTGACTTCTTTTGGCCCACCTTGTACAAAGTGTATTTTTTGGAGTGCTTATTCCGTTTCCTTCAATATGTCTCTCTTCTTCTAGTTCCAATCCCGAGTGGGACATAGGGCATAGGGCGGTTTATTGAGAGCTAATTGTGTGATGGCAAATCAAGTAGCCGAATTGGGCTTAGTGCGTAAGTAAGTCGGTAAGTTGGCTGAGAAATCGCTGAAGCTTGATAACTAGAAGGCCTGGACTTTTAAATGGCTCCCCCAGCACCAGGATATGGAAGTAGGGCCAGCGACCCAACTTTTTGAGCAAACCTAGCTACCGAAACATCATCTTCAAAAAGTAGCTTGTGTTTCTTCTGGAAAAAAATATAAAAAAATTTTTATAATTTTCAAAAGAAAAATTTCATTAAAGCAAAATTTGTATTATTGGACCTCCAATGCAGGAGGACAGGGAGCATTTTGTCTGTTGCCTTGCTAGAATACACAACAACAATTGCTTTAAGCTGTTGTCCACAAATGACCAATGGTCTAAAGTTCACAGGAAGTGACAATTGTGTACAACCCTTAGCCTGATTATAAAGTTGACTATAAGTAATATTGCCTGGGTACTGGCAAACTGCTTATGACAAATGGCTATAAATAAGTGCCTATTGCCCAAGTTCTAGCAAAACGCAGTCAAGCAGTCAAGCGGTGACAACTGCAGCCGTCTTCCCGCTTATTTATGCCAGCAAGTCAGGGAAAAACTAAAAATTCTGGCCAAAAGTCAAGTGAATTTCCTTTGGCAAACATACACAAGCATACGAACAGCACGAACAACTTGCTTGCCTTGGCATGAAATGTACTTTGTTATGAATTTTTGTAACATCCTTTTTTTCGGTTGGGGTTTCGAGCTTCCTTCTTTATATATTTTTTTTCAGCAACAACAACAAGCTGAAAGATTAGATGGAAGGACACAAACACATCCGTAAACAATTTGTTCATGCCCTTTTTTTGGCTCTGTTATGTCTTTTTTGTGTATTTATTTCAATGCGCTGCTTTCTTTTTCCTATTCTTGTATTTTTTTTTGATAAGCAAAATAAAGAAATGAACACAGAAATTGAAAAAAAGAAAAACACTTCAAATGAACTGCCAACCCTTAAAATTGCCAAGGGTCGACAAGTGGTTAAAGTGGCTTATAAAAGTGAAATTTTTTTCAGTGAAACAAATGCCAAGAATATTTCGGCTTGCAAAGTGATTCAAAGTCGAAAATAAAGAGCCCACTCAAAGGAGTTTTTTAATCCAAATCGTCGGAAATTATTTTACTTACAAAAACAGAAAAACAAATACTTGAATATTTCAACATTTCAAGCTGAATTACTTAAAAAATCACAATTAACAGACACAATTACCGAAGTAATTGTAAAAGTAATTAAATTTTAGGCATCCCACTAAAGTTTTTCGCGTTTGTACTTCAATAATTTTGTCGCAAGAGACTTTTTAAGCTTCCAAAAAATCGAATTAATTTGTCCAATAAACTCACAGATGCAGATTGATGCCTTAAAAACGCTATTTCGGAGTGGCAAAAGCTTTTCAAAAGTTGATCGTTTTTTTTTGTAGAAAACTTTGTTTAAGAATAATACCGTTTTTTGTTCTCTATATAGGAAATAATTTGTCAAACAGCAAATCATTTAGCATCAACTTGATTGGTGTGCGTACAAAAAGATGGCTGCAAATCATTGCATAAAACTGTTGCTTCCATCATCAATCTATGCGTGGAACGGGAAAAGAACGAGGACTGAAAGGGCAAATTGCCAATGGCATCTGCGTGTGCTTTGGCTCCTCGCATTTACATTTTGGGGAATGTCAACGTAATTTTTCTTGCCTCGACTTGTTTGCCATTTCATTTCCATATGCACAAAGCAAATAAGTAAACAATTTGAATTTGCTGAGAAGTGTTTGGGTTGAGTGTGAGTGTGGATACAATGTTGTTGCTGCCGTTGCTGTTATTGCCCCGTTGGGGTGTGGCATCTTGACAGCCAACAACTCACTGCTCAGTGACACGTGTGAAATGTTTGCCATGTTTTTGGGCTCCAAGTTTTTGACATACAAAAGGAAGCGAACGTCTGCAAATTGGAAACCCAAGCCAAAGTTGACAGGATTTGCGCGCAAAAGGCTTTCGCGGAAATATCGAATATGCAAGTGGAGTGCGAGGCAGGATAATCGACTGCCTGTCATTGTGTTTACACTAAATTTCAATTAAATTTTGAGGCCTCTTTGACAACTGACAGCACATGCCGCATTGGATACAAATAGCTACAAAAAAACAACAACAACAATAAAAGGATAAGCCACAAAAAAACAATTGCAAATGCCGCCTGCCTCCCAGTAGGCAAACAACAACAAAACTTTATAAACAATTTTATGCGGGAAAATGAAGCCACTTTTGCTTAGCTCCCACCCAAAAACAACAAGAGCCAAAAAAATGTCGCGCGGAAACGAGAGGCCGGATTTGCTGACTGGATTTAAAATGGAAATTATTTGAGAAAACCAATTCACTTTATTACTTTGGGGCAAACGCAAAGTAAAACAATAGCCGGGGAGCCAACAACAAAAGTAAGCGCCCATAAAAATTAATGCAATAAAAACACATGGCACCCAGGCAAAAGGAACAAGCAAAGGACATACCGACCAAAAGTGAGTTCATCGCACAAGTACAAGAAGTGAAAAGCGAAAAAGGGACAATAGTGAGGAAAGTGAAAAGCCATTGGGATAGGTGTTTTGTGGAGCAGTGAAAGAATGTGCTGGTTATTGATTGTTTATTTTTATGCACACCCTTTTGCGGATACAATGCAAAATGTTACAAGGTTCGCAATTTTGAGAAAAATGTTACAAGGTTGCGGTTGAGAATGGCCAATAAACGGATTTATTGGCAGTGAACTAACAATTTGAGTTACTATTCTATGCTTACTGCCAGATGGGTGCCGCATTTACGCACTATTAAGTGCTGTTGAATGCAAATGAAACCTGTATTCATTACCCTTAAGCAGATATTAAAGAACCATCAATGTGGAGCACTTTTGTTGAAGAATATAAACCTAATCAAGCTAATAAGGTGATGCGGTTTGGTCCTTAAAAGTACAGATCCAGCACAAGAAAAAATGACTCACACGTCTTTAGAAAATATTTATCAAACAACTAAGAAATCAAAATAGAATCCGATCCGTATACTTTTGCCGAATATAACTGACTTTAACTCAGTGGGAGAACCAAAACCGGAACTGATATATAAGCACGAGATATACAGAAACATTGTACCATTCTCAGAGCCCATCTAATTACATAGCTCAGAGAATACGCTCAACAAAATTCTCAGAGCACATTCTCCGAGCGAGTACGGAGATGCCACAAATGCGCTCTGAGAATCAGCTGATAAATTCTCGTCATAAAAATTATGAAGAAAGTTTCATAATTGTCAGAGGAACCTATGAGAACTAAAAAAATGGAAGCAAACAATACAATAATCATGTGGAGGACGAACAAGTGTCGCTGATCAAAATTAAATCTGGCCATTAAAATGCATTTCGTTGCTTACCGGCTCTACGTCCCCATTTGTGGTAAAGAATCCTTTTCGGATTACTACTCCGGTGCATTTCCCCGCTCTGAGAATTATGAAACAATTTTCGCTGCGAAAAAAGTCGCAGCATCTGCGTACTGGGCTTTACACAATATTTGTAAACCAATAATTTACTTTGAATTTTCGAACCCAGTTCGAAGTTGATGGTGGGATGGGTGGCTGCGTACTTTAGAAGAGTGCAGGTATTGGTTGCTGTAATACGTACATCCTCGTACACCCAGTACGAACGCTCTTAAAAAAAAAATTATCCATTCTTGAATTTTTAAGAGTTTCGCGCTTAAGATTGAGCTAAATTCGTTCTGTTTGTTGATTTTAGGCGAGGGGAGTGAGGAAAAGAAACTGAGAGAGGAGAGCAAGCACATTTGAGAGAATAGCGATAAAACCGCTCTCACAGTATCGTTTTGTTTTGGGAGAAGGGTGTGGAAACAATCGAGTCATTAAAAGAGTTAGATAATGCAAAAAGTCCTAAGTGCGATCCCCAGACAAAGAGATAAAATTAGCAAAAATAATAAATACTAAAAACTCGACGTTTTTCTGATTCTCTAAAACCATAAATAATATTTAGGCAAACAAATGCGGAGTGTTGTGTAGTTAACGAGTGACAACTAAAAATCTGCACAAACTTTAAAATTCCGCCATAACCGCAATTCTCAACGGATCTTTATGAAAATTTGACAGTTTATTTTGGACTACATATACAAAAGAATTGCATCATTGGATTTGGTCGAAAGGACCGTTATCAGCCACTCGACGTAGCTCCCGGAAAATGTCTTCGCAGGCGGCCTTTACGACCTTGTGGACGTATTTCCGGATACATAAGCGAATCCTGTTGGTCAGTTCTGTCATATTTTTGGCCTTCCAGTTGTTTTTGTAAGCTGCAGCACTCGGACTCGGACTTTGTATTTGGTCAGGTGTGTAACTTGGTGCTCTTTGCTTACGTCTGGCAATGATATTATTCTTTTTCAGCACTTTACTAATGTTTTATTGGCTGCAATTAAATTTTCTGGCTGCATCTCGTTGACTTATGTTGTCTTAGTTGTTAAAAAGTTGGGTTAGCTATCTGACAGCTTGGCCGGTCATAATGTTTGCTTTCCGACCACTTCCAACTTGACTTTTTATTATTTTTTGTTGCAAAATACTTTAAATAGTGCATTTGGAATTGCCCTCTTGGATAAAATGGTTTACTGTAAACACGTTACCTTTGTCAGCGTGCATTTCGTAGAATGTTACAAAGCGATCACGAAGACGTTCTTGCTCGAACGGCATGATAACGACTACTTGTCAAATTTTTGTCAGGGGGGCATGAAATCGTGTTGGCAGGAAAAAAAAGAGAAAGGAATGTCATCTCGAAAGTAAAGCTCAGCTACCCAGCGGCGCACAGCCAAATGAGGCAACTCCACATCATGCATTACAAAAGCTCAAGAGTATAAAACACTTTGGCTATACTTTGTATACATAGTTGTCATATGAAGTTTGGCATGACTTCAAAGCATCGTGCGTCGTGCGCTGCCTACTGCTGTTTCGGTTTCGTGTTTCCTTTTGAAAAAGCATGCTTGCACTCACAAGTATAAATGCGCATGTGTGCAGCTGACATGCACAATATGTTTGTTGTTATTGTCTAAGAAATTTCATTCTTTCTCTTTAAATTTTTGTTCATGTGATTTTTGACGTGTGGCGTGTGCGGACGCACATCTCGGCAGCAGTAAGTTATATTAATTTCTGGCAGAAGGAGCGCTTGGCAAAACAAAATTATGACAATAAAATGAAGAAATCTAAGATTAATGATTTAAATTATAAGGAAAATGCTAATAATAATGATAACATTCAATAATAATATACAAAAACCTAGAAAACAAAAACTTGAAAAGACACAATAGCTTTTAGCCGACTGAAAATGTTATTTTTGTTTTTTATAAATATTCTTCATAATTGGTTAATAATTAACCTCTAATAAAATCCTTAAATTTAAATGAATTTTAATTTTGGTTCATACACTACAACTCTTTACACTGGGCATTACATTGCAGTTTAGTTTAAAACAGCAGGGAATCTTTCTTAAATTACAGCTGCATTGCAACATTACAACGATTTAAGAATTGTGTGTCGTTTAGTGGTCGGCCCATCCACACCGTCGATTACAATTCTTAGATAAGTATATGCAGTTGTAATGGAGCTCCATAAGGCTTTCGGCTATCGCCCTCTTTTTCGATAACTGGTAAGCGGCCATGCCAAAGTAAAAGTATTGTGGGTAGTAATCGATTCTGTCTGGCGCCCAGCCTGCGAAGTGTTAAGAAGGTGCTCGATTCCGTAATGTGAATTTGTGCCGCTGGGTAAGGGTGCGCTTTCTCAAAGTTTGGGCAGAATTTTAGTTGTCACCCGTTACAGAGAAAAGTATCCCGAGGATCTTTAACTTATTTCTGAAGACAAACCCATGATGAATACGAGTTGAAAGGTCAAAGTCATAACTTAGCTTCCGTTTCCAAGATATTGGCGGAAAACCATTTTACCGACTTTGGACCGTTTCAGAACTTCTGTAGGTCACACACAGCATTAATTTGTGATTTAATGAAGCCTCTTGGATAGTCAACATTTCAATTGAACTGAGAAAAATCAAACACGCGGTATTAGCAATGCCAAGGGTAGTGAAATTGGCTTTCATAGTCAAATTTTACTTGATTTATAGCAATCTTGTCAAACTAAACCAGCTGCTACAAGCCATCTGATCATATCATATCATATGATTATCTATATGCACTAATTAAGGAAATATTTTGGGTTTTTTTTTGTCAGAATCATTCAAAAAGTTACAGCGTGTTAAGCCCTAAAATCAAGATTTTTATTTAAGGGAACACTATCCTATAAGAATATCCTATAAGAATATTTTCGATAAGTCGTGAAGTCGATGACAAAATCACGGCGGTAATACATGCAGATGTCTCTTATAAATATCTTCAACTTTATCATGATAATCTTGATATACTTTACCTGGAAAAAGTAAGTTTATGTCCTCTTACCGCACTAAACCTGCTCTGAATACATACTTAATTAATCAAAGAGCTCTGGTATGCATTAACTCAGTTCAGGATCTGGGGGTATTATTTGATCACAAGAAAAGTGCTTTAGCTTCTGTTTTTATTTCTTTACTATAAAATTCTTGTTCTGCCAATTCCATTTTTACACATTTAAGTTCATGGCTTAAGCTGCACTTGTATCCACATGTTATCACGCCTTCCAATCCACTCAAATCCTTGGCTGCTAGCATCGACAAAAACGACCCTGATTCAGTTTTATTATTCCGCTAAATTGATTTTGAATTTAGTTCAATGTTTATGGTCAAATGACTGCATTTTTGTGTCACCTATCGGCCAAGTGGGTCCGCATATTCTAGCTGCTGAGGCTATGAAGTAGGCGGAGGCTTCTATTATCCTCGACAACAGGGGCAGAAAGGTGTAGCAACACACCATTTTTTTTTCGCTTTTGTCTACCTTATAAATCATTTGTGCGGCGATGCGTAAGCAGCCCCCTTAGGAGTAGGATTAGCCCCTGGGCAATTCATAGGGAAGCCAAAGGCCAAAAATAAGTATGTACCCGGCCAAAAATTTCTAAACGAGGTAAAAATAAAAAGCGGCGCCCCGAAAGTAATCCCCAATCGATTTTCGAAGCCCATTCAATTCCTTTTTTTTTTACTTTTTTGCATATGCTTAGGAGGGAAGCATCATCGCGCATCCCTCATCTCGCATCTCACTCAAGGTATATCCATTTTTTATTTATTTCATATCCATTAGGTTCAAAGCGAAAAGTGTCGGGCTTCTAATGTATTGGTTGGCTCTGGTCCGGAATGCTCTAGCTCCTCGGTTGATTGCCTGACTGCTTGCCGGGCGCTTCCAGTGTGTTGAAATTTCAATTACTCAAGCAAATGATAAATGAACTTGTAGCCGCAAATTTTCTCGCCTTTTGTCTGAAGCTGCCCTTCCTCGCCCCAAGTAAAAACCAAAATCCATTATGAAGACACTTTGTATTTCTACGCCCACTAACAGTGTGTGGGTGTGGCAACAGAGCAGAGAGCATGTGCATGCGGAAATGATTGCAGAAATAAAAGTTTTTTGGTTGACAGTTTTGAAATTGTGCACTGAGAAAAAACAGAGGAAGTGTGAAAAAGAAGGTTAAAGCTTTAAGCTCTCACACTTAGCAGCGTCAGCCTAAAAGCTTAGGTTGAAAGGAGGGGCCTACTGTTGAGAAGTGAGTACTGTATATTTGGACTTATATAATTTTTCTTTGCAGTGTAAGAGATCAAAATGTTTAAAAGGATTTCTGGACAACTTTTCAGGCTCCGTTGGTTTTTAATGTTATTTTACTGTTAAGCCCAAAAAGTTGTCGTGACTTGGCAGCTATTAGCAGCAGTTAGCCAGTTGGCATGCGCTTAATTAACAACTGAAATATGTTGGAAATTAAGTTAATTAAGTAAGCTCCCCTACACTGGCATGTCAACGAGTTATTTTTCCCAACGAGCTCGAGCACGAGCACCACATGCACTCGAGCGCCGTTGGAAATTCATTTCCGCTTTGCCACTACAATCATCAATAAGCAGGTGTTGCTTCTATCAGTATGTCAGTCATTCCGTCAGTTCAACAGTTTCCCTTCGTCCATCCCAGTTCAGTCAGCCAGTGGAAACTCGCATCGACATCAACTTAATTGCATTTCATTCATTGCTAAGCAGCAGCAACAGCAACAGCTTGTGCCACAGGCTCGGGACAAGGTGTGATATGGGCATGGGGAATGGGCTTGGCGGATGGCGTATTCGTGGCAAATGGTGTGAAGTTTTATTTCACTTCAGTGCCATCCTCCGACGATGCGGGTGCTAAAGTAAAATGGCAAACAAAAAAATTATAAAGAAGCAAAGGAAGCAAAACCAAAATGCAATGCCAAATGGTTGAAGGGGTGCTGGAGGATGAGGAGGAGGATTGAGAGGAGGGAAACTGCCACTCAGACAGCCAGCCGGCAAACAATGGGTGCAATGAGAGAAAATGGTGGAAACCAACTTAAAACGCTGCTTTTCGTCTGTGGTGGATTTTTTTTTTCAGTTTTAAGCTCGAATGAAGATTTCATCTTACATTTGTTGCTCAATTTATTAAAAAGACTTTTCAGAATTGTCATAATTTTTTTAGGACGTTGGAAAACAAGTTTTGTTGGTGCTTGTTTGGACATTTTGCGCAAGATTAAGCTCTTGCGAAGAAACATATATACAAAAGTGACAGTCTCAGTAACATTTGAAATGACTATGAAAACCCACCTAAAAAACAAAATTGTCAGATAAATTGGTTCATGTTACTGAAGTCGCTAAATTAGTTTTAGAGCGATGTATAAATTTATATTCAAAAGGAAGAAACATTCTTAGAAAAAAACTCAAACATAACTTGCAGTTTTTACTGGCTCGAGGTATTGTTATACTATTGGCATAAGTTTAAACAGAGGCACACAACACAACAAAGGAGGCTTCAGGTTGATCGGACGCGTTTCTTGAGGGACCAAATCCTCACTCATCAGCTATCTTGAGCCTGAAATGTTTATCCAAAGAGCCAAAGAGAAATGCTGTGTGGCTTCAATTCTTGCACCAGCTGCATTTTAAAAGGTTTTATTATCGTTTAATGTCCAATAATGTAATTTGGTGCAAAATTAAATCACAAAAATTCGCCCAAACTGACCCTTAAATGGAAGAAGTGTACGATGCACTTTCTTAACAGAGCATACATTTTAATAATAAAATTGAATAATCTGCAAGCCATGTGTTTGACAGTAACATTTGACACGAAAACAGCTGAGCTGCCAAATACAGTGTTGAGAAAAAGAACGTTGCTAGGTAATCTCCCTTTTCGATTTAAAAGAACCTAAAGAAGCGGAACCGGAAATTCCTTTTTGCATGTCCGAGACTTAAACAAGCCCCACCGCTAAAAAATCACAATAAACAGGCCAAAGCAGTTGAACTTATAGATAGAAGGTCCGCGCTATACCAGAGAATCAACAATGAAACGGTCTTGAACTAAAAATTTTGTACTTGAACCGAGTATTTTCAGACTTACTGCTCTTTGACACCATTGGTACTTGATGCAAGTACAAACTTGAGGGTACGTTATATGTGTATTATATGTAACTTCTAATCAACGCATATTTTAATTAATATTCTTACAGCTAGCAAATATGATGTTCTAAACTCATTATAAAGTTCGATCTTTTCCACCACCCGTTATCTTCATAATAATCTGAAGTCATAGAAAAAAGATCAAATTTAGCGATTTTTTTAATCAAAGTGAATGTTAGCAGGCTCAAGGTCGAGGTTTGATTATAGTTCAATAATCAACCAGAAAATTGAACAGAGAATACATATGAACATGAACAGTAGCTGTGGCTGTGTAGACGGCTGTTTCGGCTGCCGCCATGGCAAAGCCTTCGTCAGTACACTTTCAGTTGTTGTCATACCAACAAGCCATTTGCAAATCCTATTTATATAATGAGTTAAGAATTCCAAGTGCACAAAAAGCACAAAATTTCATCTAGCTTTAAGCTCCGCTGTTTAGGGTAGCTGAAGGTATATGCATTGGCATTGAAGGTTGTTCAATGTATGTCTGTTGTTTGTGTCTATAAAAAGGATGTATACTGTACACAAACTCTGGGGATGATTGGCTCTCCAAGATATACAAGAACGAGGTGCACTACGGCTCCGTAGAGTATTGTACTCTGGGGAGGATTGGCTGTCCAAGACTTAGAAACGAGGGAATGCACTGCGGCTTCGTAGAGTATTATAACTCTGGGAGGGATGGGCAATTCAAACTAGACAAACCAAGGTGGATGCCCTGCGGCTCCTAACCTAAGGAAGCAAAGTACCTCTGCGGGCTTACCTGTGTTCTCCGAGCCCTGGTGACTGTAAGATGCTTTGCTCGCTCTTGGCACGCCACCCTGAGGTTTTTGTAGGGTTGGCATCGATATCTTTCGATTATTAATCGATTTCGATCGAGGACGCCAGTTATATTCGTTACGTTCAAATTCAAATCAGCCAACATTTAATCTACCTACTTTTTACCCGCCTACAGTTCTCGTAAAACTTATAGTATATGAGAATGTTGCAAATTTCTGAATCCTCTGGGATCAGCTGGCTTCTAGGAAGCGACGTGTATAGCAAATAACTAGTATCGATTGCTCGCCTAACCCTGCATTTCTGCAGATCTTAGCCTGTCCTGCCGAACCGCTTGTTTATCGCGCCACAATTGGGATTGTGGCGCAGTCTCAGCTGCTCTCTGGAATGCGCTTGAATATCTGCTTATGTCTACCGCTCCATTTCCCACGATTGAAGTTGTTAGGCAGTCTCAGCAGCTCTCTGAGGTGACGGTTACACTTGAGGTTCTTCGCCTACTATTTGAGTACCACGGCTTTGTTAGTAAAACGGTCTATCGGGGGTGTCCTGGAAATCTCCAGAGATTTTGTCTTCGGTTGGCTTGCAAATCGCTCGAGAAATCCGTCGGTGTCCCAGAACTTCGAGAGATTTCGTTTTCGTCGAAAGTCTAGTTCGAAAGTCGAGTTCGAAAGGTGTGTGTAGAAGATGTAGGACCATAATCACATAAATCAGTGATATATTGCGCGGGTTCGTGAAGTCGCTATTGGTTGGTTAGTGTATTGGCTGGTTTGTATATTGGTTGGTTTGCCAAAATCTCTCAACAAAATACGAGAGGTTTGAAACCAACCGAAAGAGATTTCGAGGACACCGAGAATTGGTGTTGGGTTGGAATTTGGTTAGAAGAGATTTCTGGGACACCGCCGTATATGTTGGTCTTGTGTATGGCCTCTATGGAATGGCTTGTGGGTGAATCTTTAAATGGTACTACTTCTCGCGATTTTGTGGACTTCGACTACCATCTTTTATTAAAAAGCTATCATAAACTTTTAAAGATAGACAAGAATTTAAGTTTGAACACTTCTGGCGGTATCTTAACCGTACCTGTTGCTAGTACAAAAGAACCTACAGAACCTAGGGACTTAGAAAAACTGGGTATGAGGTGAAACTTGCACAAGTCCCTTCTATCAGAATTTTAGGGTTTCATTCCGTGTTTTTAAAAGAAGTTGATTTTGTTGAACTGTGAAATTATTCCTGCATATTAATAAGCTACCAAAATTGGATCATCCCACTGTAGTTCGTGCCATCACCATTTTTGCCCTACTCAAGCTTAATCCAAATGTGAATGTTTTCCCGTCCATTAATATTCTTTGATTTTTGTATCTCTCTGTTTTATTCCTGTCATTTGGATTGCATTTAATGATCTATAGCTAAGCAATTCATCTCGCTGCATTTACACCGACAGTTTGCCCCATCATCATACCACTGTATTCTCATCTAGCCTTTAGTCTGTTACTCGTTCGCTATAACCTTCTGTTTTTTTTTGCCACCCTTTCATCCAACAGCCAAATGCCATGGCTGTTGCCTTCTGGCATGCGGTGGAGGCCATCGGTGGAATGGTAAAAATTGAGATGTCAGCGACGGAAATGCTAGAGCTAGACTAGAAGAAGCTGCAAAAAAAGAAAGAAAACTTTTTAATTGAATTGTTTGCTGCACAGCTTCAATTGCAAGGGTTCGGGTTTTAGCTGAAGTTAAAGGAGGAGGAGTTAAAGATTGGGCACGTTCCACGTTCTTGCTACAAATTTAGCTGCCACATCCGTTTGACTAAATGCGCGTGCTTAGATCACAAACATGTAATGTAAACACTTACAACCGCACACAGCTGCTGGGAGGGATGGCTTTTATTAACACAAATATTAATTTTTGCGGCACTGCATGTGGCAGCCTTGTTTAGACTGACGCCATCGCCCTAACCACCAGCACCCTGGCACGCCCAAGTCGTTAATGTTGTTGTTGCTGTTGTTGTTGGCGCTTCCATGTATATCATTAAAGTAGCTTTTGGCGTTTCGTACATCTCGCCCGGCACGCACTTCAATTTGCATGAGCAATGCTTTGCGTTGCTGCCCCTAAAAATGATTTCTGCCCTTTTTGACTATGGCTTCATTTCATTTTGGGTAACTGGTGGGTGGGGGGTGATTC
This sequence comes from Lordiphosa collinella, assembly GCA_018904265.1. NCBI lineage: Eukaryota > Metazoa > Arthropoda > Insecta > Diptera > Drosophilidae > Lordiphosa > Lordiphosa collinella. The sequence continues at coordinate 763,690 of JAEIFV010000030.1, read as the reverse complement.
TTTTGAATAGCTTAACAAAGAAAATGTTAAAGCTGGTCAAAAACCAAACTACGACAACTTGTTTGCCACTCTGGTTGGGGAAAGGCGGACGCTATGGCAGAGTTGACCCAATTTAAAGCAGATTTTACTCAGCAAGTGGATGAGTTAGTAAGGTAAACTGGACCTCGGGGCAAAACAAGTTAACTTTGTCTTGATGCAGATGAGCTAAATTAAATGTATTTAGACATCAAGTTTACAAATTTCCATTATAGATATAGATCTGACCTCGATCGCCTCCATTACTTGGGCTAAATTTCCTTTACAAGTAAACTACTATTCCAGCCGCTTAGGCTGTGCGTAGATTGTCAATCAGTCATGTTTCTCATTTTCTTAGGTTCAAATTTATGCCTTCTAATCAAAGTACGGTTCAAGGACACATATTTTGTGTACTGTCGTCTAGCATATTGATGGCATTATCTCACCTAGACAACACAGACGCAAAGTCTCAACCTAGACACACTCCTCTTCATGCTTCAAGCTCGATATGCAACAACAGAAACAGACAGTTGCTGACACGCATCGCGACATTCCCAACAGTTCCCCCAGAATTTGCCTGGCAACCCCCCATCCCTTGCCAAAAAAAAAAGACAAAAAAAAATAAACATTTCCCCCCTCCCCAAACACGATGTCGATGTTGCTGCCGCGGTTTTGCCTCCCTTGATTTCTAGCCAACTGATTTTGTGATTTTCGCAGAATATCGCAACCGCATTTCGGTTGCGTTGGAATGAGATGCTGATGTCTCATTAAATACGCTTTGACATTCGCTATGGGGTCTTGCTTATCTTATTTAGACGCCCAGACAATGGTGCGTGGAGAGATCTACATGTGTGTTCAACATTTCAGCATTTATGTATTTGTCGGCATTAAACAACATCCCAAACAGGCCGCGTAATTAGCTGCGTGAACCATGAGAACATGTGGCACGAGTGAAATTCCAAAACGAAGTTCATATGCAAATTGTTTCTGCACCGGGGGAGAAGACGTCCTCTGTCCCACCCAGTTGCCATTTCATGTGCTGCAGTTGTAATTAATATAATTTCTGTTTTCATACGCATAAATTTAAAACTGTTGTGCGCCCCTGCGTGCTGCCTGCTGCGTGACTTTTAACGAGCACTTTAAGCCATTTTGTACTGCAATTTGAGTTGCAATTTTTCACACTTGACAAGTTGACCAGACCACAGCTCTGAAATTGCCCCGTTCGTTTCGGTTTCTGTTTCATTTTTTTCCTTTTCTTGGCAGCAACTAATTAAGAAAATATTTACACAGCACTCGGTGGGAAGGCCAGCAGTAGCCTAGCAAATTGCTGTTAAGTCTCTGATGAGAGTTGCAGCAGCTTTACCTCCAGCTGCACACACACACACAATGCGTTTCTCGACAATTGTGTACCAAGAGCAAGAGCTGGCTCGGAATGAAATCAACAAGGAACACAATCAGAAACGAACAGGATTTTTTAAAGGCTGCATTTCTTCAAGTTTTGTCTGATTAAATGTTAGGTTAAGGCTTTTTCAGAATTTCAGTAGTAGGCTAGCAAAAAAGTTAGCTTTTAAGAGTTCACTATTTGCGTAAAAACTCTTCAACTGGAAATAAAAGCTATCAGTTTTTGTATACGTTTTTTTCCGATTTATCTATAAGAGTAGAAAGGAACTGCTTCTGGACGGATTTAATGCGCTTACAGAGGGATAATGATTGAGGGTTCCAAATACGCGACCCAAATTCTAAGATATTCCTCACTAGGGATGTATATTATAGCTTAGTCGCGTAGGGTTCATTACTCTTTAGACCAGCGTTAATAAGATGGCTGCCCTGTGGAACTTCGAAGGTCACAGATACTGGATAAGAGGTGCAACTATTATATACAACTTTCTGAGTTCTAGACTTAAGATAAGATGAGATGTTATTAAGAAGACTTAACGGAAATCCCAACAATCGCAATTTCAGAACCAAAAGACAATGAGAAACACTGTCTAAAGCCTTACTAAAATCCGTAAAAATAATATATGTTTGCTTGCCTTGAGTAAAGCTTTGAATAACTGTAGAAGTAAATTCCAGTAAGTTTGTAGTAATGGATCTATTTATAACAAATCCATGCTGGTTAGGTGAGATAAATGGAAAACATGAGTGTTGAAGCATGAAAACATGAGTGTTGTAGCTGACAGGTTATAATTATTTCAGAGAGTTTAGGTATAGCAAAGAGTTTCTCTCACCTGTAGCTAGAAATGTCAGACCGTGATCCCTTTTTGTGTAAGGAAATAATAAAAGATTCTTTCCAAGTAGTAGGAAATTTAGACTGCTCAAAATGTGGATAGGATAAGCAAGCGAGATTGCGCATTGCTTTAAGATGCACGACGGTACATTATCAGGGCCAGGAAAAAGGTTAGATTTTAACGAGTGTAAACTATTTAGGACCGAAGAAAATGAAATCGAGGGACAACGTATGAAATCATATGAAGAAATAGGGTATGAATACCCATTGCACCCAAGCATCTGACAACCAATATGTTGATTAAAAGAATTTGGCAAAAAAAATTGCAATATCAATGTCAGACGAGGAAATTTCATGTTTGTAGAAAAGAGAAGAAGGTAAGGCGTTGGACCGTCTATTAGGATTGTTACAGAAGTTACTTTGAACTCGAGAAAGGTAGCTTTAATAGCAAATACGATTTTGGGCTTTGTATTTTGCCCTAGCAGTTGAGTATTTAGAGACGTCCGTAGCTTTTCCTGATCTTTTATTAGCTTTGAAAATGTGAGACTTCACATTTTTTAAATGTCTCAGGCTGGCACAACTCTATGGTACATTTTTCTCAACACCTTTTACAACCTCCTGACGGATAGAAATATCAAATAACTCGTAAAGCTTAGAGTAAAACAAATTGGTTGTAGTTTCAACGCAATGAACTTGATTAAGATATGACCAGTCAGAATCTAGCAACAAATTATTCAAGAGTGTGTAGTCTGTTTTCTTATAGCATTGACTAAGCACTGCCTTAGTTGGCACAACCACCTCAGATATGCTTGGAAAATCCAAATTAAGTTCTTAGGTGGGATAATTGTCTTCAGGACAAGAAATCGGAAATGCACGAGAAACAGAAGCACACGAACAAGCGTTTTTTTTTACGAAATTTGCTTGAAGTAAAGATAAACCAACCATTCTGTCCAAAAAGCAATGCTGACAAGAGGGTAGAAAAAATTCGGAATTAGGAGAAGGGACCCAAGAAACTAAGGGAAGGGAAGATCCGCCGGCTTTAGTATGATCAGCTCGAGTGTCATGAGTTCCAGTCCCAGGGAAGGGAAGGTTAAGTAGTTTAAGAAAGACAATTCTGTAAGAAAATGGGACTAAGTTACAAAATGTTCTTAGAATTTCAGGCAATTCTTACCTTAATCCAAGCCCATTCTTACCTTACAATTTAGGGAATTTTAACCTGTGTTTTTGGGCATAAAGACTTTAGAAACGGTATGTACTAAACTTTAGGATAATATTTCCTAAATTTTAAGGAAACTTTTGGCATTTTAAGACACTAAATTTGTTTTGGGTGCAGCTGCAGGCATATCACTTCAATATTCTGTCGGTTTCCCTTTCTTATTTCAATAAACTTTCTCGTCCTTCACGCCTGCTGGGATAAGATTTGTCGTCAGGGACACAGCAACAGAACAACTAACAGGCAAATCAAATATCTGATTCTATATGATTTTTTCATTTGATGTCTTTTTAGTCTACGCGAAGCTTTTTCTCTCGCTCTCTTGAGCTGCGTTGACAGGCAGGTAGAGCTTAATTGATTTTGTTGTTGCGAAGAAGAAGAGAGAACAGCTTTAAAGCATTGTATTATTTGGCCGGGTGTGGTGCAGCGGGTAGTGTATGTGCCTGCTGTACAAGAGGTCGTTAGTTTGATCCCGAATACGGACATCTAATGAAAAAAGTTTAAGAAACTTCCATACCCGGTCACCTTCACTCGCTTTGAAGTAACTAGCAATGAATAGATTCTCAATCTCTTTTCCGGTCGCATTCAGCGTTAAACTTTAGTTTCATTTCGATTGAGAGGAGCTCCACTTGGCCTCTTTTGATGTGTAAACACAAATATTTGGACTCCACTTCTATAAAACTGCATCTTAAACACAAAGTTCTGAGCCAACTTTTCCCCAAGACTTGTTGTTTTAATCTAATATAAATTTACGAACTCTTAATGGTAAACCTTAAGGAATTTGTAACATATTTTTGATTAGTTTAATCTGGAAAACACTTAAACTACATACAAAGTAGTCTCAAAATCAGTAAAGTTATATCAGTGTGTGTGTGTGTGGGAATTTTGTCCATTTTGGTTGCCCAACTCAGGCTGAGTGTTGTCCCCTTTGGTTACCTTTTACTTTACCCAAATGTGTTGGCTGCTCAAGTGTCCTCGGCGCCATCTCCTGCTTCATCGCAACCACAAGACTTTTTCATTAGTGCAAGTGCCGCACAGCTGCATGCCACACACACACACACATACACAGGCACACACACACTCTCTCGCACACGGCCAACACGTACCATGCATTGCGGAACGTGCCAAAAAGCATTGCATAAGCGCAGGCGGACAACAAAATAAATAAGGTAGAAAAGAAAGGCGAGTAAAATATTTTGCTGGTGCTTTTGCTTACCCTAACATTGTCGTCTGGCAGGGCAAACAAATCTCAGCCTTTGCAGAAGCATGCACACACACCCCTATGACATTGAAATTGCAATGCGTTTAGCAATCAACTCACGCCCCGGGCAGTTCCTTCGACTGACTGTGTTGCACTGCGCTGACTGCCAAACTGGCAACGGACAACTTGCAACAGGGCGTGTGTTAATAATGCGTGACATCAGCTGAAGCTCGGGCAAGCACTCAGCGAGCTCTGCTCTGTGTTCCAATTGAGTTGAGCACTTGAAGTGACAGTTGCAAAATGTCAAATTCTGCACTTTGTCTGTGAAAATCACATTGTCATTGTTTTATTGACATGACAGGCATTTAAGTTTTGGCCTTAAATATGCATAAAAATGTAACAAATTGACAAGAGGAAGGCAAAGTAATGTGTGTGTGTGCAAATGTGTGAGAATTTCAATTTCCTGCTGTGGCGCTAAAACACACACACACACCCCCTGCCAATTGCCGCCAATCAAAGGCAAACCAAAGCCGAGACACCATTTTTGAGGAAATGAAATTGAAATTGATTTCAGCCAAGTTGAGAGACTTCTGGGACCAGGTTAGCCTAGTTTTGCTTTGTTTAATGCTATTTATATTGGGGTGTAATTGACATTCTGAGGAGCTTCTCTTGTATCCTTTTTTTTTGTAATCCCTGCAAAATAATTACAAACTGCAATTATTAGCCTCGAAGCTGCAACAGAAACTGTCTTGCCAAAGCAAATCCAATTAAGTGAAAAGCAAGTGTAAGCCGAGGCTTTGCCATGGCTCTAACCCTCCGCCCTGTAGTTAATGAGCGTTAAATGGAGAAAGTTGGAAAAACTGGTATAGGGAAAATTGCGGAAACTGCCCTTCCACCTTGCGCTGATGTTACTTTCCCCCGTGGAGCAGCTGCTCTGCTCGAAAGAGATGTTTTACTTAACTTTTGCGTCTTTATATCATTTTTCACATCTTTTTTCCTACTCAGACCATAAAATATAAAATTAAATTGGCTGCAATAACAAAGAGCATAATATTATAAACAATAATGGGTAAATGTGTCTAAAGTGAAGGCGGAAGGCTCTTTTTATTGTTGGACGCTTGGAGCTTAGACTTGGTCTTGCACTTGGTTTACTTTTGTCTGTCGGGAATCTGTCATTGAAAAAGAGAATATGCGAATAAGTGGGTTGCTGCAGAAGTTGTCTAGTTGGTAACACATTTATTTGCTTGAATATGGAATGGATTGGAATGGAATGGATTGGTAGTATTGGGAGGAAATTCTTGACTGATACCATGTGACTATTAACAATTCGACATAAATCAATACAATCAATAACAAAGAAGGTAGGTAGGTAGAGCTCACTGACCCCTGACACAGACCTTAATGTCCTTAATGAGGCCTGGTGTTTGATTGAGTACGCCATATTGTTACGGCACTGCTTCAGAGAACTGACACCGGTTAGTCAGTCATTCTGTTAGCCCGCAGTGCGTACAATAACTACACAACAATTCCTCACTTACAAAATATTCACAAATTCAAGCAACTAACGGCAAACCTGCTCCATTCGACGGCAAGCATGGTGACCCGGAGTGGTGTTCTTACCGGCAACGCTCTCGCCCCTCCAGCAGCGACTTCAAATTCTTAATGCTGCCCTTTTATAGAAGTCACACTTGGTCATTACCTAGATAAAAAATCTAGGAGGATCTATGACGATTTGCCGAATGCCCATATTGTTTGGGGGGCTTCTTGTCCACCTTTTCCAAAGAAACGAACCGTGTGGTAAGCAAATGTTTTAATCTTAGTCCCGTTTTCTCATGTTCCTGTTATTGCAAATCTAGGCTCATGATCGCTGATGAGTGAGGATTTGGTCCCTCATGAAACGCGTCCAATCAACATGAAGCCTTCTTTGTTGTGGTGTGTGCCTCTGTTAAAAGTTATGACAATAGCATAACAAGACCTCGAGCCAACGATATCGATATCGATACTATCAATAGTATAGAAACTAAAACTATTTCCGAATACCGCCACTATCGATAGTTGGCCAGCACTATTCTATAGTAGTGGTATTCCTGAAAGTGGGTTTATACTGCGTCACAGTCGGTCACATTTCAGTGCCCAATTCGTATTGAGCTGTGACACTCGCAGTATAAGCCTAGTATAAGATAAGATTTTGATAATGTTCACAGCTGCTCCATACAAATTGTGCAGAGGCCCAGAGTAAGTCAGGAATTAAGGGTCATACCTATTGATTTCAAATAATCAACTTTAAGGGCTGATTTAAATTTGGTTTATATTTGATTTCGTTTTCGTTTGACCGTTCTTTTGTGGCGCGCTTGGTGTTTGTGTAAAATCATGGAGAACGTTGCAAGTTTTTTTATTTCAAGCTTTAATAATTTAATAACTATATATTTAATGCATTTTAGAATCTCTCTGAAGGAAACAAAGGCCTAAAGTGGACGGAGTCAAAAGTGCTCCAGGTTTTAGAGCTTGAACTTAGTTGAGAGAAAGATATTCTGGATTCCATACTTGCACAGCTCTCCCAGAATGTTGTATGTCACAAATTAATCCGCAATTTTATCCTGCCTCTTTCCACTTGAGATCTGCCAAATTGCATAATTAATTTCAATTCACCGTAAACAAAATTATTATTACTTGAATTAACCTTTGCAAAATTGTGTACATGAGACTTAGAGAGATTGAGAGGTGCTCGGCTTTGGCTCTTTGGGCCAAGTATGTAGTAAATACTTGAACTACATAATCTGTCAAGAAACTATTATTAAAGAAGCTAAGAAGAATAGTTTTCACACTTTTTAAGCATGTTTTGCTTTCGCGCCAATGGTCAATCAGCAGTTTGGTCACACTGCCTGTTGCTCACGAAATCTAAATCCGATCAATGCGCAAAAAGAGTCGCTCGGTCAACTGATTTAGATTTGCTTTCACGAAATCTAAATCAAATCTTAATCACTTTCAGGAATACTAGCAGTTTCTTCGACTCCTGGTTCCATGCATTTCCTGCTGGTCACCTCAGTCATTATGCCTTACGTTATCGCGACCAGTTAGTATGCCGATAAGCAGTTCTATTGTGATTTTCGACTTTTTCTCAGCTTCCTTCTCAGCTAGCTCTTCTATATTGATGCCCCGGCTTCTGGGAATCCAACAGATTTGTGCCTTTCTAGAGATGCTAAGGGACTCTAGTGCTTCCCTGCATGCCAAAGTTCTGACAACTCTTCTGCTTTATTGAAATACGGTGCAGTAAACTGGCAGCTGTTAGCAGAGCTTCATTTCCGTTTCTTTGCAGTATATGGCAGCTCCGACTTTTAGGTCCATCTTTGAGCCGTCTGTAATAAAGTGTGTTGCTTACTGGGCCACTCCTCTTCGCCAGTCTGTAGTGTAGTCCGTGCTACTATTGATCTCTCATCTAGCATTGAAACGCCATGGTGCCTGCCGCACATAGACGTTGGGCAGTCTTTTGAGCAAGAAGGTGTGATTGGATGTCCAGGGGGTTGCACCAAAAATTTATTCTAATGTATTGGTACAAACCAATGCCTACCGCTAGGTCCTCTCCATGCAGAACCTTGCATCTCTTAGTAAAAAGAATGAGGTCCGTCTTCTCCGCATTGGTACTAAGTCCGGCATGTGGCGCATTTAAGTATCTCTTTAAAAAAAGAGTCCATGATTGAGCTGAGAGTAGATGGACATTTTCCTATGATAATAATGCTTATGTCTTCGGCATATACGGTTATCTTAGGTGCTTTTCTAAAGGAATTCAGTAATAGTTCGTTAATTTTCTAAGTTGCCTTGCTTCTGCTTTCGATCAGAAGCGCAAGTCGGAGCTGCTGCTTTCGGTCAAAAGCACAAGTCGGCGGCAGCGCCAAGCGACAGAAGGTGCTCGCGATTGTTTTCTGCCTCTGCGTTTTGCATGCTACAAAAAATAAAACATGGCGCCAAGAACAATGCTCTAACGACTGCGCGAGAGAGAGTGGAAAAGTGAACGCGAGTGAGAGCGCGAACACACATACACTCAAATATAGTATGTAAGAGCGTAGAACAAATTAAAAACGTTGGCGATTAACTTGTGTTGCGATGGGGCTGCTGTCGGCGCTGCTGCGGGCTTGCAACATCCAAACACTTGCTGCTCCCGCCGACTTGTGCTTTTGATCAAAAGCAGAGGCAATGTAATTTAGAAAATTTTTTGAATCAAGTGCCAAATGTAATCAAATCCTAGATTGGTCTTTTTTAAATCAAGAGCATTGTGCATGGTGAAAAACCGAGAATATTCGTTCTTGTTCACTCTCGAATTAAATGCTCCACAGATTTAAAAGTAAGGGCCCCCATATTCCAATCAAACATCAATTGAAAGTCAGTGGTTTTTTCCTCTTTTGCTCACATTTATTTCATAGAAAAATTGTCAAACTATGAAGCAAGTTTTAGTCAGCTCGAGGAACACACAACGCCACAAGGCAGCAGCAGTCATTGCCAGCCATCTCTCTATGCCAGCAATGCCATAACTGCTTGGGAGTTCCAAAGCAACATTAGTGCAATAATACCTACACTCCCTTCTCCCATAAAAAACGAAGCTGCTAAAGCGGACTCAACGCTATTCTCTCAAATGTGCTTGTTCTTCTCTCTCAGTTTCGTTACTTCACTCCCCTCGCCTAAAAAAAACTAAACTGTGAACGAATTTAGCTCGATTTTAAGAGCGAATTTCTTGAAAATTCCAGAACAAATAGATTGTTTTCTCGAGCGTTCGTACTTAAATTAATTGTTCTGTTTTTTTTTCTGGATGTAGAAATCTCTTTCGGTTGGTTTCTAGCCTCTAGAGAATGGATTCCACAAGGTTTCTGCTCTCGTAGAGTTTCACAAACAAACTAAAAATACCTGTATCTATGTTCGGCGACTTTCTGAACCCTCTCTGTGAGCCTGAACCCTTCAAGTTTAGGGGGCTCAAATCCTCAGCAGTTATTTCCGTTCTTTCCCAGAGTATGACCGTCAGTTTATCAAAATCAAAGCAGCGGAAAAGTAGTGTGCTGATTCTGACAGATTCAGGCACCGGCTAATAAAGTTGAGTCTTTGAATGTCATTCAAGAAATTTGTGTAAATTTAATTCCATAGAATTCCATTATCCTTATTTCTTTTAAAATCTGTGACCACCCTCGTTTGACCATGTAATGAAAGTGAAAAACTGTTTCTGGCGGCAACAGCAAACGTACATTTGCAGCTGAGAAAAACTATTTCAATTGAGGTAGAAAACGAACGACAAGGACATGGCGGCATTTTCTCTGCTTCTCCCATTTCATTTCTCTCTTTTCCTTTTTCTATGAAAAGCAACAGCAGAGATTTCTCATCCTTTGTAATTTTTTTATTCTTTTTTTTTTTGCTGTTTAAATTGCACTATGAATGGGATATTTCACATTTAAGCTGGCGTTCTTTTCTTTCATTTTCTTTGCTGGGTTTTTTTTTCGGCTGAGAATGTGTCAAGTGGGGCAAGAAGAGGTGGCTAGTTGGTTTGTGTACCTTTTGGCATTGATAGCCTTGAGGCAAGTGTCATGCTCTGATAACTGTGTTGGTGTTTGTCATGGATTAGGTGAAGATCGTCTGTGTGTCTGAGTCAAGTTGAGCAACAGCTGTGAAAGTATCTTGATTGGTACAAAAAACAGTTGTCAAAGCTTTTGTACGTTTTTAGAAAAGTGAGCAAAAGTCGGCAGCTATAAAAGAGCAAATCAAGTGGAAGTGAAGGCATAGTTAGACATGGCTTTTGTAAGTGGACTACTGGGGGGAATACTGTTTATGTTGGCGGTGCTGGAGCAACTGCAGGCTCTGGAGGGTAACAATTATTGCCAGCCGGGCTTGTGTGCCAGATCCAAGAAGCATATTGCCTGTAAACATAATGGAGTAAGTCGATGACGTGAGTGATTAGCATTACCCTACTATTCTACTGTGTTCACTCTCCACCAGGAGCGGGCTAAGGTTTGTCCCAAGGAGGCCCAACTGCTTAATCTCAGCCAACATCATAACCTCATTCTCAATGAACACAATTTGCTGCGTAATGTTTTGGCCGGTGGCAAGCTGAATGATTTGCCTGCCCCCGATCGCATGGCCACCATGGAGTGGCATGATGAACTAGAAGCTTTGGCCACTTTGAATGTTAAGCAATGTGCACTGAACTATGACCCATGTCATAATACCCTAGAGTTTCGCAATTCAGGTCAAAATTTGGCCTTGCTCAACTTGAGTTCAGCCGAGGAGGCTGAGAAACGCACGGATGAATTGCTGCTGAAGGAATCAATTGTTGCCTGGTGGGATCAATATCTCAATATGACGGTGGAGAAGTTTAAGCGATTCCCCAAGGATAAGCGCAGCCTGGAGTGAGTCTCTCAACTAGGCTGAAATTCACTTGGCTATAAATTGATTTTCTTCCACTCTTAGCTCCTTGCGTAACTTTGCTGTTATGGCCAAGGATAATAACACTTATGTGGGATGTGCAGCCATGCGGTATGTCAACCAAGATGCTCATCATTTTCTTTTGGCCTGCAATTATGCTAGCAATTTTGTGGTGGACCAGCCCATCTACAAGGAGAAGGCCATCAATTGCCAGAGTGGCTATGACAGGCAATATCCCTCACTTTGCAAGGCGGGTGAACAGTATCGGGACATTGAGCGCATCGAGGCTAAAAGCAAGAAGCCTTAGGGGAGGTGGCTACACAGAGAGAAGAAAGTCGCGCTGAAATTGAGTTCAAACGAACTTTATTTAAAAAACTACTTGAAATAGTATGAATAATATTAAAACAAGTAAAACAACAACTTAAATCGCATACTGGTTTGGTTTATTTTTAAAAAAATAGGAAAAAGTTAACTTCGGCTCTGTGCCATTTCTTAATTTTATGTGGAACGATGTGGCTCAAGACGTTAAATGATACTCTGTGTGATTAGCCTACTATTCTTTTTTAAAATGAAAAACGAAATTTTGTTTTCTTGCAATCGTAGTAGGCCCTGACTCAACACAATTTTTACTAGGCCTGATAAATAATAGATATTCATTTCAGTATCTGTTTAGCTGGCTTCGGCTAAACAGCTAAGTGGACTGATTTTCTATTTTAATTATTACATTTTTGGTTTCTACTTTAAGATTTTGTTTAATAATCGAAAAGAAGAACTTATTGTGGAGTTGATTTTTTCTTTTCTTATAAATACTTAAGCATTCTTTGCCTAGGAACTCACGATCCAAGTCGTACGGTTTGATTAGACTCTTATTCGTCCTGTTTTATTTTCAGGCAGAATAAAATTGCTCCTTCCTCCTGATTTAAAAGTTATTATTTACGCAAAATTCAATTGCTGCAATGGGTTAAGGCTTTGTGTCACGGTCGACAAACTTTTTAAAATTGTGAATACAAAATTGTATCGCATCTTATTTTTTCTTATTTCTCATGAATATTACTATCTTAGCGAAAGCATGACTGAATATCATCAAACTCTTGTTTTTTTTCTTGTTTCTTATTTCTTATTTATCAGTTACCTTCGCATTCTAGAACCACTTCCAGCCGTAAATAGAAGCTTATTAGGCCTATTGACACTAGCGACACTATCGAATCTCTTCATTCGCTCTAAAGGGAGCCACATAGATGATTTCTTATTCATGTTCGGCCCTGTTCCCAATCCAGAGTCTCGTGTTCCTGTAATCGTTTGCACTCAGAGCAGTGTTCCCCAGCCATGCCCTGAGGGTCAAGTCGGTCAAGCCCGACTTTAACATACTCTGTACCTGTGAAGCGCTGCCCATCACCGTGGCGACCGGTGCTCCCCTGATTACTAAATATGTCCTGAAAGAACGAACATATCTATAAAACTGTGGGAGATATGACATTTTTTCCAATTTGCGGGGGCAGGAGGGGGCGTGGCAAAAATTTTGAATGAACTTGATCTGCCTGCAAGTATAAGAAGCATATGTCCCATACATGTCAATCCTCTATCTCTTACCATCTCTGTTGATGCTGATCAATAATATATATACTTTATAGGGTCTGAGATGCTTCCTTCTGCCTGTCTGGTCGGTTCCGACATATTAGCAGCATGCAATAATAAGAAGACTCTGTGCAAAATTTCAGACCGATAGCTTAAAAACTGAGAGACAAGTTTGCGTAGAAACAGACCGACAGTCGGACAGAGCTAAATCAACTCGGCTCGTCACCCTGATCAAGAATATATAAAGTTTATGGAGTCGGAGGAGTATTTCTATGCGTTGCAAACTTCTGGTCAAAAGTATTATACCTTTTGCAAGGGTACAATAAAACGCATATTACAATAATCTGCAGAACTCAATTATCGTGCTGTTACACGATAGTTTGTTAAGTGCCTAGGATCTGTGGACCGGGGGTATGGAGGATTAGGTCGGTTCGTCGGTCATCTTTATGCGAGCGAAGGTTTTCCGGATCCGTCCGGAACTGGGGGAACCAAGTGTGGGGGCGCTTCGAGAGGTTGGATGTTAAGTCTCCTGAAGATCAGGGATAGGACGGAGATTATTTTCTCACCTTCGGCCGGGTGTGTTTCCGCGGGGAGTTCTTGTTGTTGTTACGGCTGGTCAGGGTTGATCCTTGTACGTTTAGAGTCTGAAGAAAAAAGAGAAAGATACAGGTTAAAAGATAAGGGGGATGTTGAGACTAGTCCATGTCCAATTCGAGGAAAGAGGCTACCTCGATTGGATGGGTCCACAGATCTAGTGCTGTAACGTTCGTGGGGTTAAGAGGACAACTTAAAACGTGCTGGGTGTTGTGTGGGCTGATGCCATCCTTGGGGCATTCATCAGACACCTCTGGGTTTATCCGTGCGAGGTAGCTATTTAAATACCGGCTTCTTCCTGATCGTAGTTGGGATAGAGTGGTCCTGGAGGTTCTTGGGAGTGTTTCTTCGGCCTTGTTGATGGGTGGAGGCCTACCTCCAAGAACTATATTGTCCCGATAAGATTCAATGGCCTTATTTACCATGTGTGTGTGTGCTGTCTGTTTAGCCTCTGCACAGGATGCTTGTGTGTGAGGTAGTAGCTCCTAGAAATATTGAGATGTTAGCTAGTTTCGTGCGTAGGTCAAATTGCACTGGAACTGTTCTCTGGGATCCTATGAGATATTGCTGTGTCAGTAGCTGGCTGTGGCTCTTGACTGGCAGTATCTCCGTTTCCTGATGAAGGTGGTCTGGGTAGGTCATTATATGACAGCCCGTGGCCATTCTTAATGCTGCGTTTTGCGCCAGCTGAAGGTTACGCCATTGTGTCGCGCTAAGTGCTGAGGACCAGATTTTGCGGCGTTGTTTAGTATTGATCTGCCTATATCTTTTATGTTGTTGTTATTGTCTCTTTATTTTTGCCCCAGGTGCTGCCTGAAATGGCTTTGAGGGCTTTATTTCGACTTCTCACTTTTTTATAGTGTCCTCCGAGAGTCTAGTAAAAGTAAAAAGTGGATCGAAAGTGACGCCTAGAATTTTCGGATATTTTATGGTGGGGAATGTGTTGACCGCATATGTGGATATCGTGGGTCGAGTTCACTTCCTTTGTCCATGTTGTTAGTACGGTTGCAGTGGATTTAGAAGCGTATAAGCTGAGGTTCCTACTCGCAAAGAAGTTTGACAGGCTTGGAAGGTAAGCGTTCAGTCCTGCTTCTAGGGTTTTTATGGCCCTCCCGGTAGTGATGACTGTGCAGTCATCTCGTAAGTGACGAGTTTGACGTCATTTGGGGGGTGAGGGATTTAAGAAACATAAAAATTGAAATGGAGTGGGGATATGACGCCTCCTTGGGGGATTCCTTATTTTTAATCCTGGTATACGATATTGATCCTCTGAACTCGACCTGCGCTTGACGACCAAACAGCGAGTCGATTACACCTCGGGACATCTAATGAAAAAGTGGTTTCGTTTAAAAACTTGCACAACCGGTCACTTTAACTTGCTATTCGCACCAGCTTTGAAGTAGCTAGCTGTAAAAAAGCTTCTCAAACATTGCCGTTCGGATTCGGCGTTAAACTGTAAGTCCCTTGAGCGAAAATTAGAAGAATTCAAGCCAAGAGATTGAGTCCGATTGAGGCAAGTTTCGGTGACGGTACAGTAATGTCTTCTGCTTGAATATATAATAGGCACACTTTTAATAAAAATAGCTTACCAAAATGTTTTGACGTAGTTTATGCAGGATTTGAGTGAATTTTCAAATATGGTCTTACTAAAAGTGGCCTGTTGGCGACCGTGACTGACATCGATTAAAATATTTTGGCCAACTGAAATGGTAATCACTTAAATTATATAAAACTCGAGTCAAGGAACCCCAGGATGGCTTTTTTTTCTCCCTGTGTAAACAAAAAACAGGTATAATACAGAAAAGACTCTAAAAATATACTGTCTCAGAGTTGATTTGTGTCACAATGGCTGGCGGTCATATATCATCACTTGAAAGCCGCTTTATGACAGCCACCTGCATCATCATCATCATCATCAACATCATCATAAACATAATCATGATCATTGACAGCGTCCAAAATATGATACGTGTTGTTTGTGGAGCGCCCCAACAACTACCTCAACGCGTCGACAAGTTGGCATCTAATTTTAACGTCAATACACAAAATGTAAAAGCGCCCCCTCGCATTTTCTAAGTGCCTATTAATAATGTGGACGCCGACAGGCGTCTTTCTTTGGCTTTGCTTTATTTTTAGTGTCCATCGTTAGCATCTCACCTACTTGGCTGCGTTTAATATGCCGTTATGTCGTCAAATCTCAGCCTCATTAAAACCAGAGATTTTCCTTTGGGGCTTGTCACAGTCTCTCCCTGGCCACATCAATTATGGCTAAATTAAATTCAGCTGAAATGAAACGAACATTTGTTGTGTTTTGTTAATAAATATCCCTAAATTACATGAAATTTATGCAAAACATTTTTTCTTCTCTTCTTTTTTTTTTGTTGCTAATTATGTTGTGCATTTGCGTTGTTGTTTATTTGATGAATATACAGGAATTGTTTGGTTGCCAACTAACCCTCATTAAAAGCATGTAAAACCAGAGCCAGCAACATATTTTGTGAAGCATAAACATAAAATTATATGAGCAAACGAGTCTCATATAAATTATGTGGTAAAGCGAATGTCTGGCAATGAGATGGAAATATTTTAGATTTCATTTAATAAACAACTATTTTAGTTATATTTAGAAGGAATTTTTTGGCTAATAAAAGCATTGTCCCATACGGTTTCCTCGAACCAAAAGGTTAGTTAAACAAAAGCCTTGTTAATTGCATAATCGAATAAAAACAAAATCTCAATAATAAGTGTACATGTATGCATGTGCTTCTATATTTATAGCCTTCCATAAAATCACGCCGTCCCATTAGAAATCCATATATTTTGTGGCATAAAATTGGTCGCCCACAACGCTTCACGCATTTTATTGTTGACATGATTTTCGCGCCGCCACACAAAATCCAAATTAATGCGCAAATCAGTTTCCTTTTTTTTTGTTGTTGTTGTTGTTCTTAATGCATAAATTGTGGCCGAGTTTAAACAAGTTAATATAATATTAGTTGGAAATGGAACATAAATTATGGAAGCGTGCTGGGAGCCAGAATGAAAACAAAGCATGCATGATTTAGCGTTGGCAATTTTCATATTTAATGAGCACTCAAATGTGTCAACAGGCTAAATGAAAATATATATTTAATTATAATTCATAAGTCGCCAAATGAAGAGTGAGCCGGCATGACATGTCTGATGTTTGAAGTCGTGCGCCGGGGCATGCAAAGTAGCCCCTTGACTTGTCCACAAAGAAAAGGCAATCAAAAGTTTGCCCAAGGAAAGAAATTTACCCCAAACTTTTTTTGATTTATGCAATTTGCGCTAAAAATACAAATCCATTTTGATGACATTTGTTGTTTAAGGCAATATAAGGCGAACAAATTTGCAAACAAGTCCAATAAAATGCCGAAAGAGGCTTTGATTTATTTATCAGCGCCGAGGCTGGGGGAATTCCCCGAATGCCGCCACATTAAAGCGAAAACCCAAATACCCAAATGTCATACATGGAAGTATAATAATAAATGGCAGGGCCAAACTTTGACTCAGCCTCCGGACATTCTGGGTGGGGGTAGGTAGGGTTAAGGCTTGTTGTTGTCAAGTTTTGTTGGGCAATGCAAATGACCGACAAATTTGCAAGGATATAACCTAGTAGTTGGCCACAGATTCCGGCTCATTTATTTTATAGTCCGTCGCTTTAAGTTATTTTTCTTCATTATTTTTTATATGCCAACGGCGTTTGGCAATCAGCGCAAATGTTTCGCTTGTTTGCCCATATAATTTATGCTTCCACAAAGTGTCAAATGGCTGAGCTGGCCATCCCACATACGCCACGTGGTCCCCGGACTCACAGTAGTTCATTTCGGGGGGCTTAACGGCACAGTTCATTAGCGGCCAAAAACTTGGTTTATTAATCCTCAACGGAGATGGCACCAAAGACAAAGGCAGTTATCATTAGGTTCTCTGGTTTCTGGGCATAAACACTAAATTAAGTTTTACGCTTTCATTTAATATTTGCCACTCTGTCAGGGTGCGTAAATGTGTGTGTGGGTTGGCGTGTGTTTTTGGACTAGAGGGACTGTGGGCAGTTTAGTTTTATGGGTGTGTAAGCTGGTACATTGGTGGTTTCTCTGTAATTTCAGTTTGCTCTATTGCCATTTGATTGTTTGTAATGAGCTGCCGACAATGCCCGGGGACAAGTGCAGTGAATGTGAATGAAACTTACATGCTGGTTGCCTCATAAGTTCATAAGCTGGGTCATAAGGGTTAACATAACATTATAAGAATGAAAGTTGATGGTTTAGGAAATTACAATGAATATTAAGTTAACCTGGTAGCAGCAGTAGCTGCGCTGCTTTCAGCTAGACTGCAGCAGAATAATACATACTGAGCATACACTTTCATTGGTACAGAGTATATTAGAGTCGGGCTTGACCGACCCTTCTGCTTGTTTATCATTATTTAATGAAAATTTGTTCGAAATGGCAACGACGTGAGACTCATAGCAACATAAAATTCATTCATAAGTATATATTTATTCATAAATTCATTTATAAACGAAAGATATCTTCTTCTTCTTCTTTGGCCATCACAACCGTTTTACGGTCTCGGCCGCTGCCACTAATGCCCGCCACTCGCCTCTGTCCCGAGCGACATTCCACCAGGAGGACACTCCCAGCTTCGCAATATCTCGCTGCACCTGGTCGCGCCATCTCCGCTTCGGTCGACCCTGCGAGGGAATGCCTCCCAACTCGTTCGCATGCCGACTGTACACCCGTTTTGCTGGAGCGTTACCATCCATACGGGTAACATGTCCTATCCAGCGCAGCCGCTGTTGTTTTATGCGCTTGACTAGGTCAGTGTCCCCATAGAGCTCATACAGTTCGCGATTCATTCGGATGCGAAATTCGCCGCCAACGTTTAGTGGTCCATAAATCCTCCGAAGAACTTTTCTCTCGAACACGCCAATTGCCGCCTCATCCTCTTTTGTCATTGTCCATGCTTCTGCGCCGTATAGCAGGACTGGGATGATAAGCGACTTGTATAGCGCAATTTTCGTTTTCCGAGAGAGGGCTCTGCTCTTGAACTCCTTACGGAGCCCGTAGTAACATCGGTTTGCAAGAGTAATTCTTCTTCGGATTTCCAGACTGGTGTTGTTGTCGCTGGTTATCGTCGTTCCGAGGTAGACAAATTCCTTAACAACCTTGAAGTTGTAGTCTCCCATTGCAACAGATTGTCCAAGCGTAGACTCCTTGCGCGTTGATAGAAGGTACTTCGTCTTATCCACACTTACCGCTAAGCCCATAAGTTTTGACTGCTTCTCTATCTCTGAGAACGCCCGTTTTACCACAGATTCGCTTTTGCCGATGATATCAATATCATCGGCATATGCAAGTAGCATGTTATCTCTGGTAAAGATGGTGCCCGTTCTGTTAGCATTTGGGCACTGGCGCAGTATGTACTCCATCAGCAGATTAAAGAAGTCGCACGATAAGGTATCACCCTGCCTAAAACCTCTTGTGGTATCGAAAGGCTCGGAGCGGTCTTTTCCTATTTTGACGGAGCTTTGTGTGCTTCTCAACGTCATCATGCAAAGTCGAACGTACTTTGCTGGAATACCAAAGGTAGACAGGGCTTCAAAGAACTTTGACCTTATCGGCGTGTCAAAGGCGGCTTTGTAGTCAACAAAAAGGTGGTGGGTGTCGATATTTCTCTCTCGGGTCTTCTCCAGGATTTGTCGCAATGTGAATATCTGGTCCGTGGTGGATTTGCCAGGTCTAAAGCCACACTGATAAGGTTCAATCAGTTCACTTATTCTCGGCACGGCTTGTCAAGGCAGACGTTCACATTAGGATGCATGATAGAACCTTATATGCGATGGGAAGGAGACTGATCCCGCGGTAATTGGCGCAAACCGCAGGGTCTCCTTTTTAAATATTGGACAGAGTACACTTAGATTCCAATCTTCGGGCATGCTTTCTTCGGACCATACTCTGCATAGGAGTTGGTGCATGCACCTTACCAGCTCCTCACCGCCAGCCTTGAACAATTTAGCAGGCAGCTCATCAGAGCCAGCAGATTTGTTATTTTTTAGCCTCTTTATGGCTAAGAAGACTTCATTATGGTCCGGCGGATATATCTCTATGTTATCGATTGGTGGTGTCGCTACTTCCCCCGAGGCGGCATTGTGTTCGTCATCACCTCCCAGCAGGTTAGAGAAATAGTTTCTCCATTTGTCTAGTGCCACTTCCGGATTTCTGACCAGATTTCCGTGCTCGTCCTTCAATAGTGTGACTCTGGGCTTAAAACCTTCGGTTAGTTGCCTAATCTTTTGGTAGAATTTTCGAGTCTCACTCCTTCCGAACAGCACTTCGACTTCCTCCCTCATGCGCTTTTCCTGCTCATTTTTCTTCCTTCTGAAAAGGCGCTTCTCCTCTCTCCTTTTCTCCCGGTATCGCTCCTTAACAGCCCAGACTGCAGAGTTCTCCTGTAGGCAGCGTCTTTCTCTGCAGTAGCGCGGCGGCACTCATCATCGTACCATGACTGTTTTCGGGAGTTTTCGGCAAATCTGAGAATCTCCTTGGCAGCTGTACTCATAGAGTGTGAAGCTGGGTGAGTTTTGCTGAGTAGGCTTCGGATGTCCGTTGTGATTGCAGCTTCTCAACGTTCAGCTTTCGGCGTGTGTTAGACTGTGCGGCATGTGCCACACTGAGCCGTGTGCGTACTTTGGCTGCAACAAGGTAGTGATCCGAGTCAATATTGGCTCCTCGTCTAGAACACTCGATGAGTGCCGTCCGTCTATCACAACGTTATCAATCTGGTTTCGTGTTAATCGATTAGGGGACCTCCAGGTCGCCTTGTGGTCGTCGCGGTGTTCAAATCTGGTGCTACTAATGACCATGTTCAGGCCCGAAGCCAAACCTATTAGCCTCTCTCCATGTTTTTTGGAGGTTTTTTTGTGCAGGCTAAATCGTCTAGTAGTCTCACTTATAGACTAAATCTTAGTACCCGTTGGTATCCGTTGTTCTCGAAAAAAAATTAGCCTGAAGCTTTCTTTTCCTAGACATGGAGAGAATCCTAAAACTTATTTCTTGCGCCTCCACGTTTTTTCTCAATAAATGATTTTGAGCTGTCCCATTCCAAAATTAAGTTCGTCGTCGAAGGTTTCACATAGGAAAGTTCTGAAGTTTAAAAACCGAAGCAGGCTTAAATAAATCAACAGATCCTTAACCGCACTTTATTTAAAACGAACCACTGAATTTCCTTGCGGTTTCTTGTTAGTTTTTCTGTATGTTCTTACGTAGTTTTTCGGTTATTGAAAATAAATTATACTCCCTGTGGATTTGATAAAGTTATAGAGGTGGTTTCACAAGCAATAACGCAATATAGAAAACTGAGCACGAACTTGAATTTTAAAATAAAAACGGTTTAACATCAAAAAAGAAGAAGAGTATTTAATTATTTTAACTTTATTCTGTAGTAACTCGTTTGCGCTTGCTTTTTTGCTTTGGTGGTTGATGTGCGTTTACCTTTTTTAAATATTTAAGACCATAGAACAGACCAGTCCTACATTCCTCCCTCCCCCAAAAACTCTCATGCAGACACCACCACAATTACACATGGCACACACTAAGCGTTTTATGGCCTTTGCCATTGTTGCCCAGCAGCACTAAGTGCGGAGCTTTGCTCCTACATAGTTCTGTGTTGTTGGTGGTGGAGGTGGGATTTGATGGCCAAACTCTTTTGTTAGGTGGTTGTGTGTGTGTGTGCGTGTGTATACCTTACAAGTCCAGGGCCAATTGTTTTGTCTGGTGCGGATGCTAAAACTAATTTTGCGTAAAATGAGCGCAACTCCAAGCCACGCTCGAATGATTCATTATACAGCCAGGGGAGCCCAGAGGACCCGACCAACCACAGGCAAACTTATGCAAATGAACTATGGTAGGTATTCAGGGTACGCCCTGCGTATCAATCATAAATTGTCAACGGTTATGCTAGGGGTTCGTTGACCGTGTCGTATACGTAGTATTTCTACCTGCGTGCCGCACATGTTTGACAGGGAACTTAATTGATTTATTGCCTGAATTAGCTCATCTACATAAATGCATATTCATTACTTTCGCCTTGACCTTCCTCCAGTAATGTTTGTGGAATGACATTTGCGTTTATGTTTGCCTACTTTTGTGCGCATTTAAATTGCTTCTATGAATATGAGAGCTAACGAGACCATTGATGTTTTTTCGCTGTGTTTGTCTAGGCAGCTGAATGCGTTTCCACCTGGTATTTGCAGTTTTATAAAGGCAATACGCATATGTATGTACGGAAAGCCAATGCAACGCTGCTATTTGCATTCACTTCGCTGCAGTGTTTGCTCGCCCACTCTCCGCCTCCACTCTTTTCACTCTTTGCACTTGCTCTCACACACATTTAAATCCTGTCAAAGGCGCCTGTAGGGCTTCAGGCTCAGCACTCTTAAAGTTTTATGGAATTTACTAGCAACAGCACGAAGTGCAGGTCCAGAGCTTGTCGATATTTGGTTTGCCTCAAGCTCGTTTGGCTAAACGACACTTGGCTGCTTGAGTAAACAAGCTATGAAGGGAAAATGAACGCAAATTTGATTGGCATCTCCTCGGACCGCACAGAAATGCTGAATTGGCACCAGCTCTTTGGGCTTTAACATTGGGCATTGGGTAAGCTATTGAGCCATTGAAAGGTTTGAATAATGCAATTTGTAATGAAATTGTTGAGGTGGTCAGTTCAATTGATGCTGACGGAGCCCCAGGGGCAAAACATTCCCACAGACGTAAAACCATGGCAAAAAGCCAAAATTGTATGCTGAACAGGGAATTCAAAAGAGTTGAGTGGAGTATCAAGCTGTTCGTTTGACCAAATTATTTTTTGAAAAAAAAAGTACAAGACCTACTGACCTCTGACTTTAAGCTTAAGACCGAAAACTGAGTGGGAGAATTTGTACCATTTCATGAATTCGGAATAAAATTGGGACTCGTACTTCTGGATTTGAAGAAAAGAAAAGAAAAGTGGTCTGCCTGTGTTATTGCTTAATCGGCAGCGGCCGAGCAATTAAGCTTTCAAAAGCTACCTGGAGCTTAACTTTAGTTTTAGTGTATAAACCAATCCTTTTCTAAATAAGAATTCTCCGTTCATTAATTAGATTAGATTAACTTAAGACGTTCTACCTTATTGTCTGAGAATAGATAGAATAGAATGAGTTCGTTAGAGCAGATGATGTCGAATAATACGATTTTTGTGTTTCAAAACATTCATTTACCCACCTCAAGCAGTCCAAGCCAAGCAACAAATCCTTTTGCCAAACATCTTAAACAACAGCTTAACCTCAATCGCATACACAATTTTCGTATGTCAAGATTTTAGTTTCAATATTTAACTTCAACGTTAGACATTTGCCTTAACTCTCTGCCTTAGCTGCGACTTAACTCTCTCGCTTGCTCCTTGAACTTTTCAACTTCAATTTCTTGGCATGTTTCCTTGTGTCATTTGCAAATCAAATTGTAATTGAAGTTGTTGGAGCAGCAATACATAGTTCCCCTTTCTATAGCCAAAAAATGAAACCCTCAACCTCAACAATGGTTGCCTGTCCTCAGCAGTAAAATATTGTTAAGCCATGGTTGTTAGTATGAATGTGTGTTTGTCAGGGCATGGCATATCGAGTTCTGATTTTAATCCGACTTGCATTTGTATGCAAATGTCAACCATTTCTATACAAATTGATTTGGCTTATTATAATTTGAAAATCTGTGCAGTTTTGCGAGGGTTGATTGAAAAAAGTGTAATTGTCAACTGTTAAGAGATTACTGTTAAATTTAGAATTTAGAACAATTGAGTTTTTTGACAGATTCAACATTGATTTGAATCACAACTGTACTTATTTGGCCAACTAAAAAGTAAAAGTCACGGTCGCCATGTCAAGCTGCTGGTCCGATAAGACCATAAAATGTCTAATAAAGAGGTTCAATAACCAGTTTGAGGAACTGGAGTAAAAAAAACTGGAAGTATGATAAACTTTGGGTAACTTCAAAAGCCACCCACTTATCAAATTCCCCTCGTATCTATGTCAAATGTATTTGAAATGAAAATCAATAATCTAAGTAATTTCCAGGAACATTGTCGTTGGATTAAAAATGCATAATTGCCATGTTAACCAGACGTGGCACGCATTGTCTATAAAAAGTCGATGACCAGGACATGGTTATAATTATTTAAGGCCCACATGCAAGAACCGCATGCAAATAATGTAAAGTCGTACAGCGAACGGAAACGGAAGCCTAAACCCTCTCGTCCACCGCCCCCTGGTTAAGCGAGGGCAGCGTTCGGTTTTTGTTGTGCGCTTCATTGCATGTCAGCGACTTGAGGTTTGCCATATTTCTCTGCCGATGTTTATTAATGTACATTTGCCGGCGTGTTTATTTAAGCAAATTATTGTTTCAGTTGTGCGATCTGATGGGCGTGGCAGCAGCAGCAACAGCAGTTGAAATACTAATTAGATTTTGCAATTATTCGTGCATGAAAGCGAAGAGTCGACAACAGGACTTGGGGCGATTAAATAGTCATAAATTAAAATTAAATATTTGCTTGACATGCCACCTCAACATTTAACTTCATCTGTCAATTATTTTGAAATAATTTCGTTTCCAATTAAACTTCAATCGTCTGCATAAATGCCCAAAAATAAAACTCCGCTAATCGCATTATATGAAATTTATTTCTGTATTTGCTTTCAATTTCAAAAAGTACAAATGGCTACATGAAAATAATAAATGCTCTTGAAAAGAATTTTCAACAAAAATATTTGCGCAATTCACACATCAAACGAGCGCAAAGTTTTGGTTTCTTTTTTTATTTTTTTGGAGGGTCAAGAGAATTCTCTGTTTGATGTTGTGCAGCGGCGGAAATTGCAAAATTGAAAGCGCCACTTTCCGGCCATTTGCATGAGCCTTTCTCCCCCACCACCCCCTTTCTAAATGCTAGTGCGAATGTTTGCCATGAATCCATTGACCAGGCGTTAATTGAATTATGTTTGCCGCACAATTGGCGCTGCAAGTGCAATAACAACGCCAGAAACACACACACACGCAAACAGCAAAGTGAATTTCACATATTCGGAATATTGAAAGTGCTGGAAAGGCGTTGGCATGGGCAGAGCAACCTGTTGGCTTTTGGTACTTGAATTCTCGCATATACTTGACGGAAATTTTGTGGGATCCAAAGGGAAAATAATTTATAAATTGATTTAGGAATAAAAATGCACTCAGAAAAAAGTAGTAAAATGTATTCATACTTGAAATTTGCTAACAAATTTAATTAGACGCTTCCAAATCCTTGGGAGATTATTAAAGCACTCAGACCTGAATGAAATCCCTTCTCTAAATCTCTTAGGCCGCATGTTTAAACTGAAAGAACTCCGTTTTTATTATACTCGATAGTATTATGGAGTCCTTTACTGAAGCTTAAGTAATATTGATTGGAAGAAATCAAGAAAAACTTAAGCTTCAGTTTTCAAAACACGCTAACAACTTTTCATTGCTGTTTAAAGAATGCTCCGCTCCAACAGTTCTTAAATAAGCCTTTTGACATACTTCCTAGCGAAGGTAAGGAATATATTTACTATCTGCCATCACCCATCTACCATCGCCCAACGCTTATCTAATATCCAACATCTACCAACGATCACTTACCAATTAGCATTGCCCATCCACCATCGCTTATTGACTATCGCCCGTCGCCTATCACGTATCGTCTATCGCCCATCTACCATCGCCCATCTACCATAGCCCATCGCACATCAACCATCGCGCATCTACCATCGCCCATCTGGACATGGAGGTCGTCCTGGAGGTGGACGTCGACCCGGATATGAACTTGGATCTCAAATTTGATTTTGAGTTTAAAAGGTCCTGAAAACGGAACATATCAACTCACATCATTGACATCACTACTATTGTAAAGCAACTGCGGGGAAGTATGACCAAGTCGTCGGCCAATGCTGCGATAATCAGATCGTTTGAGTTTCCGAGAGGAATGCGCATGGCTCTGGACATATCGTGTGTCTATAAGTAATATAGCTTTGGGCCCAATACTCTACCCTGCAGAACTACAGTGCGAATGGGTTGCGTCAATGCAGTCGCATTTGAGTCATTATTTTCTCATTTCGAGTATTTTAACAGCTAGCTATGCTTTTGGGTGTTTCCATTAATATACGTTTGCGTAAAATCCAAGTATTTAAGATTACAAAAAAAAAAATGGTTCAAGCTGTTTCGTACTATTGACACCATTCGTACTAGAGTGTACTTACACTCTTCACTTTGGCAACTCGTTTTTTAGTAACACAAAATTTTTCGCAAATGACAAGCTCATTGTGTGCCCTTAGGGCGGGAGCCGAAGGGGGCTCAAGTGTCCGCCTGCATAAGCCTGGCTGGTTCACTAAGTGTACTACAATATGTAGTGCTG
Organism: Lordiphosa collinella; assembly: GCA_018904265.1. Classification (NCBI taxonomy): domain Eukaryota; kingdom Metazoa; phylum Arthropoda; class Insecta; order Diptera; family Drosophilidae; genus Lordiphosa; species Lordiphosa collinella. The sequence goes on along the minus strand of JAEIFV010000030.1, from coordinate 737,995 downwards.
GCCCATGTGGAGTGGCTGTTGCTGTTGCTGTTCTTGTTGTTGTTGTGCATTTCAGTTAGGGAGGGTATAATTTTCTAATTACTTGACGCGACGACGACTTTCTATGACTTCGTCAGCAATTATACGAGAATAATGTTGCTTTTATAGAGTCCCCGAAGTGTGCAAATGGCAAAGGGCTGATGGTGCTGGATGGCTGGGGGGCGTAGAGTGCTCTATAACAACAAAACAAAATTGTAAAACTGTAAACTGTAAATTTCATTTCCGCCTAAAAGCAAAGGCAACTCAACTCACTCTGGGAGGCATATAAAAAAAACAGGCTGCCTGCCAAATAGCCAGGCTCATAAACTTTAGCCTGCTCAAATGCGAAGGCGTAAAGGAGTGGCTGATTTTTAGAGCTGAAATAATGCTGGTCACAATGGTAACCACAATAATCATAAAATATAATAGAAACAAAGTTTTTTATGTATATTTTTGTTGATGGAAAAAGGAAAAGTCAAAATTGAAGGGAAAACTGGATAGGGTGTCTCTAGTTTACATAAACCAATTTGATCTGGGACTTACACTTGGCCACACTTTATACTATTTTTCAATGTGCTTAGCTTTAATTTAAACACACAACGTCGAATATTTGTATTTCGTTTCACAAACCTTGGTAGAAATACAGAATTTCAAAGCCTTTTGTTCCACAGAATTGCATACTTTTGAGAGTAATTGAAGTGAAGTTTCTTTCAATTGTATTAACATTTTGAGGCGGTCAGTGAAATAATGCTCCATGTAATGAATGCAGCAACTAAATATATATCAAAATTAATGGCATTTTGTCCCCTTGAAGTACAAGTAGATTTAAGCCCAGTTCTCAGGCTCTTTTTTTATGCCCAGTTGGCAATAAAATGTAGCAAACATTAAAAGGGCGGCGGCACATAAATAAAAAAAATCGCTGGTAAAAATTGGGTTAAAAATTAACTACACCAAATTTAAATCAACTGCAAGAGTAGGAAGGGGGAACTGCTGCCGTTTGGCCTGTCAGCGAGTCCCGACCGGCCGTCGGGAGTCGTAAAAAATCGACCAACTGGCCAGTGCCTGCCTGGCTGCCTGCCTGCCTGTTTCGGTAGCCGTAAATAAAGCCCCGCAAAACATTAATAACTCCCATTGGGTGTGTTAACAAGCAATGACCAAAGGGGGCAGGCCAGGATTCGCTTCATGTTGTTACTTTTGTTGTCGTGCATAAATTGCAGTTAAAAATGGGGTCCGCTGCTGTCTATGAAAAACGATGTGCAACAAAAGCAACAAGGAAGTTCAACAGCAGGTAAAAAAATTGCGCATACGCCCGGCAAGCCCCGGGGAAGGTGCTGGGAATTGATGTAATGCATGTAAGACAATCATTTTGACAAGCAGCGAGCAGGCAGCTCCGCCCTTCCATTGCGCCATCTTCTGGATGTCTCGCCTCAAGTTACGTTTACTCATTGGCCCCGTCGCTTGCCTGGCTGCCTTTTGATTATTATGCACTTTTGATACTTATCTTTAATTGAGGTAACATTTTGCATGCGGAAAACAGCTGCAAAAAAGCTTCTCTTTACGCCACTTTGAATATGCTCTTTCATATTTTTTCCTGGTTTTATTCTGGTTTGGTTTGTGTGTGTGTGCAGGTTTTGCTTATTTATGGCAGACACCAGAGCGGTTTTGAGTTAAGACTCAACAAAGAGACTTTAGGGTTTGGTTTGGGTTTGGATATTGATTAAAACGGAATAAATTAATGGGAAATACATAGAACAGCTTTCAGTAATATATGGATTCAGAAATTGAATATGAAATATAAAGTGGCATTTCAACATCTTACATATACAGACTTGTAACTGATAAAGGGTTATTGAAAAATATAGCATTAGCTTAAGCTACCTTTAAATGAAGTGAAGACTTGCAAAAATCGATTTAGCAGAACTCGTCCATTTCAATTGGTCTTTATTACTGGGTGACAGTGGCGTACGCAGGATCTTTTCAAGGGGAGCTTAACAAAATTGTTCTTACTTTCCTTTTTTAAGCATGAAAATTTATATCCAAGGGAGTGGTTTAAACCCCCTTATCCCCCCCCCCCAAAGCTCTTAAAAAATCACCCTTTAGATGTGCGATGGTAGTTGGACGATGGTAGGTGGGCGACGATAGTTGGGCGATGGAAGATGGGTGATGGTAGATGGGCGATGGTAAGTTAGAACTGCCCGTTAAATTTGAATGTCAAACGTTCAAATAGCATGTGTTGTTAATGAAACTTTTGTTAGTTTCGTTTATAAAACAAGAGAGCGTGACTTCTCTCATATAAGTTTCTTCCAATTTATTTGGCGACCTTTCTAATGTTTAATTAGTAACGAGTTCGCTGGCTCGAGGTCAAGAATTGGCGTTTGTTTCCAACTATAAAGAACTTATGCATTGACAAACCAAAACAATCCTGTTCAGAATTACCTGAAAAGGTTCACCAGCTGCGCTGGAAGATGGAACACAGCTATAAATTAGAACTCCAAGAAAAATATATAGCTCAGGAACAATTTCCTGATATACTTTCAAGGTCATTCCAGCTTCCAAATGAAGGTATGGTCTACAGATCTTTGAAATCACGGCCTAAGACGAATTAGGCCGCCAGATACCTTGACAGGTTATCACACTATCCAATCAATCTGAGAAGATGCAAAGTCCGAGTAATCCTTTAAAACCGAAGGTCATACGGCATTGTTAGCAGATCATTCTATCAACCTAACAATAAAGAATCCTAGCTGATACTCAAAACCAAAGCAAATAAATAAATTTCAAAACTTATATCCACTTTTCCTAGAACCTCTCCCTGGATGGCTTGGTACATTTCGTTGGTGGAGTTGTTACTTTTATGTTTCCCTTCGATTGCTAAGAGACTCAGAGCTGCATTCGCACCATGCAGTCTCTTTGTGAATGGAAACTTTAGCCACGGGTCACTTACAGGTTTAAGGCGTTAGATGAGATACAAATTTAGTTTTTCACAATACTTCATTTAGTTATTTCTGCTGCTCCAAAGTATATCAGATTTCAAAACTGTTTAAATGGGGTTCTATTCATGTGAATTATTGTGCCGAACTAATTTTTTTTTCTTATCTGAGTATAGGCCCTTAACATAAAGAACTCGGACCGAAAAGCACCCACTGCACAATAATTTACTTATAGGTTAAATCAATCTTGATTCAATCTCAATTAACTCTAAGGTGAAGAATTTACTTTCTTGAAATCGGAACAAAATAGCTCTTAAGTCAATCTCCATACATTCTTGAAAAAAGTGAATTCGTTAAATTTGTTTAAGTTTTTCTTGGTTTCAGTTAAGAAGAATTTAATCAGGCCTCAGACCAAGCAGGTATACCTGGAGGTCGGATATGTGCCCTAACTCTAAAGTCATAGCACCAGCTTAGGATCGGATTCGAGTTAATAATTTGAGATTTTCGTTGCATAACTTTATGAGCTAGTTACTGTAAATCAATCTCATTCTTAAAACAAGAATTCTATTATTTTTTTAACTAAAAATGAGTTGTTAATAGAAAGGGAAAAGTAGGATTGCCCTTGACAAGTCAGCAGGTGGTTGGCCACATTAATACACAATTTGTTATACTCCCACTCATTTGCCACAAAATAATTTTTCATTTCAGGCTTAACGTTCTGTTACCAGCGGCAATCTGTAAATAACAATCATAATAATGCGGAGTCAAAGCCCACACACTCGCCGCCCTCACATTATCCGCATGGCCACAAATGGAATGAGCCATATTTTGATCTAACAATGCCAAGGAACATCACATCGCTGGTGGGCAAATCTGCATATTTGGGCTGTCGCGTCAAGCATCTGGGTAACAAGACGGTGAGTGCGAAATTGGAGGGAATTCTAGGCAAACAAACAAAGTCAAAATGTCTGGGTTTTCGTTTCAAACTTCTATCCCTCATTCGGTTGCCTATTGCTATTAACATTTGCTGGGGCCTTCTGTTTTAATAATGTTTATTTTTATACGCATTTAATAAACACAAAAATGTGTCGACAAGTGTGAAAAATATTCCCTCAAATAGAATCTAGTTAGATTATTAAGATAGGCACGAAACCAGGCACCGACACACACTCACACATGTGGCTGCTTATTAAATTTTGGCGCCAGTTTGTTATATGAGACGTGACGGGAAAACAATGGTATAGACCAGATGTTGACCATGTTTTTTTGTGTGGGAGGGTAGTCCTAGAGTTACATAAAAACTAGACTAAGGCAGGGGTGCTAAACCTGTTTATAACGCAAACTCGTAGAATTGAGTATTCATTAGAAGAAGCTTAGTTCTTGAATCTTGAAAAATCCCATGAAATAAAAGAATACTCCCTGACAGCATTTCAAGACGTACACCTCGCGCCCTGCATGTATACGACCATTGACTTCCTATCTACGGTGCAATTACAAAAACAAAACGTAGCGAACGAGCATAAGGCTGGGCATCGCTGGCTTAGAGACTTGGACACGCCTGGCTCGCACTCACTCTGCCAATCTTGGGGTTTCCCACGCTGGTTTTCGGATCTTTGACTCGTGTTGGTAACGGCGTACTCGCTCAAAATCGCACACTGGGGACTTGACACTCGCTTTAAAAACTTGCATTTACACTCGACAGAATGTTTTGCCTCAGCAGCTAGACCCTTTTATACATAGCTCCCCCGCCGACCTTTGCGGTACCTTGGCCTGCAAATGGTCTCAAAGTACCGCTGTTGCCATGCTTCGTCACTCCAATGGAAAGCGTGAGAGCGTGAACACCCATCACCCGTCTTTGACTCCTGCATTGTTCTTCTCTTGTCAATCCAACGGTTTCTTTTTCCTCTCTGCTTGTACTCTGCAACGCCATAACAAAGACCAATATAATGTCTAAGATGAGTAACGCCATACGATTTATTTGCACACGAATTTTTCGTGCTGGCTCTAGAGCTGGCTTCAGGCTCTCTTGAAATTTTGTTCAAAAGCCAGAGAGAGAGCGCTCTAGAGCCAGCCGCTCTCTTGTACGCATACAGCGACAGCCGACGACTGTATGTGTGCACACGTATTCTCAAGCATTCCCAGTAGGATTTGTCGGAACGTCGTTTCCAAAAGAATGACTTCTGGCATACTTCTGTTTACTCGGAAGAATGCACTATCAACTTTTGCAGTATGATAGAAGGCATATAATCTGTATGAAAACTGATGCACGTTCCTTTTGGCAGTAGGTTAGTAGCGAAGAAGTCTGCACGACAGGCAAACGTATCTTCTAGTGGCACTCATGCAGCGAAATGAGGCCCAAACGATTGACGACCGTTCGTTTTTTCCAAACATGTTCTTTTTGCCGTTTGAAGCAGATGGAGGCCGAGCGTTTTTCCGAATTTGAACCAACAACAACAACCCATGCAAAATTACCTTCTAATAGAATAGTTCCTGCTGCATTTCGCCCCTATAGAAAGGTGAAAGGAAGATTGCAGGTTTTTGCAACAACTTCTTAGTGGCAAAAGTTGTATACGGGATGTGCTTCTGGCATGCAGTCAAGTCCGACTGGGCAATTGTGTTTACTCACACAAGCAAGCGCATTCAATTTTTCGATTTTTACGCTCTCAACTTTGTGCGAGCGGAGAGAACGTGATTTTCGTCGCAACCAAAAAAATAGCTGCATATTGCAAAACCATTGTATGGCCGTTCGGCATATTAAAGATTACATTGGTCTTTGGCCGTACCGTGTTTTCCTCTTCACTTCGCCCTGCAGGTCCTGTAGCCAATTCGCCGCAAATCGTTAACTCTAATACGGCCATTGCCCGCTTCACGGAGTTATATTTGAGTGCCTGTTGTTGGGTATCGGAGAACTTGCTGGAGCTTCTATCGAAGTGTGAGAGTTTTATCTGGTTGGATCTACGTCATGTGCCGCAGGTCAGCACACAGTCGGTGATACGCTTTGCGGGCAACTCCAAGCACGATCTGTGTGTGAAGGACATTAAGCTTGTGGAGAGGCGACGGCATGCAATTAGGATATGGCACGAATGAGCACATTTATTACACACAAATCTCATTCTTCTAAGGCCACCGAAGAAAGCCCTTCTCAAGTAGTTAGAGTCTGCGTTTTTATATAGTTAGTTGAGCTGGAGGATTGACCGCTGGGTGTCACTTCGAAGGTCACTGATGAGGATATTTGGCGGCATCCGAAATACTTAAGGTAAGTTGTCCTCTTGTCGACTCCTCGCTACTTTGGGCATGGTCTCCCTTTTTCCGAAGCCTTATAGCAAATATCATTCCGACTCCCGGATCATTGCAGTGTGCACCAAGATGAACTGGTGGCCACAAAGGAGGTCGCCAAGTACCGTAGCACACTCAGGATTGTAGAAGGGAGCAACATATGCATTTACTTAGATAGTCGAGAAGCTCTAAGGGCGCTTGAATGTTATACCAATAATACCAAGGCGCCCTCGGAATGCCGTAGATCCTAAAATGAAATTTGCTCGGTATCTCTGTATCCAGGGTAACGAGTCAGCCGACAAAGGAGCAAGACAAGGCACTATCATCCAGTTCCTCCCAGAGAAGAGCACGATAGGGATGCTCTTGTCTATGTATAAAGCCATTCACACGGAATGAAACGTGGCGCCTGGAATAACCTTTCGCCTTGCGCTTTAGTTTGGGTCACGTGGCCTATATTCAACCAAAAACGTTCCAATATACTTTTACGTCAAAGCAGAGGAAACATCTCCCTTCAAGTCACTGCCTCATGCACGCTTGGACGTCGCTCACAACGACTTCTGTAGAAGCTGCAAGTGTGAGAAAGAGGAGGCAACATTACTGCATCTTCTATGCCACTGCCCAGCACTTAGTAGGAGGAGACTCAAAATACTTGGTCAGTCCTTTCTACTCAACGCCTCGGAAGTATCTGAGATGGAGATGCCGTCTCTACTAAAATTTTTATCGACCTCGTAATGGTTCAATCGGGAGGAATCACTCCTGATTCTAATAGGGAATATGTTGTATCGCAATGAGGCAGTCTTGGCCTTAGTGCAGCAACAATTTACCCTCGCCATTTCAACCCAACCCAAGTTAGCTCAAAAGAGTTACTTATAATAGAAGCAAGGTTGAATGGAGATATTGCCTAAATGTCTACATCAAATAGGGGCCCATAACTTTTGCTTTGGCAGCACAAGTGTTGTTGCAAAGCACGCAACTCATAATTAACTAGCATATTTCCGTACTTTTTTGTAAGATTCGGTTTCACTACATGCATAGGTGTCTATAACCATGAATTCTCAATTAGTTTCTATTCTGATCATTTTCCAAAACAGACGTTACCGCGCCTGTTGATGCCTACAAATTGGTAATAAAACCCATATTATAATTTCATTATATTTTCCTTTTTCAATACGGTTCTCTTTGGCACCACCCTCGTTTCAACTATAGTTGTAATGGCGTCACATGAGGCATCATTAAGTAGCCATTTAGCAATTAACATCTCGTTTCACAGTCTCCTAAAATTGCCTCAAGTTACCACCCATAAAATTGGCAGCCAAGGACCCTGGCAACGACCGAATAGTATTGCATTTCAGCAATCAAATTAAATTGGTTGCCATAACGAAGTGGCGCAGCAGAGGGTCACTTTTTTTTCCGAACGGGTCCAAAAAGCAGATGCAGACACAATGCGGATATATTTTGCACGCATTTGCCATTTCCAGTGGGAAAGTTTGCAGGTGTTGCCAGTTGTGGATATGAAAGTTGATTACGCTAAGCGATTTACTGTGGAGTGAGGTCATAGATTTCCACAAAACCAAATCCGCTTCCGCAATCAGTAAACTACACACACACACAGGGTGAACATTCTCTAGTTAACTGGCGGCTCGGTTTTTGGCCAACGGTAAATTTATGTTGCCAGTGCGGCAAAAACTGGGGCTAGAAAAAGTTGGGGTTTTTCTTTGGCCTTTTATTTTTTGTTCGTGCTGTTATTGCAGAATTAGACAGACGGCACAAACTAGAACTGTGCACAGATGGATGCCCGGGCACAGTTGGCTGCCACTGACGCAGGGTCTCTGCCTCTGCCTCGGCCTGTCTGTGTGTCCGTCTGTGTGTGTATATTGGTTAGACAGTTAGCCGCATAAACAAGGCGCCCAAAAAACTTGCCAAAATGGCAGCTGTATAAAATGTAGTGGGCAATGTCGAGCTGAAGAGCTGTGGAAAAAGCGAGCCAAAAAGCGAAAGGAAGTAACATTTTCCGGGTCTGTGATGCGTGGCGAGCACTAATTTTAAGTTATTTAAAATTTAGATTGTGAGCTGCATAAATATGCGCCCAGGGACTGAATGAAATAATGGTTTATTTTTGTTTTGTTCTTAATGTTCCAATTATTCGGTCAATTAAAATGCTAATTTTTGTGGCTAGGACACAGTTTTTTGAATCACCTAATTCCATGCTGTTCCTGAACAATTATAAAAGGAATTTACGTGCATTTCGTGAAGGAATTCCCAAAGTAACTTCACTCACACGTTCATCTTGATAGCCTTTCCTACACTTTCAAAGTGTCAGAGTTAAGATACTTCTTTTAAACTGACTTATTCTTTTATTTAGGTGGCCTGGATACGACATCGTGATCTGCACATACTCACCGTGGGCACTTACACCTATACCACAGATCAACGCTTTCAGACCTCGTATCATCGTGACATTGATGAGTGGACACTGCAAATCAAATGGGCCCAACAACGTGATGCCGGAGTCTACGAGTGTCAAATATCCACCCAGCCCGTACGCAGCTATTCGGTTAACTTAAACATTGTGGGTGAGTACCGAGCTCTGAAATTGTTTCAGTTTGTTGTTTGAGTTTATAGTATAAATATACATACAAAGTCGACTGTCCATCAACCGCTCTGGGTCTTTGCATATTTCAAAGAATAAAAACCAAAAGCCATCAGCCTATGGAACTGGATATTCGTTGTTGTTTTATTTGCATATTCATGCAATTTGTAAGAGTGTAAATTATGCACACTTGACAATCTCGCTACAAAATAAAACCGACAGGGACGAGTTGATGGACGAGTGATGGAATCCAACGCTTAGATATCGACAGCCGGCAACTGCAATATTAACAACAATAAACTTTCAAAGCTATTTGCCATCAATTTCGATTTTCAATTCCAAATATTCTGTTTAATCCTGTGGCGAGAAAAGTCGCGCATTTGGGTTCCGGCCGTGGAATATGTTTGATGTGTACAAAAGCGTTGATTTATTTTGTAAAATATTTGCTTTTTTGTGCATTTTTTCATTGGTCTGGGGCTTATGAAACTTTTGACAGATAAGCAACTTTGAGCTGATGCAAAATAAAAAGTCAAAATGTGGCCATAAATCTTGCATAATTCGGGGGAAAGCTGCACGGATGACATGGTTTTTAGTGCACTTTTCATTAAAGACAACTTTGTTTAAAATAAATATTAAACTGTGAAGCGTTTAGCTCACAAAACTGCGAAATTGCACTTTTTCAGAATGTAGCAAGAGTAAAAGTGATAAGCACGACTTTCGTGTGCTTAACTAGAATTGGTTTTGTGAAATTCGCCATCAGGTTGGAATTTTTGTAATTTAAACATAACAAAAGTTGCTAAAAATGTAAATTTTTCCTTTTTTAGGCTGTTTTGTGGGAAACTTATATGTTGTCGAACCTTTTATGAAATTCGAACTAACATAAAATAATTAAAAAAAAAAATTCTACGAATTTTTCAAAGTATAGTTATACTGTAGTAAGAAGTCATCACATTTTTAACTGCATAACTAAAAGCAGTACTTCATTTTGTCACTTCGCACACTTGAAAATGTTATATCTTTGCTTAAAAAAATCGTACAATCAACCGTCATCCAAATGTATCAAATCGAAAGTGTGTCATTGTGTACCGCTCTATGAGTGCAAGTAGAGAGCGCACGAACATAAAAGGTTATGCAAAATGGAGTTGCTTGATTGATGGAATGAAATTTTGATTGATTTACGTTGGTTGACAGTTCAAGCTTTAGTTGAAGCCTAATTAGAGACTTGTAGCACCTTTTCTGACGAAAATTTTAGCATTCATAGCCCAAAATCATTCGATTTGATGTAAAACTTAAAAATATAAAGTTTCTTATTATTTCTTATTACCCTGCCATACAACTTGTTGAAGAAACTAGCGTACACCTGTACACTAGGGTGCTTTTTTAAAGGGCAAAATTAAAACTTAGCAACGGCGCCCCCTAGAAAGGTTCGTTTTATTATTATAGATAATAAAATTTAAAACCGAAAACAAATCGGTATTAATGGGCGCGACGAGCCGATAAAGTTTGCTCTAAAAATAACATATACGCCCCGAATTCCACGTCGAGTTTCCCACAATGAGATCTGTGCTACATGGGTCGGGTTGTCTGGCAAGGTATTCGATTTTGTTAAACCATTTTGTTCCAATTTTGTCATGAGTTCGACAGTCGATTGCGTTAAGATGCCGACTTTCATTATAAGTACGAGTACGAGGTCACGGGTTCAATTCCCAGGAAATTAACGTAAAGTTAAATTCCCTTTATTATACACTTAAAAGGTGTATTATAATTTTGCCCTGAAGTTTGGAACGCAGAGAAGGAATCATCTCCGAACATATAAAGTATATATATTCCTGATCAGCATGACGAGAAGAGTCGATTGAGCTTTGTCCGTCCGTCTGTCTGTTTCAACGCAAACTAGTCCCTTAGTTTTGATGCTATCGATCTGAAATTTTGCACAGAGTCATCTTTGAGCTGCACACGGCACATATGTCGGAGCCTCGAAAATCGGATGGTCACTTCTTGTAGATACTCTTGTATTCTTGTATTTAATATCCCAAAGACACAGGACATAATGCTTATCAATTAAGTCATTGGTCACAAAAGTTTCAAGTGTATTTAATCTTCTTTGTTTTCTAGTTTTTTTATTTTAGCAAGCACAAAATTATCTTAAAACAGGACTAATGAAGATTAAGGGACTCTAGTTATATATGTATCTGAGGGTTTTCATGCTTAGGATGAGTCAAGAATCCCAGTGTTTGCTATCTGGTGCCAGAGAGTCCCAGGCCCAATTCCTCCAACAATATAACAGGCCGCAGTTTTCTCTCTCTTAATTCAACGAGGCTTCTCCGAAAGCTTGAACCAAAGTCATCAGGCACAGATAGGGAAGGGAAAGGTCGTTTGATTTTAAGGAGGCGGACAAACTTTTAAGGTTTCGTAACATCGGTGTGGTATGTAGAAATAGGTCACACAAAACTCCTTGTGCTGTCGCTGGCTACCCGAAAATAGGAAGTATTTCCGCATATAGAGCAAACGATGGCTTACACTTGGGTTTGAGGAAATGGTTATCGAAAGGTCTCTTTAACACAGATGGATCAGGTGCCGGCTAGCATCGGAATCATTTTATTGGTCATATCTCAATACATGAGTTGCTTTGATCAGACACATGTCAGTCCTCTACGAAGTTTTCCAACCAATTTTTGTCTTAGTTTTTGGTCCATTTTTTGAATTGTGTGCTCGATTATCGAAGGTACCTTTGAGTGTTATGAAACATGTCTCAAATCAAAGTCTTCATTCATTTTTTTTTTATGTATTGTCCCTTATGCTTTGTAAACTTTGGTTAAAGTCAGAGAAACCTTTTGAAAGTACGAAAACATTTTGTTAGAAATCAACGCCAACTACAAAAATATATAAAATTGAAAGGCAACACTGCGTATGAATAATATCAAAAACTTTGGAGCCCAGTCGCGTTCATTAAAAAGAACTTTTTGAACTTTTTTCTCTTTTCTCTGTAAATATACACCATAAACTAGCGAATAAAGGGGCTCCAGTAAGACCTTAAATTTCCCATACAAAAAAAAAAGCGCCCTACTATACACATTCGTAGACAATGATTGAAAACACACGAAATCAAGGGAACAAGGTATTTTGGAGTCGGTTCATTCGACTACAGCGCCCTTACTTGATAGTTATTACATTGCGATATCTATTAGTTTATAAGTCCTTACTTTATCGACATACATTCTTGCCGATAAGAAATTAAGCAAGCATTTTTATCGATCAGCTCTAGCGAACGCCTATAATCCCAAGCCGACTAAGTCCTGATCGAGCATCGAAATAAATTGGAAGCGTGTATTTAATGTGTTGCCCCAAGTGTATGCCACAAATTTGTGCACAAAACTTATGCAAGAGATACTTGTTTAAAGTTTGCAAACTATTTGATGATTCCAATTATCAAATTTAAGAAAGCTTGGCTTAACCTTTTAATCCACTTCCGTCAGCAATGACAAAGTAGCTAAGTGAAAAAAAGGATAGTTGTTGATAATCCATAGAATGATTTTGTTATCCATTTGGAATAGATATTTGATAATATGTATATTTTTATACATTTTTATATATTTTGCTTCTTAAAAATGATTTTTTCTTAAAATTAGGAGTAAGAAAGTAGAAATTTCAAATTACCTTGCTTGCCAAGTGGTTGACTTGATATTCAGTCTTTATAATCTTATCAGACTCGAAGGACCAATGTAAACTAAGAGGGGCAGAATTTCCAATTTAGCTTGCTAGAGAAGGTTTTGACTTGATAAACTGTCATTAGTATCTTTTCCGGCTCGAAGTACCAATGTGATCCATAGGTGTGTCTAGACTCTAGAGGTAACAAATATCAAAAATCTTATTAAAGCAACCCTAAAATAGGGACCGAAAGTAAGGCATATTTCGCTATTTTCGATGCGAGTAATGCTACAAACTCAACTGAGCTATTCCAAATAATGATATAGAGAACCAGATACTGGTAGGGACAATACGTTACTTCATCACATATCTAGGTTTCAAATGGGTTGTTTCCTTCGATCTACTGGTCTAAGCGCGAGGCTGAATGAAACATTAATATCTTGTAGCTTATTTTAAGCAGCAGTTTTTGTAGCTAGATGATATTTGTTCTCAACCTGGGGCTTCCACGTCCCCGCATCACCAAGATAAAGCCCATCCCTTGCATTTGCTTTTGGTTAATTGCCTAGAATGAGAAACTGTTAGTGTTTGGCATTTCTGTCAACAGTTTGGTGCACATGCTCCAGCTGAAAAAAAGTGACTCCAAAGAGAGACTGGTTTGTGTTCTTTGCTTGATTGGTTGCAGTTGGTCAGTTCGCTCGCTGACTCGAAATTCAGTTGACAAACAGATAACCACATATTGTTGCCACATTTGTCTGTGTACGTGTGTTTGTGTGTGTTTTTCGGTCAAAATCCAGGTCTGCTGCTTCACTGCTAGAGTTTGAGTTGAGTTGAGCTTGAGTTTTCGTTCCCACATAAATTTTGTATATGTATATCAAAATCGTTAGGAGCTAAATAAAATGACTTTATGGTTTTTAAATGGAAACATCTCTTGGACCATTTTTAGTTTTAAACAAACTTTTTCCTTGCCATAAGTAAAGTGTGGGAAAATTCACAGTTGACATTTTTGGTTGACCTCAACATTTTTTGTCTATTTTTAATTGAACTTTTAATTTGAGTTGATAATTTAGTAATTAGTTTTACCTGATTTAATTATAGACCAATATTTGAGTTTTTAATTTAAACAATTCTAATTTCGTTTCTTTGTTTATTTTTAATTTTCGTTTCTCCCCACCATCCACCCATCATCCACCCAAGCAGATCTAATCGATGCGGAGACCAGCAGCACCATGCAGCAGTATTATAATGATGATGCCTTCTATATAGCCGCCGATCGGGTGTATCAGTCCAGCGATGATGAATTTGCGGGCATGTTTGGGCCCATACAAACAGTTGCCGGTTTGTAGACTACATTAAAATGCATGTATGACAAGTTTGGCCACAACATGCGTTAGTTAACGTCAAACTCACATCAGGCTTTTACCGACAACTAACCAACCAACCCAACCGCAGACACACAGACGCTCGGAAAGTGCTCTGCCATGCATGCATATTATTTTTTTAATATTTTATAACATTTTTCGTGCCAGTTTTTGCACTTCTCATGGAGACAGAGCGGAGCGGCAAAGAGAAGTGAAGCCTTGGGCGTTTACAAATTGCTTTCGAAGCGAGCTTTTACCGAGTAGACTAAACTCTGCACAGTGGTCAAAGTTGAATGACTTTTTAATACAAATTTTAAACAAAATGAAACTTTTGCACTTTTTGAAATTTCTGTGAATATATTTGATGGCAAATATTTACTGAAATTTGCATTGAATTAGCATTTTACTTCGTAAGAGACAGTAGATTTCTACTTCTTTTCTACAATTTTTTAGTCCCTAATTTCTTACAATTTTAATTTTATGTCCAAAATATTTTCAATTCCCACCACTGTGCCCTCTCTGCTTTTTACCTTAGTGCAAAATATAACACCAGAAATGTTTTCATTGCTCAAGTGGCTGGCACATTTAATTGCCAGCTCTGTTTGATGTATTTTTAAGGTTTAGTCATTTATTGGACGAGTCTTGCATAAGTTGGCAAAACTCCGGCTTCGGCCATTGGGACATTGGGTAGCATTGAATTGGCCACGCGTATATAACATACGTCCCCACATGGGACCTTTATCATAGTAACAGATCAGCACAAAACGACGGCGACGCAAATCTGAGTCCTGAGCAGCTGCACAACCCAGATGAGCGCCCATGTCATTGATTATCTGACGTATTTCAGTTGGAGCCGCACTCTCTTGTCTACTCGGTATATCATAGACCTGATGCAACCATTTTTCGGTTAGAAGAGTTATCTGTCGCATATTCGAGAGTTGACGAGCTTCATGCGACTCCCAGTCCATGGCATAATTCATGACAGGTGCTTCGAAATGCGTAGTAGCCATACAATAACCGGTCAAATCCTTCAAGCATCGCTTCACATGATATTCGGCCACTAGAGCCACATAAGTGTTCCACACAAATTCGGGCATGTGACTAGCGGCTGGCAGTCCATTTATTGATCCACTGGCCACATCCTGACGATATTTGTTGTGCATGCTGACTAAGTACTCTTCAAAATATTGCATATTAATCAAGCGGTGATGACGTAGGCAGCTGCGATGAAAGGTCTACAATCAGGAGTAGTTAGAAGTGTCCAAATCAAGAGCTTACCAAACTATTGTTGCAGCCCAGGTGAGGTTTTTGCTGACATGAATCTATGCGACAAAAATCAATGGCCAAACCACTGCTCAGACAGAGGAAAAAACAAAGCAAAACACAGTTCAATTGATGCATTTCGATTAACAACTGAAAGCTCATTGCAAAATTCCGAACTATTTATGAGGCGAAAGCAAGCGACAGCTGGCACATGTGTTCATAGTTAATTAAAGTAACTGAAACGACTAAATGGGAAAAACTGTGAAATTGAAATGAGTTTCAATTCATATACCAAATAATTTATTGAATTTGAAAATAAAAAGTAAGGTAATGTGTTGAATTTGCTAAGGAAAGAACAGGATTTCTTTGTTCCAAAGAAGAAGAAGAAAGAAGAGAGTTTTGACTTCAATACTACCTACTTTAAAAAAATTGAAAAAACTTTATTGTGGTATACTCGGAAAAACAATTTTCGGATACAGTATTAGTTATGCCGAAAATAATATCACAGCCTAAACAATCATTTCAATTAGTCTCGTGGTGCGACTTAACTTCATTGTTTTGATTTGATTATTGCCCATGGTTTCGCTTAGACACAAACATACACAAATACACACACTGATGTATTGTAAATTTGTAGGCAGAAGCGCCTGTGCTGCTTGCATTCTCTCGCGCATAACGGTAAAAGCACTCACCTATTCTTTTTTCTACTTTTATTCTTTGTCGCTTGCTTTTGGCAGCCATTGGGCAATTCGGCCTAGCCTAGCCTGCAAAGTCAGTCTCTAATTAGATTTTGAAGAAGACAGTTGCTACGGACGCTCGGTCTAATTCACACGCATTCTTAAGTTTCATAATAGTTGCTAACTAGTTCTCGAAGCAAACGCATTGTTAGTTACTGATTGGAAGTTGCTAAACACATTCGGTCGCTTAGTTAACCAGCAGACATTCTCAGTCTCGACTCAACACGCAATCACCCTTTTTGCTAGTTTCGCCGCAGACTTTGTTCCAAGTCTCTCTTATTTCGCAATAAATAAACCACACAAAATTAAGTGAAAATTGTACTTTTTATTGGGCTACTCTTTGCAAAGTGAACTTTCAAATGACTTGTTAGTCAAACATGAACATTAGGGCGTACTTTTTGTGATATATGGTTACACTTAAACCAGCACATCCCTGAAGATACCAGTAGGCAACCCAAAAAACAACAAAATGCAGTTGGTGGCTGGGTGTCACGCGGAATTACGAAGCGAGCTTCAAGGCCGCAACGGGGCTACCGCTGGTATAAGTCCATGATCCATAAAAAGTTTTTGTCATATAGATAAATAGCAGCTTCTCAGCA
The DNA here is from genome assembly GCA_018904265.1 of Lordiphosa collinella. Taxonomy (NCBI): domain Eukaryota; kingdom Metazoa; phylum Arthropoda; class Insecta; order Diptera; family Drosophilidae; genus Lordiphosa; species Lordiphosa collinella. The sequence continues at coordinate 721,576 of JAEIFV010000030.1, read as the reverse complement.
ACAAAGCAAGGACTTGTCTTGTCCATGGCAGATTAAATGGCTCATCTGGAAGCCCTTCTACATATTACACGGATTCTTTAATCGTGTTTCTAGCTACACAATTTGTGAAATGTTTGAATATTTTATTCCACACATTTGTGAAAGATCTCTGCCTACATTTATAATTCAAAGATAAATTAAAGGGGAAATTTGAAACTTTGAAGCCTCTGGGGCACCATCAAAACCTAAAACATCGGATTTTGGATTATCGATAAATTCGCTATAAAATATACTGAATTTACTGAGCTGTTTCGCAAAGAACTAGAAAAAAACTATATTTTATACAAGGCAGGTACGCTCTAACGAACATGCATGCGAACTCTTTACATATAAACATAGCCCAGAGTTCGTAGCTAGTAAAAAAAGCTTACTAGTCAATCAATCGATATATCAAAATACCGATATAATTGCTAAAAGACGATATATCATTATCGATTATTTTTCCGAGATAATTTATCGGATATCGAATATTCATTTAGTGATATTAAGAAAGTTGCTTGGTTTTAAAAGTAATCAGGTCTGAGTTACATCTAAATATGGCGCTATTAAGTGTGTTCCAAGTAATGAGAATTTTCTCAAAATTTGAGCTCAACGACTTATGCCTAAAGATGTATTTTCTTCTCAACATTAGCATCTTCCCCCAATATAAATTCATCAAAAAGTTCTCACAACTTCTTTGGTTCTTTGGTGAAGTCTACAAGCCTTTAAAATGATGATAAAAATTCGGTCAGGGGGTTCGATCCTGCTCTAAAGTTTTGGTGTAATCCATAATTTTGGATTGCAGAATAGTTGACATATTTTTGTCTCTAATTTCGGTCAGTAGTTATACTTTTTTTTGTTCAAAAGAACGCGTCCTGGTTACTAAGCTATGTAAACCGGCAATAAGAAGTCCAATAGATCCTAATTCCTTATTGTGACCATTCATTGTTCCTCTACATAGTCTTCCAAAAGTGTCTGGTCTTTGAATTTTGGACGAAGTTTCACCATCTATATACATAAATGTACAAGAATTGCGTTTCCCATTTCTAACTTGACTGCTCGAAATCGCGACGTGCCGAATCTGGATTGAAAAAGCTATTCTTTAGTGAATTTTAAAAATAATGTGTCCAATCATAATATTGCGGAAGTTATAAAAGTTGTTAAGCCGAACCTATTTATTTGTATATAGACAGCGGGTTGAGTTTGGGTTCAGTTTCAGGAGGATAATTATTTGATCAGTTCATGGTCCGGCTCGAGGGACCCCAAAAACCCGAATCGAACCGGATTATTGGGGTTCGGTTCAGGACCAGCTTGCAGCTCTGAATATAACACATAACTATTGATAAACTTATAAAAATGCATTTAACACACATTTAATGGAGTTTTGGAGCTTTGATTTCTAGATTTGGAATGCAGTCCGAACGTAATTTTGAATACGAGTCAAATGACATCTTAGTTACCTATAATAACGAAAATTTCGATAATATCGATATGTTTTCAACAAAATATAATATCGAAATGATACACTACTCAGTGCTCAATGTTTACTACTCAATACATACTCTGTACTGACCACTCAGAATTCTATACTTGGTATTCGATACTTAGTAATCAATACTCAAAACTCGATATTCAGTAATCAATATTCGATACTCGGAGCTTAGATCTTTTTTTCACTCAAAAAATGATATTCATTACTCGATACTCAGTACTTCATACTCATTACTCGATGTTCAGTACATACTCAACACATACTCAGTACTCAATACTCAGCATTTTATACTCTCTAAACTCAGTACTCGATACTTATAACTCGATGTTCTGTAATCAACACGTAGGCAGTACTCAATACTCAGCATTCTATACTCAGTAATCCATACTCAGTAATCGATGCTCATCATACTGTACAACGATACTCAGTACTCGATACTAATATGAGTACCAAACCGTAGCGATTCTCAGTACTCGCTAATACAAAAATTTCTAGCTTCAGTCTAGCAGTCGAAGTTCTTTAAAAGCACATCTAAAAATGGTACTCATTACTTGATACCCATTCTCAGTACTCAATATACAGAACTATACTCAGTTCTCTATACCAGTTCGACACACTTATAAGAATAGGTAATAAGTTCATACAGAATAAAACTTAATAATAGATACTTAGTAATCAATACTCGATACTCGCAAGGACACAAATTTCTAGTTTTAGGCTACCAGTCGAAAATTCGCTTTAAAATTTCAGTCAAAAAATGAATACACAGTACTCGATACTCGATTGAAGGTAATACTGTAATGTTATTCTTACCATATTTTAAACTTATACTTTTTCTCTGTCCGATCGGTTCTTTGAAAGCTCGAACACATAAAACTAATAATTTTTGCATTTTTACTTTTCTACTTTCAGTACCCACTGCCACTATACTAGGCGGCCCCGATCTCTATGTGGACAAAGGCAGCACCATTAATCTGACCTGCATTATTAAATTTAGTCCCGAACCACCCACTCATATCTTTTGGTATCATCAGGATAAGGTAAATATCGAATCACAGTTCAAATCAATTTACGCCAAAAAAAAACCAATTTAAGGTTCTTATTTATTTTTATTATTTTTGAGAGCCAAATTATCTTGCAATAATTGAGTTTGTGCTCAGCAAAGAGGAAGCCCGACTACAAAGCTACCGCCCACGCAATTGCCACTGGATAAACGTTTTTAACTTTTATGTGCCAAGGGCGGAAGGGGGGTGGTTTGGTGTTCACGCGCTTACGCATATCGCGTATACGCAACGTATTTAATTTTGGCTTTTATGATTATGAGAAAACATGCTTTCGCATTTAGGCTCAGTGTGCCAACTTTTCTTCGTGGATTAAGTATTTTAATATGCCACTTTAACATTTCGCCTTCTGCTCCTCCTTCTCGGTTTACTTTACAGGTGCTCAGCGAGGAGACTTCGGGTGGACGCTTGAAATTTAAGACCATTAAATCGGAGGAAACCAAATCCATTTTACTTATTTACGATGCGGATTTATTGCATTCGGGCAAATATTCGTGTTATCCATCGAATACGGAGATAGCCAGCATACGTGTGCATGTGCTGCAGGGTGAGTTTTATTAGATGTTGGTACGAGGGCAGTTTGAGATGGCAACTACCACTCAAAGTAGCACAATAATTTTGTTCACGTAACTCATTTATGTCACATTTTCCCATTGTTTTTCGTCCCCCCTCCCCTTACAGGTGAGCGACCCGAAGCCATGCAAACGAATGCAGCTCCGGCTGCTGTCGCATTGGCCTGCTGGTCCTGTCACATGGGCCAGGCCACGCAGGCAGTCAAGGTAATTAGCACTATGGTCGCTGCATTTGTTTTGCTAGAGGCCTGCTCCACGCTACTGCTTCATGGAGGAGGTGGCCCCGGCGGAGGAGTAGGAGCAGAGAGCGAAACAGAAACCAGGCAAATAGCCGAGCATAACAGAAGCACGAGTGCTGACCAGAAGCTGTTACCTGTTGGCCATGTCAATACCAGCAGCCAGGCTGCACGGTGATAAATTCATGTTGCAGAGTTGGAAGCGCCACAAAAACGCCACCGCCAATGCAGCAGCCAAAGCATCTAAGTGAGGCAAACTGCAGCAGAAGTGAAGCACAGCGGCAGCAGCTGGGAGCAGGAGCAGAAGCAGGGGAGTCTTAAGCCTGAAAAACAAGCTAATTATGCTAATGATGAGCTGCTGCTCCTGGTGCTGCCACTGCCGCTTCTTGGTATACTCTCTAAGTTGTAAGTAAGTGCGTGTATAATTAAGTGGGTTGGGATTAGTTAGTCGAGCAACATTTGTTGAGAGGGGGCAATCAAAGAAAGCTATGTACATAATACTTATACCCTGATCTAAACGACAGCACTAGACACGATAGCTAAATGGACGGCATTTTGAAAGAACATTATAAAGAGAAATACAAAGTATATTGTAGATTAACATTGATTGCTTCTAGCCAAGCTTAGCTTTGGATTCTTAGTTGATTGCTGGAATGCATTTCTACAGGTGAAGTGGTACAACACATTTTGAATTTTTTTTTATATTTTACTCAAGTAAGTTTCCGGGAAATGGACTCCTTTCCATTTTCAAAAGCTTCCCATCAAAAAGCTTGGTCTTGCTGCTTAGTTATGTTGGTTGAATTTCTTGTAGTGGGTCTTCTCTTGCACAACCTCTACACTTCAATTATAGCTCCTGTATAGAACATGCTTTCTCGTTTTCGAGAACCATTAAACGCATCCACTCCAACTTGACCAAAATTTGTCAAGTGACACTTATGCTATGTTACTGCATCAAAAATTTTTGGCGTCAATTGCTTGCTTGTTGCTTATTGACGTAATGGGCCTGCATGAGTGCGGCTACGAAAAAGATGAAATCTTTCGGATGTTGCGCCGAAATCACTCGAAACTTCGTGTATCCTACCGTAAAGTTATTTGCGGATACTGATGGAATAAAAGACCGTGCGAGCGCCACAAGCCATCAAAGCAGTGGAAGATCGAGCTCGTCGAAATCCACTTCAAAATCAGAAAATCATGTCTCGTGATATGAATATCAGCAAGGACAGTCGTGACTTGGGACACAGAGCATACAAAAGACACAACGGTCACTTGCTCAAAACAGCATTGAAACAAAAACGCTAGACAAAATCAAAATCATTGCGTCGCCAGTGCTCGAACAATGCCCACTGACGAGAAAACTTTCACCATAGAGGAATCATCCGAACTCATTCTGAGAGTTCAGAGGGGTCACCATCCGGCTTATGTGATGGTTTGGTAGGGAGTCGCCTATGATAGGTCAACCAAGCTCAATTTTTGTGAAAAAGGAGTCAAAACTTCTGCTTAAATGTATCAATTCGACATTTTGGAAAAGGTTATATGCAAAGAAGCGGTGGACCTTTCAACAAGACTCCGCATCAGCTCACAAGGCAAAATCGACTCAAACATGGCTAAAAAACACTGAGACAAACTTCATTTCTTCGGATGATTGGCCTGCTGTTACCCCAGACATGAATCTATTGGACTTCAAGCTGTGGTCCGTTCTCGAGACTATGGCTTGCTCTAGTCGAAACTCAAATATTGAGTCTTTGAAGCGCGCCATTGTCCGAGCAGTAGACAATTTTCCAATGCATAAGGTGCGGACTGCGATCAATGAGTGTCCGGAGAGACTTTGGCGTTGCTGGAAGGCACAAGGCGGCCATATCGAATAAGCCAGGTTCTGCAAAGAATTGCAGGGCAGTAGCAAAAAAGGAATTGGATGCTTTCTATTTCCTCCTCATTCCCACAACTACGACAGAAGTCATGGTGAGACAAGCGCATCTTGATGGCCAATGCATTGCATTGACCCGTTTTGACTCCTATCATAGCTCTTATCCTGTTCTTGCTAAAGTGAAGAAGTTGGGAAGTTCTTTTGGGTGAGTATCTTGGCCAGAGTGATCGGGAGATGTTACAACCGGTCATGATTTGCTGCAGGGGACTTTGAACGGTTCCTTGCGCACTCGTCTGCTCCCTCGTTGCCCGGTATGCCTGCGTGACCAGGTACCCATACGAGGGTGATGGAGTGGCGTTTGATAACAAAGCCTTTGTGGCAACCTGGCTGTCGACCAAGATTGAAATGTTCCTTGGAGTTATATCCAAGGTAAACATCAATTTAGCGGCCTGCCAGACAGCATAAGTCTCTGCTTGGAAAACGCAAGACGAAATGAGACCTAGGTCTTCGGAGAAGATGCCTGCTCCTGTGCCTTCTTCCGTTTTCAAAACGTCTGTATTGATGGAAAGCTCGGTCTCCCTGATAGTAGTGTCTTGCTTCCATTCCTTTTTCTCTCTCCCGAATCCAAGTCCCAAAGTTGTCGTGCCTCTGTATTTATTCCTACTTCCTGTAAGATACTGCTGTGATCTGAAGTAGATGCTTTAAGAAGTTTCAATTCCCGGAGTCTTACTGCGCTTCAAGCTGCATCATACTTCAGGAAAGTGTCTACTGGTTCCAGGTTCAGAATTACATTCAGGGCGGCCTGGGGGTTGATCACAGGGATCCTATAATACCCAGGCCATATGGAGGTTGATTATGAGGGCTTTGGTGTTGGCCGCCTTCCACCATACCAGTGCTCCATAGGTGAGGATAGGTCTGACGGCCGCCGTGTATAACCAATGAATGATATACGGTTGCAGTAGTGTTCGGTAAAGGTTGTTCATTTCACTGAACGTGTTCACTTGTTCTTTCTTTCAAAATGAGTCATCTAACTCAAGTTGTTCACTTGTTCCTGTGCAGTTGTTCACTTATTCAGTGGCTCACTTGATTAGTTGCTCAGTAGTTCTTGTTTAGTTGATCACTTGTTCAGTTGCTCACTTGCACACTTGTTCAGTTGTTAACTTGTTCAGTTGTCAGCTGTGCAGTGTTGGTTTGAATTGTAAGACGTTTCGTAGGATCTATGCTGTTACAGTTGTTCACCAGTTGTTCACCTTGACATTGTGACGATAATCGATCATTCAAACTAATTTTAATCCTTCGTTGCAAGTCACACTGCGTAATGTTGCATATCTGTTAGCCATCTCTAAAGTGGTTGCCTCGCCACTTTACATTGAACAATCAGACACTTGGACAAAAAGCAGCTGAAGTGTCCCCAAATTGGGTAAACAAGTCACTGAACAACTCTGACTGAACAAAAATTAACAATTTTAGAAGAGAATGTTCACTTGCTCAGTTTAGTGAACAACTCAATTTTGTTTACTCACTTATGAACAACCTAACACTAGGTTGCAGTCCCCATCTCTTACCGAAAGTCTTTTGCAGGCGTAGTACGCGCCTAGTGTCTTCTTCATTCTTTCCTCAAAGTTTCTCTTCCAGGAGAGTTTCGAGTCTAGAATGACACCCAGATACTTTGCTTCATAGACCCGGTTAAGCTGCGTTCGCGCAATGGATGAGAATGTGAGCTCAGGAATATTGTATCTTCTTGTGAACTGCACTGGCTGGGTCTTCTTTGGGTTAACCTCTAGACCGTTCTGATGGACCAAAATTTCAGAGACAAATCGATGGGAAGCTGAATGGTTCGATCATAGTTTGGGAGGAACGCTAATTAATAATCGCCGACTATTTAGAAGAATTAAGTTATTGTAGCTTTTAAAGTAAGAATTGAACTTTGATTTTGTTCCTCCTTCAACATCGTTATTTGATTAAGGTCTCAACGGTCACAAGGTCTTGAAAAGTTGGAAAATAATAATCATCGGGTGTGTACCGATGACAGAGACTTTGTTTTGCCATTCGTCACTTGCGTAATTGTGCATAATTATTCTTGAGGTGTAACGCTAAAGCTTTTCGGCTTACGCTACATAATTAACCAAAGCTTAAAGCTTTCGCCGGAGCCGTTAACTTTTGAATGCAAGCAATCAAAAGAATTTTAGATATTTTCTTAAGAGTTGTTTATTTTAATTTAAAAGCAAAGGAAGCTATCCCTCTCTTATCATTATTTGATCAAAATTTGAGCAATTCCATCATACAATCCAAAACATGTTGTACCACTAGCTTGTATATTAAAGTAAAACCAAATGCTCTTTTGTGTAAATAATTTAATGTACATTTTGTTAAAATCGAAAGTTTTTGATTTCGAATAGGTATATATATTCCGTTAGTAGTTCCACTTATACTTGTATAGCCTAAATATTAAGACTTGTACATAAATAGTGTGAAAATATAAACTATTTACATAAAAGCAAACAAAAACGTATAAAATCAAATATGTATAGAAAGCATTTTCTAGAGCAACTTTCAAACGGTTCCTAAGTAAATGTGCAATTTCGGATTTTCACTGCCTTTTTCCAACTCCAACCCGTCTATTCCCCAACTGTTTAAAGTACAAAAATTCTTGGTTGTTTTCTGTTGGCTAATAAAATACTCAAGTCATGTGCCTGGTCCCAATTTTTCCAATGAGTTCGTTGGCCCCCCCAAAGGGTTGCCAGTACCTCGCCATGTCCGGTTGGTCGTTTGCCCTGTTTCCCTTTGGCTGTCAACAAAATATTTGCATTTCCATTGTGGATACCGTGTATTGTGTACTTAAAGAGGAAGTTTTCATTGAAATGTGTCAGATTTAAAAATGCAGTTCAGCGGTTCGTGAACCGTTCAAAACTTGTAAATAAACTTGCATACGCCATAATTACTTATGAATAGTTAAAGTCTTTATTTAAATGTTCATGATGGTAGGCAAGCAAACATACATACTTACACATACTTATATTTACATACATTAATATGTAAGTAGTGGGCGACGCATTCATACATATTAATAATGAAAAATTAAAATTGTACGCAGTCGAAATTAGTCGCGACATTTAAATGAATGTTTAATGGGTAAATAAATGTTGCAGTAAGCCGACAAAAGGAAATACCGAAAAACCAACAATAATGTTTGTGTTGAATATAATGATAGTAATAACAATAACAGCAGCAGCAGCAGCAACAATGGCCGCGCACAATGCCGACTTTTGTTGTAAACAATTGCAAAACTTATAAAGATTATTATATGAAAACTGTTTTAATGTTTAAGCCAATGTAGCGCTAGCTGAGCGTTAATAAGCATTAGTCTTAACTCTGGATATGGAATATAAAGTTTTTAGTTATAAAAATGAATAATGATAAATATGTATTACAAAACAGCCAAAAAGTTGTCCCGTGTGTTCATTGTGGGAGGAGGTGAGGGGCAGGCACCCTGCTGAGCGACTGCTGAAAAGATTTATGCAAATATTTCCCAAAGCATTTTAATGGCCATCCACACACAAAGGAACTGGGGGGCATTGCAAGTTTCGGGATTTTCATTTTTCAGCCTAATAAAGCCGAGGTTTGGTCTGTCTACAACAAAAGAAGAATGCGCATAAAGTTGCTGCCTGTCCTAGGACAAGCCAAAGCCATGTGTGCCGCATTCAGTCTCTCCCCTTGCCGGTGGTATAAGACATCAAAACCGTTAACATAAAAGTTTATTATATGACAAGTAAGTATATTTCGGCGTGTGTGTGTGTGTGCAAATAATGGTAATATCATGCCAAAAAGTTTAATAGCGCACAACTCGTCGCCTGCGCTCGTCATCCGTGGCCTGTCAAGGCGAATTGACTGGAAAACGTAAGAAGCGCATAAGGCGCATATGGCATATGAAGCGGAAAGTTTTTCTTTTTGTGGCAGCATAAGAAAGGAAATGTACACAATATTTAGGCGCTGTCACGAATATTTAATACACTTATTGAGCGACAGATTTGGGGGGTTTTGCATACAAGGAAATAAATGGAACTTTGATTTTGCTTAAATTTTGATATCCATTTACTTCAGGGAAGTTGAACTATTTGTTATCTTTAGAACTAATCAATCTTGCAGGTGTAAGGTCGAGTTCTTCAATAACCATGCCATTGAGAACGTTCACTGAATGTTCTGAGGGATTGCATTCTTTCTGTATCTTTTCTCAAAACAGCTAATAGTTCATTTGGAAGAAAATCAGAGAATAACAATCAAGTCCCTGATAGAACATTCGCATTTCACCCTAGCTACTACGCTAGATTTACTATTAATATAAAATCAAATAGTCCAGTGTCTGCAATGGGAACGGCTGATTGTGTTAGAGGAGCGCATGTTTTTTCCACGTGGAAGAAAAACTTTGATTTACAATTGCAATGCATTACAATTCAATCAGCTGACTTTGACCATTCGCATGAATTCGAGATGAATAGAAGAATGGATGAATGGAACAGCATTCACATTTCCAGAATGTTGTTGAATATTTAAATGCAGGTGCAACAAGGCAGGTAGAACCAAGGCTGCAAGCCTCAAAGATTCTGCAGAAGGTTCGGTAGGTTCGACCCGGTCGTGATATATAAGATTCGGGTTGAGGACCAGCATCTCAAGTTTTTGAACCAAAGGTTTTGGTTCATAACATCTTAATTCCTTGATTCATTTTTGCCTCGATTTTCTTTGAATTTCAGCAAACCGGCTATAATTAACTAAAACCTGCTTGTCGCCTTCAAAAAGTTCATGGTCTTTCGAATATAATCTCGTTGATATAAAATAAGAATGGTGATTTTTATGCCAAAGTGCTCAGTAAGGTTGGCCATTTCACCATGAAAAGACTAACAAACGAACAGCGCTTGGAAATCTTTAAATTTTATAATCGAAATTCGTGCTCTACATTCTCTGCTCTAATACACGTTCTTGCAAAGTACGCCCATCTTATGGTTGTCAAAATCAAATCACCGAAGGGGCTATTTAAGCTAATGTTACCAAACTTGGCCCGAGTTTCACTTTATTGGGCTTTAATCTACCGTTCAGCGGTCAAGACCGTACAGTGGTAGTGTTGTTTCTATCATGCCAAAGTTGAAGAATCCACCATGTGGAGAGTGCATACCTAGGTCATACCAATGCACAGTGGGCTGGATGACTCTCTAAGTTAGTTATTGTCGTCTCTCGAGAACGTTTGCACTCAGACTGTCAAAATAAGGGCCCTTGAAAGAGGGCAGCTGTGTTGAAACTATCGAACAACCGAATGGCTAAAGAGTAATGCTAAAGAAAATGCACCTTTCTGCCATCTCAGGTGGCTATATATTTTTGTATGGGGGAAAATGTACACTTGGTTCAAAATGTGAAAATGCTGTTGTAGTGGGGACAGGGCATATCACTAACTGCAGTATTTCCTATTTGGCCCTACAATTTGCCACAGTGCGTCTTAAGGAGTTTCCAACATCTAAAAATGTGCCCTCTCCGACTTCGTAAAGCAGTATCTTGGGCTGGGGTAGGAATCAGTCCCTCCAGGACACATTGCAGAAATATTTGTAAGAACTGAGATCTTTGAGAGTTGAACATCTGGTTCAAAATAGGTGGAAGGATTGACCACAATATGTTATTACATACTCAAAGTTGAACTAAGGAGAAGTTCAGTTAAAAATGAGCCAAAATAGAGCAGTTTTTCTCGTTTCTTTCTTTCTTAGGCCTGTGCACTCGCGTGTCTAGCGTAGCACCCTGTCGACAGCCCGAGGATACCCTAGGAAAGGATACCCTGTTAACACGAAAAGCTAATAAGATATATTGGGACAAGCGGTGTGTAGTGTATCTACCTTGTTCATACGAAAACAATTGAAATCCTTGGGAGAAAAGCTACCCTAGTATCAACCCTGCTCACACGAAGACATTCTCAAACCTCCTCTGGAAGTTCCTGAATTTCTTCAGGCTGTTCTTCCTTCACAGGAACCTCTTCGACTGTGACAGTTGTCTCGGGCTGTTTATCATCCTCCTCGACAGTTTCGATCTTGGTGACTTCTTGCTTGTCTCCCTTGACCTTCTTGATAACCCGTGTGCGAATCTTTTTCTTCTTTAGCTTGCCGTCTTCAGAAATGGTTTCGACCACACGAACCTCTTCTGGAAGTTCCTGAATGTCCTCAGGCTGCTCTTCATCCACAAGAACCTCCTCGACAGTTGCTGTAGTTTCGGCCAGTTTATTATCTTCTTCTTGTGTCTTGACTTCTTGCTTGTCTCCCTTGACCTTCTAGATAATGCGTGTGCGAATCTTTCTTCATTGGCTTGCCGTCTTCGGAAATGGTTTCTACCACACGCACCTCTTCTGGAAGTTATTGAATCTCTTCAGGCTGCTCTTCTTCCAAAGGAACCTCCTCTACAGTGACAGTTGTCTCGGGCAGTTTATCATCCTCTTCCACGGTTTCGATCTTAGTGACTTCTTGCTTGTCTCCCTTGACCTTCTTGATAACGCGTGTGCGAATCTTATTCTTCTTTGGCTTGCCGTCTTCAGAAATGGTTTCCACCACACGAACCTCCTCTGGAACTTCCAGAATCTTTTCCGGCCGCTCTTCTTCCACAGGAACCTCCTCGACTGTGACAGTTGGTAAAACTGTGTGTAGGGTATCTACCCTCTTCTCACGAAAATCTCCTAGATACCTTTGGATAAGATGAGTGTAGGGTATCTACCCTGCTCACACGAACTTATCAAAGATACCTAGGGAATTGTGAAGTGTAGAGTATCGATCCTGTTCAATCGAAGACAACTAGAATACCTTGGAAGGAAAAACTGAGTGTAGGGTATCGACCTGTTGAGAAAAAATGTACATACGTGTTAGTGAAATTATGATGGAAGTTTTTCCTTAATATTTTCTATGTTTTGGTTGACATGAGTTTTCCCTATACCGCATTTCAGCCCATGGTGGTTTGTATTAATACTTCTTAGGGCTCGCGGTCCTGACAAGCTTATCCCTTACATAAATCCTCCAAAAACACGCCTCGAATCTCTTGCGCACTCCGCCGCTGGCCAAAGTCAATCCTGGATTCCAGGATTGGCGCTGGGAATTGGTCTCGTGGTGCTCGGGATCTTTTGGTGGTTTTGGGGCGCCGGCGTCTGTTGCTGGGTGGCTGATCGATCGTTCCAGAATTTGTCGTGGTTGCCTTTGAATGGTCACTTGTACAGGTCGATGCTCTTTGCGTCGCCACGCGGGATCCTGTGTGTTGTCACGTTTTGTTTTGACTCGCGTTGCATGTCCGCACCGTTTGGCTCTCAAAACTCAACTCCTCGAGAGCTTGGCCGACACAGCTCCATACGAGCTTGACACTGTGACAATGAAATGTGACACTCTGTGACGCAGTATAAGCCCAGCACACAGCGTGCTTGAAGTAATCCAGCGATCATCGGCGTCGCTACCTATCTCTTTCGCTCTCCCATCTTTCGCGTATTCGGTGCAGTGTGACCGTATGTGGGTCGTGCGTGTGGCGCGTGTCAGACCTGGCGAGCAACCTATGCTTTGTTGGAACTAAAATTCGTTGTTTGGGCTATAAATTCATTGCATTTTCTTTGCCTTGGGTTAAAAATTATAATTAAACTTACATTATACTTAAGCTATATAGACTTTGATGTGATTCTTCACAACTTGTGAATCCTAATATGGAACGTAAAAAGTATTTTATATATAATAATTCACGCCTTTCCACAAATTCTTAAATTTGTATTATTTTTATTTCCTCCTTTTTTTAAACCTTAATATTATCTATCTCTGGCAATAATTATGTTTAGCTGCAAGGTCCAGTTTATAGAAAGAGTCACTTTCTCGATTCTTTGTAATTTTCATCTTGACACGAATCTGCTTTGGGAAATGCACCTTTAAGTTGTGGCAAATACTAAGTTCACTAAAGAAAGTAATTGAATACAAAAGACAGATGCTTTCATCAAAAGAACATTTGCAGTTCACAAAGAAATCTTAGATGAATTCCGCAACAGCTGGTACAGCAATTGGCAAACATTACGTACTTTTAATTGCGAATAGCTCAGGTCCCAGGTGCTGATGCCTTCGGCAGAGTCTCTGGCAAATAAAGGCAGTAGGAGGAATGCCTGGAGGAATGTAGCCCGACCAGCTGGCCTGACAATCGACAAAAGGCAAAATAAATTATCATCATTGTGACATTTTCATTTGTCAAAGTAATTTTCTGTGTGTCGCATTTTTTCCGCGCCCAAAAGCACACTACACGCTTTGAGCACCTTTTGCGGGGGCGAGAAGCGGCTGCAGGAGGCAAAAAAAAAGGCAATTTGGCGTGGAATTTTGCTTTGGGTAGCCCAGACAGAAGAGTGACATGTTTTATTTTTTTTTTTTTTTTTTATGTCTGCAAATGTTGTGCTGGGGTAACAGGGACATTGCTCTTATAATGTACACAAAAAAAAAGATGATTTGATGTTTATTTGCATTTGTCTCGCTCAAAAGTTGCAATTTATTGGCGCTGTCTCTTTCGATTTCCCCTTTGAGCTGCGCGCATATTGTACATAAATCAGGCGGCTTATGCGCCAAATGCAAAACAACGAACTGGCATACAGTGAGTACAGGTTCTGTATGTGCCACCGAAAATCCACTACATAATTTATTGACATGGCATTGAAGGTTTTTGGCAAGGACTCTTGTGTGTGTACTTTTCCCTCTTTCTCTCTCTCTCTCTCTGTGTGTGTGTGTTTATGGAGTTCTCAAAACAAATGCCAATGGCGCTGCCGGAATGTCACAATTGAAGCCTTAAATGGCAGCAGTTAACAAATGGCTAATGGGAATTGCATACTCAAGGAATTGAAACCAAATGGAGACTTTAAAGACTGTGCTTGCTTATGCCTAGCTGCTGGTGTTCAAACTTATTGCTCCCCCGACACGGTAAAAGGCTAAAACTGCTGACTGGCTCAACTTGAATTGGCACATGAATTGCAAAAACTAATAATAAGACACCAGAGCTGTTTCGAGAAAATTGAAGAGCTGTCAAGACTAATGGATTTGGCAGTAAAATAGTTTCCTGAATATACGATTCCTGGATAATTTGTGCTTATACAAGAGTTGTGTTTAGATATAACAAAGGAAGAAGTGGTGAGGATGCTAATACTTTTCTTAGCCTTTCGCCTTGGGACCACATCTTTTGGCAGGTGGAGATAAAGGCTTAAGGGAGAGCATAGTCCATTCTAGATCGTATAGGAAAACTGAGTTTGTTCTGCATCACACAGAAACGTTAGAGAGCGGAGCCGATAGGGACAGTAGGAATTAATTTTTTTACTTATACTTAAAACTAAGCCAAGACCAGCCAACCAAATCTCATTAAAGAAGAGTTAGGTTGGTCTAAGCCAAAGAAAACGATGTCGATAGGGACAGTAGGAAATTATTTTTTGACTTATAGATAAAACAAGATTAGGTCTCTCAAGCAAGTCTCATTAAATATGAGTAAAGTTGTTTTGAATCACAGGTTATCGCTAGATTGCGGAGTTGATGGGGACAGTAGGGAATTAATTTTTGACTGAGAGATAAAACAAGATAAGACCTCCCAACCAAGTTTCATTTAAGAAGTATAAGGTTGTTTTTAGTCACATAGAATCGCCAAAGTTCGGAGTAGATAGGGACATTAGGATTTTTTGATGACTGAAAGATTACTACTAAGCTAAGCGAGGCTTTCCAACCACAACTTATCTAAGAAGAGTTAGGTTGATCTGAATCCTAGTAAAAAGTTAGAATTCGAAGTCGATAGGGACAGTAGGAAACATTTTTTTTAAGACTGATTAATTAAACTAAACCGAGGCTTGCTAACCAAGACTCATTTAAGAAGGGTAACATTGCTTTGAATCACAGATAATCATTAGAGTGAGGAGTAGATAGGGACAGTAGGAATTTTTTTTTACTATAAGAATAAACTAAGCCTAGGCGTTCCAAGTTTCACTTAATAAGAGTTAGATTGGTCTGAATCACAGAATGCGATGTCAATAGGAACAGTTAGAAATTCCGTTTTTATTGAGAGATTAAACAAGATATGGCCTGCCAACCAAATCTCATTTAAAAGGACTAAGCTGGTAACTGGCAGTAGTTGAACTGACACAGTTTGATTAACATCAGCTAGTAATATATTTTCCATATTCGATCGCCCAGCCATAATGCACTCCACAATAAGTCACAATTTCCAAAATTGACACCACAATGCAAATTACATTCAGTTGAACCATAAATTCAATTTATGTATGCATTCGACCCACCGACAACAAATGGTGGGAAAGCAATAAATTTATCTCTCTTCGTAAAATCAAAATATATAAAATTAACGCTACAAGCGAAATGCTAATGAAATGATTGTTATGAGCATTCAAATTGGTCATAAATTGTTATGAATCAACAGAATTAGCATAATTAGGAAACGCACTTTTAGTGGATAAAAATCTGCTAAAATTTAAAGAAAATTGCAGCAGTTTCTCTCTGTCACATGATCCAATGAAAAAATCACCAAAAAAATTGGAACGACAAGCCGCCAAAATGTCAGCCACTCATCAAAGGGGATTGGCAGGCAGCCAGCCATAACCAAAAAACCAAAAAAGAAATATGAAGAAATGGGGTAAAAGTATGGCAGTCAGCTATTTGTGACATATTTTACACGCTTTTCTACTTCATTTACACGCACGAGGACGTTGCGCTTCTTCGCTCGGCCCTCGCTATCTCGCTGTATGCATAGAAGGCGGCGAAAATATTTGATATGTACGAGTGTGCATATAAAGTGAAAACATTTACACATGTTTGATTTATGGGTCAAGTGTGTGATAAAACTACAAAAGCAGCCACACTTCTAAACAGAGTTAGGAGAGGGAGAGAGCGAGGGAGGGAGTGAGACGAGTGTCAGGACAAGTGCCGGAGCGTAGGGGAACAAAATCAGAGTAAATCATGCAAGAATATTTCTTCATACAACAAAATATGCAGACACAAGGATGTGCGAAAAGTCACAACTTGAATGGCGAACGCACAAAAGTATGCAATAAAAAGCGCTTAACAAAATAATGACAATGGCAAGGGAAAGGGAAAGGAAAAGGAAGCAAGAGAGGGACAACATTTCTACTGTAATTGCCTTTTAGGTTTCTAAATCAAACCATTTGCATATAAATAAAATTTAAAAATATTATTGTGTTTACAACAAAACAAGACAGGACTAATTTATGTGTATGAAATGCCAAAAATTCCATTTGAGACAGAAAAAGCCAGAAATAAACAATTGAAAATGACAAATTGCATTAGGCCGAGTCGTAGGGGAGCAGAAAAACCACAAAGTGTGCAAAAAGTAAGCTAGGGCGGCCATTTATGAAGACAACAACAACAACAAAAACAGCAACAATGTCGCACATATTCAAAAAACAATTCTCTTATGTACGCTCTGACGTACACACATGCCTACGAGGGCAGTTTGATAAGACGGTGTCAACTGTCAACTGTCAACTTTTATCTGTTAATGGCCTGGAGTCAAATTTTGAGCAAGCTGCGTTATTTTTAATTGCGTTTGACAGTCATTGATATTAGACAAGCTTCTAAACTTGCACGAAAATGGAAATTTATTTTGTGGAATTTATTTTTCATTTGATATTTTTTATCTATATTATCACACTACTTATTGGTAAGCTGGATGGAATGAATAGCACTTGCATAAAAAGTTTACTTAAATATGGAAAGCTCGAAACAGAACCTGCAACTGATTCAATTTGATTCTGGTAAGTCTGATATGGCGGAGACCAAAGACAGGAGCAATATTCAAGTTTTGGTCGGACCACTGCAGTGCACTGAGAAGAAGTTGGTGGTGTAGAGATCACTAATTTCCTGAACAACCTAAGAACACTGTAACGACCACTTTTTGTAGCACTGGCGTAGCTCGCAGTTTCCAGAGTTTTTCACAGATATTATTTGTATCTGGGACGCTTGGTTCGTTTGTTTATTGAAATCGTTTACCCCTTCAAAAAAGTAGACTCGAGGCAGTTCGTGAATATAACAAGATGTATTACTATTTGTCGTGGCATTACTTCGAAAGACTCAGTGCGTAGATTTTGGTATACTAATAGCCTGTTTACACTGAGCACATCTAACATCTTTCATAGAAAATCATGAGTCATAAAAATTTGCCGACAAAATATGTCAGTTTTGTAGCATTTCTATAAGACACTGATCCACTTAACAAATTTGACGAAACTAAAACTTTAAAAAATTTGCATAGCAAATAGCTATGAAGCATTTTAACTCAGGATGTGGGATGTTGGAAGAAAGATGTGCTCAGTGTAAATAGCCTATAAGCTAGGGGCCGGTACGGATGTCGCTATTCCTTTTTTTTTTTTTTTTTTTGTATTTTTCACACCGTTGCGTCACCATGAATCGGACTGGGCAAGAGTCGGAGCTATTCCACTGGACGGGAGTCCACACACAGATGCCGATTCGAAGGTCGCACATTCGGAGCCAACCAAAGCCGATTCGAAAGTCGCACTATTGGTTCTTTGGCGGCTCTGCCCACACTAGTCACGAGCTTCTATCGATAACTACGCAGCTAATCATCTCTCATCTCCAGGAGACTCTTTCGAGAGGGTGTGAGACAAGCTTACGCAAAGCCAGCGCTCGGAGCTGGTTTCTTCCAACAATTTATATCAAACTATTGTAGTTAAAGGCTGATTTCCAGAACGCTCGAAAATGCATTTTTATGTCGAACTTCCCATGAATAGAATCACTTTTGAGCTGCTTTGTAATCTGAATGCTTATGAAAAACAGTCTTAATTGAATGAAGCATTGGGCCGAAATAAATCTTTATGTCATCTGGAATGAAGCCTTAATTAATAAATATTAATAGTGGATTAAGTACGATCTTAATCTCAATAGTTCCTTTGACCGGGAACTATTGCTGCTAGACTTTCCAAGTTGTTTGATCGATCGATGCCTCGCACTAAGTGAGCTCACTTACGATTGGGGTGCTGTTTTTATAGGCCGTTGGTGCTGTCGACAGCGGCAGCGATCGCAGCTCGCGTGATCGACAGCTGATTGCTTATCGATTGTTGGCGCGCACGGTGTGGCTTTGAAATTGAATTTTTTAGATTATCTTAGGTCTATGCTGAAAATAAACTTATCCCCAGTTTATAGAGATTTTTAATGGTAAAGTATACTTTAATAACTAGCCTTCTGCTACCTTTTTTTGGCCACTTATGCTTGTGTGATATTGGGTTTTAACAGTACTTGGCAGTGTCCATTTGGGCTTACCGATAATTAGCCCCAGGGTTTGTCGATCCTTGCGTTTGCTAAAAATAAGATGATGACAATGAGGCACATTATGTGCACTGTAAAAGTAAAGTAAAATGGCTTTTTGCACAGGGGCGGCGGCTGTGAACCAATTTTCATGTTTGCGTACAGCTGGGCGTCGTGCAACACTTTTAGCCTTATTGCAAATCACAAAAATGTGGCCGTTAAAGCTTAAAGTCCAAGTCATCGACTTTATATATACGATTTTGCGATTTCCTGTTAATAGCGTATTTCTAGAGATTCGACTTGGTTCTATGAAAGGTCTTCATATTACACTTGGTAAATTAAGGGGGAGACCATTCAGTCAGGGCTGTGGAAAAAGAAAGCACTTGAGGAATATCGTTAATGAACAGGTAAATAGCAATGGACCAAAATGACTGCCCAGCGGAACACCAGAAGATATAGCAGACTGAAAACGCATCCGGTGGTACCGGTAGTTGAGGTATGCTCTATCCCAACAGAGAACGCTTGTTTGAAGACTAATTAAGCATAATTAATGTAGAAGTATGTCATGATTAACTGAATCAAAGGCCTTGGTGAAATCGGATTACACGAAAACTGATTTAAACTTTGGAACTGAGCAAATAGTCTTTATATTTTCTTCAGTGGGATTGGATAATTGGGGGAAAGCGTTTGAGTTAAGGAAGTATTTGGATCTTGTTTTGTAAGAGTGGGTGCGTATTGAAAGGATATGTTTTATGGAAAGTTTTGTACGGGTATTGTAAAAATAGTTTGTCGAATATCGAAAGAAGTCGCAGTATTTTGGTGAGGTTGCGGTGGGAAAGGGAATCATCAAATTGGAATTGTGCGTAATTTGAGAGGCATATTTTGTTTCGGTTGATTTGCCTATAGTGTGTGTTTTTTTCAAAATTTACTGACACTTCAAAATTTTGTTGTTTCTGAGAAGTTATGGTTTTGTGTGGAGAATTAGTGGTCGATTTATGGCTGTCTTCGCAGTTTCAGCTGCGAATTCATTGGCTGCTATTTCGCGTTGGCCTGGGACACAGTCGATTAGAATTTTATTGCTTTTAGCTGCGAGACTTTGACGAATGGCTTGGATGAAGTAAGATGAATTTGCAGTAGTGAAATGAGTCGAAAAGATGCAGTGGTTTTGGTTGTATTTGGAAAATTATGTTAAGGTTGGTGGATGGCAATTATATCGGCAGAGAAGATTAAGGAAAATGCGACTGGCATGGCCAGATGTACTACTGTGTCGGACTCTGACATAGAAAGGTCTGTATAATTAAATTATTTTTAAAATTAATTAAAGATTTGAGAGGGATTCAGTAAGTGTCGGAAGTTGTTTTTTTTTGATTATTGCAGAATTATGTTGCTTAAGAAGATTGCGTTGCATTTATCATATTTACTTTCCAAGCTAAAAGTAGGTGATTTTGGATCTTTATTGGTCTTCTTTGTAGACCCAGAATTTGGGATGAAATCATAACTCAGTGTAAGTATAAAATGGATTTATTAAATCGGACTATTAAAAGTTCGTATCTTATTTCTAATGGCATTATTTTGGACTCAAAAAGAAGAATGAAGACTTGGATTGTTTAGAATGCTCCACATGCTAGCCGAATGGCAGAAAGGTAGGTGGTCTTGAGTGTATTCCTGGTGGAGTTGGGTGCAGTACCATAAAGCTATAAGCTGCAGCCGATTTGTGACCTAACTAATTTAGTAACACCGAAATTTATGTGGGATTGAAGCGATTATTAATGACTTAAGATGTATTGAATCAAAAAGTCACTCACCTGTCAAACTGCCCTCGTGAGTTCATACATAAACACATGACTATGTGTGTGGTCTCTAACCACATTTCGCCCAAAATGAAAATGAAAACAAAATTCAGCACACACACACACACAAATACACTAGAAATACCAGAGTCAAACACAGAGAACATTGCCATTTAAACCGATTTCCTAATCAAAACGCATTACTTGTCTGCCTCTGGGCTAACCCCGCACTCCCACACCCAACCAACACCACCGCCTCTGCCAACCATGCAAGCACACAGCCACAGCTCAAAATTTAATTATGAGCCCAAAAACCACACAATTTTTGTACTGTTTTTTTGTTTTTGCCGCTACGCAACTTCGACAACATGAACATGTTTTATTTTTAAAAATGAGAAATTGCCGAAAAACAACGGAGCCAAAATAATTGGTACGATGAAAGGAGTAGGGTTAACTCTTGCACGAATAACCGCAGAAATTTCATTACTTGTGTAAACAAAATAACAAAACAATTTTGCAACAACATTTTGAACAAAAACAAATTATGAGTAAGCTGGATAAGATAATTATAGCCAAAAGTCATGTGTGTTCTAATGAGAGAAAAGCGGGGAAAAATACGATTTGAGCTAGGAAATGTGAAGCCAAATAACATTTTTAATTGATTAAGATTAAAGGGATTCGGTTTCAATTTTGCGGATTTAATTCGAGTTTGTATACTTAAATTTTGTACCCAACGAAAAACTTGTACAAATTGTGGTCTTGTCAGTTTTTCATGTTGCTCAACTTACACAAGTGCATTGTCCTTGCCCAGATGTGCTCTCCGGAATAACTGCAACAGCACGTCTATGTCATATTCATTATAAACGCACCAGACGCCGACACTGAAAGTTATGTGCACATGATGACCTTCTTGTGGCTGCAAGCAGGCGCCGCTAATCGAGAATGCAAGCTAGAATAAGTGGGAGCCGGGGGGTGGGGAAATGAAGGGCTACAACTTTTTTCATTTTGCGCTTGAAATCCTTTTAAAATGTAATTTTTGCCTAATTAGCAACAAACAACACGAGACAACACTGCCAAGGGGTCACCGATGGGCGCTGATCCAAATCTAATTTGCGCCTTCAATGAAAGAGCTGTGACCTTGGAACTGAATGCCTTAAATGGGGTTTAACGTAAACGACACCCCAAGGCAAGCTGAGTGATAGATTGGAAGGGCCAGAAATGAGAATTTCACTTTTGCACGTAAACCCAGCATTCTCATAATCCTCGTCCAGCTTGCTGGAGCATATCCCGGTGGCTTCCGCTTACCCATCCCTTCCCCGTTTCGCTCCATTATCGTGCTGCGTATAATAAAAGTAAACATTTCTTTCCGCGTGACTAAATACCTTTCACTTGCTGTCGCAGCCACGCCCCCTAATACTCGCCCACCACTTGACTGGGCTCCAGTTTTATTAATCGCGTGTCGAGCGTCATGCGTTGGCAATATGAAATAGAATTTTAGTCGTTTCTTTTTTTTTATATATTTTTTTGTATTATTGTTGAAGCTTTCATTAGGTTTTTTGTTGTTGTTGTTGTTGCTGAGCTAATTAAAAATTATAATTAATTGCATTTGTTGTGCGCACAAGTTAGTGTGTGAGACAGTGTTTGGGTGTGCCCAGCATATCTTGGGAAATTCATCTAAGTTCTCTGGCTGTTTGTCCTAGCAGACGCATTAAGCTTATTAAATTCGTCGAGTTAGGGCAAACAAAATGAAAAACCAGTCGGAGAACAAGGACAAGTAGCAGCAGGCGCACACACACACACACACACACATGCATTAAGTTATTAAATGCAAACAACAAAATGTTATTTAAGTTGCTAAGCCAAGATGTTAAGCGGCGATTAGTTGATGTTCTCGTTAGGCTAACTGCTTATTAAAAAACCTAATTAAAATTGCCGCCAGGTAAACTGATGAGTTGTCCTAGGCCCTGCCATAAATTTAAGCCACATAAATTGCTGCAGCATAACTCATTTACCTGTCATTTCGGGATGATGGGAGATAAACATGGTAATGCCTAGGCAACATCGAAGCCGAGATACCCCGCCTTTGTTGATTAAAAATGAAACATTTAAAGTGATCAAATCAAATTCAACTGTAAAATTGAATGGTTTCCTTTAGGTCATCCCTCCTGCCGGTGCATAAATCTGCCTTGTCAACATTTTAATAAAATTAAAAAATTCAACACATTGATTTATGCCCTTCACGGCTGGTTGATCAATGGCAAATAATAAATAACATTATTTTAATTGCACATTACTCGGACAGCTGCATTATGAGTGGCCACTTGCCACTGCTGGCGTATGAAAAACGAGCCACAATTTGCAATTACCGTGCCGAGCTGAGCGACAGATGTCAGTGACATCTCTTCAAATATTGACTCACATATTTCATGCACCTTCAAGCCCCCAAATCAATTAATTGCGTTTTATTATCATTATTACTTAATATTCGAATTGCTAGTATTGTTTCAGCTGCCGAGGCCAAAAGTGCTGACAGCGAAAAGTGCGCCTCAGCAACAGTTGCAAAAGGAAAACTGCTTACGCCGCCATTTTGTTGCCTCGCTCTGTGTGTTAATTATTTCCGTTGAGGATGTAACTTTCATTTATTGTATTTATTGCTTGGCAGACGGAACGAACGGACAGAAAGACGGACGGACGGACAGACGGATGGAGTGAGTTACAGCCATGAATTATGCAGATACTTTTCTCTACAATTTTGACATAAATTGTGTTTAATTGAAATTTACAGTTTGAGAGGTTGAAGTCGGTGGGGACTGCAAGTTTGTTTTGCCGTCCATCATAGATACGCAGCTAAAGGCAACTTTGGCCAAGCGCCAGAGGCGTCAGCAAAGTTGGATGTTAAGGGGTATTCGACTTTTTCTTCATTCTTCTTGATAGGAGGGCGGTGGTAGTTCTTGATTTACTTGAGCTGCCTTTGGAAACAGAATTTCAGAATATTATTTCAGATCAAGAATTCTTATGAAGAGTAAAACCAAAGCCAAAGATAAATAACGCCATACGATTTTTTTGCACACGATTTTTTCGTGCTGGCTCTAGAGCAGGGGCAGGCACATTGCTAGAATAAACTGTACAAGCGCCGCCGCGTTGCGTGTTCGGCTTGCGCCTTGACGCAGTCGTTGCTACTAAAATTGAGAGCGTTTTTGCGCTGCTCTCACACACACCAATGCTAAAATGTGAATGTATTTCTCGCCTGCCACTGCTCTAGGGCAGCGATGTTCTTCCATAGCCCCCAGGGACCGAGCGCAATCGGCTATTTACACGAATCGGGCATATGAGCGAAAGGAGAGCTCTCTTTGCCTTTATTCGCTGCCCAGCCGTCGTTGAGGGCAATTCAAAGCTGGGCTAAAGATCGCACTCCAATACACTCACACTTTTTGGCCTCGCTCTTCTTGAACATCGCGCCAGGCGGCCTCCGCTGGGGCCCGGCGCGCGCTCACTGAGTCTCTGGTGTTCTTTGGCGGGCCGCGGAGATGGCTCCAGGCTCTCTTAAAATTTTGTTCAAAAGCTAGAGAGAGAGCGCTCTACAGCCAGCCGCTCTCTTGTACGCATACAGCGACAGCCGACGACTGTATGTGTGCACACGTATTCTCAAGCATTGTTTTCTACAGCACAAGTACTGTGACCTAGCTGCTGCTACGCCTCAATAATGCTTTATAATAATATAAGCTAAATTTGCCAGAAGCCCAAAACGTGATTTACCGGACAAGAAGTCTCAATATTAGTTTGAGGAGGCAACAAGCCGTCGACTTTTGAATGCAACGGCTGCCCTTAAATTCAAAAGTTTAAAAGACCCGCCTAACGCGGCGGGGAAAACGCCAAAAAGCAAAACAAGCGAACCGTGCAGTGGCGCCAAAAAAAACAAGAAAAAGGTGAATATTGTAGCCAAGCCTAAGGCGAAGATCACTTCCCGCCTTGGTAACCTTTATCTTATCTTTCCTCCCTTTCCTGGAGGCGTGGATTACTTCCCGCTCCGACCCTCTCTTTTTGTGCCTACCCTGGGGCCGTGGATCGCATCCCGCTTCAGTTCCTCTGTCCTTTCTCTCTGTGTCTCCCTTGGAAGCGTGGATTACTTCCCGTTCCAACCACCCCGCCACGTCTTGGTTCCTTCCTGGAGTCGTGGATCACTTCCCGCTTCAGTCCCCTCCGATTTCCGTAGGTGTCCCCCTTGGAAACGTGGATTTCTTCCCGTTCCAGCCCTGCTGCCCCCCTCTCTGTACCTATCTTGGAGTCGTGAATCATTGCCCGCTCCAGACCCCCGCCTTTTCAATAGGTGTCCTCCTTGTTAACGTGGATAACTTCCCGTTCCAGCCACCCCGCCCCCTCTGTGTCTTTCTTGGGGTCGTGGATCACTTCCCGCCCAACCCTATTAGGTAATTGCTCACAGGCGTGGATCCATTCCCGCTCGGAGCATCCTCCCCTTTCCTTTCCCTTCTACGCTTTCGAGAGTCAAGCATTCCTTCCCGCTCTCGTTCATTCTCCTCTACATAACCTACCTTCAGACGAGGATCACTTCCAGCTGTAGGGGTCTGTATATCCCCAAACACCGTGTGCGTAAAAATTGGGCCAGAGGTCTCGTATGAGAAGGATATCGGGGACGAGAATACCTTCCCGCCCGAGCCCGGAGTGTTGGCTAGACAGTGCATTCCCTTTCCGACTACGTAACTTGGTGATTCATATCCCAAGAGCCTTAACCCTCGGATGTCTCAGACCTTCTTTATAAATTTCTTGTAAGAGGATCCACGGCACGACTGATATATATACCCCGGCCTAGGAGTTTCCTTACAGTACGCACACATACGCACTTGCTTGTTCCCCTCTAGTACGGCTGGGGTCAGTCACAGTATTTTCGTCAACCCAGCGTTGCTCTTTGTACGGTGATGCGTCGTGACGACTCCGATTGAGGCTCATGTCGCTTCTCTGCATGGCATTTCGTTGTGATTTTTTTTTGAGAATACGGTGGTCACTTAACAAAAATCGATTTTGGGCCCTTTTTTGGTAGTTTAGTGTACAAATAAAATATTACAACATTTTTTTAGATTACGTTTGATGTTCAGACCAAAATGGTGACAGATTCTGCATCGATTGCAATTAGTTTTTAAAAATCGGTTCAGTGTAACTAGAGATATCATGGCCGAAAGTTCGAAAAACGTGGTTTCAAGATAAATGGGTTTAAAGTTTGCATTTGCTTGGCAAATTGGTTAACCTTGGGTCATTAAAAGGGCTATATCTTCTAAAGTATTTCGAATTTCAAAAATCCTTTTAGGACGATATTCTCAAATATCCAGGCTATACAAAAATGCAAAAAAAAATTGAAAAAAATTTTTGCACTTGGAGAATCCTCCCTTAAAACGGTTCAGAACAGAACCAAGAAGAAGAGCAAGCCGAAGCGGTGTAGTTTTTAAATGGTAAAATAAAACGTCTCGGTTAACGTTATCAACGTTTAATGGAGTTACGAGAATTTGGAATTAACATAAGGAGGTTCGTCTAGTGCAAATACTTAACTTATATCGCATAAGCTATTTTTATCGGTACGAAGTAAAGGAGAGTTAAAACCAATGACCCAGTTTGCTTCGCTTTCACATTTACTTTTTTTATAATCACGAGAGTTACAGTAGTGTTGTCTAACAAGTTCAAAACATATCTTACAGTGTTACATGCTAAAAACGAACAGCCATCTTAAACAAAATGAAATCAACTGTGAAACTGTTTCATCTTACAAAGAAAGTCAAGCTTTAAGATGAAAGCAAATTTTTAAATACTGACAAAAAGACGTCACACACTTACTTTACCGCACGGTGTATTCGATCAGCTGTGTCATTATTGTTAATCAAATTAAATGTGGCTTGTAGCAATGTTCAATAAAACTTGATTATGTGGAGGTTAAATGCGGTTAACCAGTTCCGATTTGGCACTGAAGCAGTCAATTTTCGGCCATTTTAAAAAGAGTTTGGAGAACCCTGTTTAACTATTCGGTTGTCGCAAGACTTATTTTAAAAACCAAGCTTCAATTCTCAATCAAATGCTGCTCTTGCTACCGATTTCAAACCCTTTGACATGCCTCCCCTGTGCCTTGTTACCTCTCACCAAATGAAATGGCAAAACACATGTCGCTGCCAATTTGTGAGCACAAAATATTTTTCCCTCAGCTTCTGGTACTCACCGCTTCATGATTTCCAAATGAAGGTTTCGCATAAATACAATAAAAAAAGAGACATTAAACGGCAATTCATGGAAAATCAATACCAGCGACTGGGAACCTTTTAATATTAAAATTTGAAATATGTTTCGTTTTGTTGTTGCCTTTTTTATGCTGCTTCCTTTTAATAAATCATGAAAGATACTCTGTGGTGTGGCGGGGACGAGGGCTGATGAGTTTCAGCTGTTGGCTGATTGATTTGCTTACAATTTACATGAATACATCAGACCGGGATTTGCTGGCAGTCATCTTTATTTGGAAGAACAAAGACAAAAACTAGACGAGACAAAGTAATTTTGGGTGTAACGAATTAATGATACCCTTGTAGCGTTTTGCCAGGATGTATATAGTATTGTAAAGGATTCAATTTCATGTTCAAATATCATTTAGCATTATCTTTCACACTAATCAAATAAATTGGTCCCTAGGGTACCGAATTTCCAATGGGTTCAGTTGGTTTCAGTTTTTCCGAGGATACTGCATCCTAAACAAACTGACGTTTCTAAATACCCCCTGTGAGGGTACAGATAAGAAGAAAAAAACAATAGAAAAGAATAGAAACCTTTGCTGAGTTGGCAACTAATTGACGTTGATCGACAGTTGCCATTTTTGTGTTTGTCTGGAAATTATTTATGACCTCGCCCTAAGCTGCCTTTGGTTCGGTCTGGCAATCATTTATTCATTCATTAATTTGTGTTTGTTTTATGTTAATTTATTTATTGCCAGTTCCCGTCCCCAAAATTGGCTTTAGGTGAGCTAATTACGCATGCCAGGCGTTGCCTCTGGGCTCTTTCATGTGCGCATAAATTCCAGATATTCTAATATTCATTTGTGACATTTGACAAGTTGTTTTTTGATTGGCGCACGCAATAAATGTAATAATATTTACTGTTAATTTGGCTTAATTATGCCAAAAGCCTGAACCTGTTGTTAAGCCTTATGAAACTTAATGCTAGCAAACTTATCACTTCAGACTTTTCTCCGCCTCTACGTACATCAATGTTGTATTTTAATTAAAACACGTACCGGCAAGGTGGAGTGATCAGGAGGAAGGCCTGCATGCAGCAATTAAAGCCAAATAATGGCAACCAGCAACGCATACAAAATGGAAATGAATGGCGCGAAAAAGGCTAACAAGGCGATGGCGACGATGGCCATTGGCAACGACATTGCGTATACGCCTCGTTGTGCCTTTTTCATTATTTTCTACTTTTGAATTTTTGTTGTTGGTTGGTTGGTTGCTGTACTCGAGAGGCGGGGCATCTTTTTGGATGTTTCCCTTCTTTTTTTTGCACGGCTGAGCACGTGCAAAGACCATGCGGCGAAATAAGTGAAGCAATTGTTTCGATTGTTGCTGAAATTTTTTTTTTTTATAGAACAAAGAATGAAGATCATTATGTGAATGGGAAGGAAACATGTGCTACCTTTAGTCTTAAACAATTTTGGCAAATATTGAAACACATTTTGGTTGATCCAAATAACTTATGCAGATATTGGGACTAGTTTTTAAAGTTGAGCAAACATCTTACTAATATTGTAAAAGGTGAAAGTTTGTATGTTTGTTGTGCGCAGAAATTGATGAACGGAATTGGATGAAATTTGGCACACATAATCCACGTACCTAGGTTAATAAACGTTCTTTTAACACGCATCCAGTCTTTGATTCAATTTGACACAATATTTGAATTCAAAACGCAATTGCGACTTTGCTTATTAATGACTGTGAATGAAAATTTGTCGCACTCAATGAGCTTCGACGAAGTTTTGAAAGATCTTATCCGAGGTGTGTTTCTGTACTTACTTGTGATTATATTTCAAGAGTTACATTAGCATCCCTGGCGTGTCAGTTTGGCACACTTGACAAGATTCTTAAAAGTTTTCATGGGAAAACAATTTATTTGAACTTATGTAATCTTTTCTTACATTTCTATGCTATGCTATCTCCTCCTTCAGTTTTAAAGCTATCTTCACCAAACTTTGCACGAAGTCTTTTGGTTGAAATAGCTGCCATAGGAACGATCGGTCAAAAAACTAGTTTTATTGAGAAAAACTTTTTTGTTTTTTATTGAAACGCCTCCAAATTTTTTTATTTCTTAGTTTACTATGCTTCTCCATGATCTCATCAAATTTGGTGGAAATCGGACAGCTATATAGTATAGATGTCATAGAAAGTATAGTCTGAAAAATTCACTCAGAAAAAAAAGTTGAATTTGTACTTGAATTAGGTAAAAACGGTGTCGATAGTATGGTAAGTAATAAAATACTTGATCCTAGTACAAAATTCTTGGATCATGAACGATTTTTTCAATCCCAAAATACTTGATTAAAGACTATTTCGGGATATATTAAGTACACTTCGAGTTATTTTAAAAAATTTTGATCCTAGTTTTAGTTTGATAGTTGAATGGCTTTAAGTTAAGCCCGATTAGCTCTCAAAAAAGTACAAAATATTTTTACTCAAATTCCAGTAATTTCCAATGTCAGCCCAAATACATTATAGAAAGAAAAAAATGAGAATTTCAAACAAATACAAAATTTTCTTGGTTTGAGCCAATTTCCAAGTTCTCCAAAAAACGAGTTCTCTTTATTGAACCAAAGAAAGCTGGAAATATCGAAGGACCATAAATAAACGTATTTGCTAGAACTATTGTAGGTCAGAAATTAACCCTCACTCCATAGCAAAATAGTTTGACTCAGTTGGGAATTTTAAGAACAGACTTGCTTAAAAATAGTTACCATTTAACGTTGCACACTTTTTGGAACTAGCATTATAAGTCAATTTTGTACACAATTTAACATATTTTGTACTTGAACTTCCAGTAAGTACAAAATGTTCTTGATTTAAGAGCATCTGTTCTTATTTCAATAATAAGAGCACTTGTTTTACGCTTTTAGTTTGTTTCGTTCTCAATTTAAGTAAACCTAATAAAGTATCATACTTGAAATTTTCAGTACAATCTTGTTTCATTTATAACGCTGGAAATGTCCTCAAAATTGGCATGTATTTGTTTTATTTGCTCCCACACGGTTCCACAAAGTTTGCTCAAAATCGGATGACTATAGCATATAGCTTCCATAGGAACGATCGGTCGAAAAACTAGTTCGAGTGAGAAATACTTTTTTGTTTTTAATGAAAACGTTTTTATCATTGGCATACATATAATTTAAATACTTTTACACAATTTTACAAAGTTTGGTTGAAATCGGATCACTATAGCATATAGCTCCCATGGGAACGATCGGTCGGAAAACTAGTTCTAGTGAGAAAATTTGTTTTAGTTTTAATGAAAACTCCCTTGTCATTGGCTTACACTTATTATATATACTTTTACACAATTCTACAAAGTATGGTTGAAGTCGGATGACTATAGCATATCGCTTCCATAGAAACGATCGGTCGAAAAACAAGTTCGAGTGATGAAAACTTTTTTGTTTTTAATGAAAACGTCCTTTTTATTGGCCTATTCTATTATACTATTAACACATTTCTACAAAGTTTTATCAAGATCGGATGACTATAGCATATAGCTGCTGTATGAATGATCTGTCGAGAAAGAAGTTTTAGTGAGAAAAACTTTTTTGTTATAAATGGGTCGCCTCCAAATTTCGTAATTAACAGTGTATTATGCTTTTCCATGATTTCACCTAGGTTGGTTGAAGTCAGACATCTATATAGTATAGATCCCTTAGAAAAGTAAGGTCCAAAAAGTAGTCTTAGTTAGAAAAACTTTTTTGTTATCAATGGAAGCTGCAAGGGTATACAAAACTTCGGCCGAGCCGATAATTTCCCTATTTTTAGAAAAATGCGCCATTTTGTCGCTCTACAATCGGTTAGAAGCAAAAAATAAATAAAATGGGATCGTTGGCAAGTAGTCAAATATACATTAATGAAATGTGTAAGTTTTCAAACAGATCGGTGCAGAAATATTTGAGTTATCGCCGTCACCAACGTCAAAAAAGTCATTTAGAGAAAAACGCGCTTAAAGATACTTATTCTCATACATTTTACACATGACGTCGGTCACTTGAAACGGTGTATCTTCGTTCATTTTGCTCCGATATACTTGAAATTTGGACACAACACTCTCAAAATGTTGTACAGTCAGAACCATAACCCAGGTGTAATTCTGAAGTTCTTTACTGTGACTCACGCGCGTGCTTAGTAGTCGATCGCGATAAAATGCCTTTCGTGTTTAAGTTTCCCCGAGGACCCGAGTTCGAGTTCCAGACAAAGAAAAATTAGAAAATAAAATAATGATTACTAATTTGAATGTGTTTTTCAGAAAGAAGAATTTAGTGAACCAACGGAAAGAAAAAATATGCTATAAAATAAATATGTTCGGGGTTATACGCGTCTTGTTGTCGTCTTCCTCTTCTGTCTCTCTTCCCCTCACTCCCTTTCCTTTCTAATACTTAGAAGTTACTGGTGTCGATGGAAGGGTTAAATTTTTTAACGAGTGCAGATTATTTTAAAGATTCTTATGAAGATTTGATAGATGGCAAATGTAATATAATCTTCGCCTCTTGGTTTTAAGTTTTAAATGCGAGCTGCTAGTTTAAAAATGTTTTCATTTTCAGCAACAAAATTCCCATTCAAATTGTATGGAATAGGGAAATAACTTTTCATGAAAAAAAATGTTTTCATTAAAAAAATGTAAACCAATTGTTGTAGATTTCATTTGGACAATCAGCATCTAATGCCAATGGTCGTTGGTCCTTTATTACGAGGCGGCATCTCAATGTAATCAATATTCTCGGCACAAACGCGCTGCTCGCAAACATTTAATAAAATAAAAAACAAAAAAAAAACCCACTTCACAGTCCAAAATTGTGGCTAAACAAAAACTAAATGGCAAGCACAAACAGAGAGCAGAGCGTGAAAAACGAGTGGGAGGAGCGCCGCCCGCTCTGTGGAACGTGCGCAACGCCTAAAAGCATGCCACACAAATTGAAAATAAATGCTAGTGAAACAAAAAACGCCCCGCTGACCATTTTAATTTAGTAAGTTTTGATGATGCAAAAAGGGCAAGCAGCATAGATTTGTGTGTTTTGTATAAAATTGTGTAAAAAGCTGCTGAGAAATGAAAATGAAAAATGGCTGTGAGTGTGTGATAGTAGAGCGTGAGATAGTTATTGATATTGTGTTGCCCGCAGCAGGAGCAATCAATTCATAATGTTGGCCCAAGGTGAAAGAAATTGCTATCCAATGGCCAGCGGTGGGAAATTTATGAGCAGCTGGCCAAGAGCCGGCAGTGTCATTAACTTGAAACAAGTGTGAAAGTGAAAACAAGTAAAAAGAATGGAAAATGGAATAAGATGAGCATTTGGCCAGTGAAAGGAGAAGTAATGAGCTATTGATAACCATAAGGAAGCTCTACGATAAGCGGGTAAACTGGGCATGAAATTATGATGATGGTGATTGTAAGAGTGGGACATTTTTAACCAATTTCAATAAGTTAGCGTCCTTGGTTTCCTTTGACATTCACTGCCGCACTTTTCCTTTCATTCTGTTTAATTTGCCTCCCTTTTCCTTCATTACTAATTTATGTCATTTTCCTTTGCTGCTGTTTGATTATTATTCATTTTACTTTCACAAAGAGGCAATATATTAAAATCAACTTAAATAGCCCTCAGCTATTGTCAATTGGCAAAAAAAAGAGAAGGAAGCTAAATATGAAAATTGTCATTTCAGGGAAATGACAACAGAAAAGCAGTTTCTATTGGCCGTGTTATTCACATCCTTCTGTTTGTCTC
Organism: Lordiphosa collinella; assembly: GCA_018904265.1. NCBI lineage: Eukaryota > Metazoa > Arthropoda > Insecta > Diptera > Drosophilidae > Lordiphosa > Lordiphosa collinella. The sequence goes on along the minus strand of JAEIFV010000030.1, from coordinate 689,238 downwards.
TTTACAAAAATTTGCAAACAATACACAATGGAAGCGAGAGACCCAATTGGACCAGAATGGCTGATAGTGTGCATATGCCTATGGACTATGCCGGGTCTCCTGGCTGCTCATCTTTCTCTTTTGTTTCACTTTTCTGACACACTTAAACAATGGCTGAAAAGTGAAACTGCATTCCAGACAAAGCCAGGTAGGTGGCTAATGTTGCGGCTGTTTTTTTTTGTTTCTTCTGCAGTTTGTCTGCAGGTAAACATCCAGACAATGCACTCGCTGCATTAAGGTTTAAGGCGGCCGCCACGATTGTGTGCTCTATTTTTAGCCAGTGCCACGCCCCTTATCTCGGTGAAAGTCTGCCATTGTTTATGCCACGAGCGTTGATTCAATAAATTTCATGGCACTCTAAGAGTACATGGCACGTGTACAAGTTGCCCGGTTTCTTTTTCGGTATTCTTCTGGTGTACTGGGTCAAGAAAAAAACATATAAATGGGAGAATGGTTTTGGTTAAATGGCAAAGAATGAATGCCCTTTGAGTTTAAGTAAAGTAATACTTTCAGAAACGTTTCCAAAAAATAGTGCAGTTGTTGGTGCTTACGATTTGGGAGGGTTTTTACAATATAATCGAACTACGTTGCTGAAATTGCATTGTTAAGTGAAGGCTACGATATAAACCAGTGATGCAAACCACTCGAAAATAAGTACAGTTTCTGAACCACCGGTTCGGTTCATTACATGGTTTTTGGAGCTAACTGAGCCGCGGTTTCGGTTCGGCTCAGTGGTTCATAAAGGCATATTATGAAATTTTATGATTTCTAGTGTAGTGATACTTTTCGCATACTTTGGAAACTGATTTCCTATTAACCATTTGAATATCTTTACGATCCTTAGAAGAATGTGCAAAATTTATGATGTCGGATTTGCAGGACTCGTCTATAAGTTACAAGAGAAATGCCCTACGAAAACAGATAATGTCGGCTAGAAAAGAATACGTACCATGCATCTTACACACCCTATTCATCGTGCGGTATAAGAAAATACCTCCTGGCTAGTGTTGGGCAAAGGTTGTTCATTTCACTGAACATGTTCACTTGTTCTTTTTTTCAAAGTGAGTCAACTCACTCAAATTGCTCAGTTGTTCATTTGTTCAGTTGCTCAGCTGTTCAGCTGTTCAGTTGTTCAGCTGCTCAGTGTTCACATGGGCATTGTGGCGATTAGCGATGACTCGAACTAATTTTTACCCCTCGTTGCTGGTCTCACTGCAGAATGTTGCCTATTTGTTAGCCTTCTGTAAAATATTTGTGCATTTTTATTCAAGAATTTTAATGGAAAACTGTTGGGACTGCAAAACCAAAATGTTGCTTACATTGATCAATCAAACACGCGGACAAAAACAGCTAAAGAGTCGCCAAATTGAGTGAACAATTCGCTGAACAACTTACAATGAACAACTAACAGAACAAGAGCGGCTGAACAAGAGCAAGTGCATAACTCTGACTGAACAACTCACAGAACAAGAGTGAGAGAACAAGGACAACTGAACAACTCTGACTAAGCAAAAATGACTTGTTCAGTTTAGCGAATAACTCAATTTTGTTCAATCACTCATGAACAACCCAAAACTACTCCTGGCTTAGATTTAATTAACCCGAATGGTGCTGTAACTATTTTCTTTTTAATTTTTTCTATCAAACTTTCAAGAGCTATAACTTTTGGGTCTCGGCATCAAAATATATAATGCTTAGTTTATTGTATAGGTTTGGATATTGAGAGTAAATTACCGCTCAAAAATTAAATAAACGTTAACTGTAATTTAATCTTTTTCTCACACAAGCAGTTTGGTCACGCTAGCACCATTCGGGTTAAGGTAAAAAAATGTTACAGAAAATTTTAAAAATTGTCCACTAGTGGACGACAAATCAATTATCAAGAAAAGAATGCAGATTGATGACAGGTATACTAAGATATCAGCGGGCAATTTCAGAAGACTTACAGAATTACATGTTAAAAATTTGTGCCAAGTCACCCTTAAAGGTTATATCGCTCCGGCTTCTCTAGGGATGTATAGGGTCGAACGAAATGTAGTATAACGAGAGCTTAAGTTAAAGTCGGTCCAGCCCGACTTCGATATACCCGCTACTCATGGGAATTAATCTTGCATCGCCCTCCTTTGTGTTAGTTAACAGAGCATTAACATTAATGTGAACATTTCAACGTTTTGTAAGCCAACAGCGCATGCGACGCCAAAAAGTATCCAACGTGCTAAATATCTTTTATAACTCTGTCATTTATTATCCGATCTTTATGAAAATTGAATTGTAGATATCACTATAAAATTGTTGGAGTTGTTCAACATTTTTTATTCTGGGGCGGAAGGAGGCGTGGGCAAAATTTGAAATAAACTTGATCAGCGTAGGGACAAAAGGAATCTACATACAAAATTTGGTTGCTCTAGCTCTTCCTTGTCTCCGAGATCTAGGTGGACAGACGGTCATAGCTATATCGACTCGGCTATCGATGCTGATCAAGAATATATATACTCTATGGTGTCGGAGATGCTTCCTTCTGCAGGTACACAAATTATTACTCGACTATCGTTCATCCGATCTTTACCATTCCATTGGCGAATCGATAAAGAATCCTGATTACTAAATATGTTCAGAAGGAACGAACCTTCTATCTATAAAACTGTAGGAGATATGACTTTTTCCAATTTGCGGGGTCGGGAGGGGGCGTGGCAAAAATTGAAAATAAATGATCTGCCTGCAAGTATGAGAAGCATATGTCCCAAACAGGTCAAACCTCTATCTCTTACCATCTCTGAGATCTGTTTGTTCATACGGACAGACGGACAGACAGACAGACAGACGGGACATGGCTAGATCGACTCGGCTGTTGATGCTGATCAAGAATATATATACTTTATTGGGTCAGAGACGCTTCCTTCTGCCTGTTACATACTTTTGCGCCAACTTTATATACTCTGTGTACCTCTGGTACATCCTTGTAGTTCAGCGGCAACGGTGCGCCATTAACGAATTTCCTAACTCTTCGTAGTGAGCACTCGCCACCAGACCAACCACCAGCCAAATATTTGCCTAACGAATTTCGTATGTACCGATCGGTACGACCCTGCGTTACCAGTCGTTAGTGTGGTGATAGGTACACACTATAGTTTAAGCACTAGACTAGCGCTGTGATGCCTTACCTGTCGTTAACGACGCGGCTGACGTTCAGTGATGCATCAGGTCGTTAGGCCTGGTAGTGCCTTGACACCAGCTGAACTACAGGGATAGTATAAAAAACAGTTTCCCTAGGGCACCTTAAATGTAAAACCGAAATGACTTTTCACTTCTCTCTTTTTTTCCATAAGACACTTTGCAGAGCAAAATCTGGCTAAAGGGTCTGTTTTGTATTTTTATTAGGCAAATCAAATTAAACTTTATTTTCGGCAATTTCACAACTTCTCTCTCTTCTTCTTCTCGATCGACTTCTACTAAGCTTCGATTAACCCCGCTTACATTGCTTATCGATTTATAACTGGGTTGCTAATCTAACTTATCGGTATTTGCTGAGCGCGGGCATGGCGCGAACATTCAAATTCATTAAGCTGCGACAGGGTCTATGGGCCTTATATGTATGTGTGTTGCTCATATGCCCAATCGGAATTAACTGCATGCCAGAAGCACATCTCGTATACAACTTTTGCCACTAAGAAGTAGTTGCAAAAACCTGCAATCTTCCATTCGCTTTAGTACAATTTGTTGTTGTTGGTCCAGCTTCATAAAAAAGCTCCGCTCTCTTTGCTCCATGCTATATTTATGCCATTAAAAGGGACGTTTGCATGTTAGGCAGATGTTATGCCTTCAAAAATACGGGCAAAAAGAACATGTTTGTAATAAACGAACGATCGCCAATCGTTCGGGTTCCTTTCCAAATTTTGGTTTCCAAAACCACGGGTGCATGTTGTGCAGACTTTTTCGCTTCTAGCCTACTGCAAAAAGGAATGAATGTGCATCAGTTTTCTTCTAAAAAGAAGTGTGTCAGAGGCATTCTTTTGGCAGCCTCGTTCCGCCAAATCCTACTGGAAGCCTCAGTAAACTGTAAGTATGTATGCGTGCTTGTATGCTACTGAAGAAAGCAATAAAGACCCTGATAGTTTTGCTCAGTTGCTTACGAACAAAATTATTCTCTTCAAGCTGTTATCGTAAGATAGCTTCGTATGAGTTTCTCATCGAGAACGATGAAAATGAAAACACAAGAAAAGCAAAATCAAGTGTTCTGTTGAGAGAGCTAAGCCTGTTTAGTTTGTAACTGTCATTTCTATTCGCAATCGCTGTATGTTTCAGATATTGCACTCTCAATCATTCATCGTTTCTGATTGCACTCGAACGTCCATTCTAACACCGAAAAAAAATCAAAATATGCAACTGGAATTATATTATATAGCTAATGCAAGGCTGTCGGTTTTAAAGAATCTATTAGTTACATACAAAATATCAAAAAATCTTTAGACATTAACAAAATGAAAATAGGCCAAGTAAGTTAAAAATATGCTGGGAATGTTGTAGGTAATAGCAGCAGTAGCTCGTGCCACGCTCAACATCTGGCTCGCTATATCTTTTAAAGCAGCGATGGGCAACGCTTAGCCCGTCTGTTCCTCGCAGCCCGAACCGATATTCAGCTTAACAGTAATACCCCACAAAACTCTACTGAGTAATTAATCCTGCCCTTCCTGTTTCAAAGCATCGACAAAACACAAGTATTCCGATTCTGCTACGCAATTTGCCAAATGGCGAACTGAAACGTTTTGTCAAAACACTGAAAGTGACATGCGCTGCTGGTTACAGCTTAATTTCTGAAAGTATGTGATCCCATGTAGCCAGGTTTCTTTTATTACTTCTCAGTTTACTTATCTTCCTTTTTCAATTTTTTTTCAATAGTGAAAATGTATAGCTTAATTGCTTCATTAATCCTTCGTTTCCCTCAAGAAGGACATTTTCGAGTGGCACAGAGCAACTGCTTGCCAGGCGCTACAAGGTTGTAAGGGTTTTTCCTTGCATCCACAGGATTTCTTTTATTGCTACACAAAAATGAAAGGAAAAAAAAATAAATGGGGTTAACGCGTGCACTTAACGGCGCCTCGCGAGCGCCTCGAGCACGAGGACAACATTATAAATCCTTGGCAGGCATTTGCAAGTGGCAGTCGGGACACACATAAGCGCATTGCCCAACTGAGAAACTGTTATTTCTTTTTTTCTTTTTTTTGGGATGTGCAGCAGCTCGCACCAAACTCAATTTGCTCCGTTTTTAATGAGCAACTGCAGCTTACACATGTGTGGCGAAGGAGCGCTGGGGGAGGGGAGGCTTCTCATTTGCATTAGGTAAGCGGTTATGGCTGTGACAGGACTCAGGACTCAATGCAGCAAATCCTGTGTCAGGCGACTCAAAGGAATTTGCCTTGGTTGTCTTTCATGTCATTTATTACCGCTGTCCCGGAGCGCCTCCCCTCGCCCCGTTCCTGCCATCCGTTCCGTTCAATCGTTAGACATTTCCGTTGCGCTGTCCCTTTTTAGTGCGACGTTGGGCTTGTCCTTTGTGTATACTATCCTGTCCTGTGCTGTCCTGCCACTGCGTTGTGTTGTTTGTGTAATCGCATAAAGATGGCTCAATAACAAACATACGATATGCGAGGGGGAGGTGGGTGGGAAGGCGAATGGATCCTTTGAGCTGTGCCAGCAATTTGTGGGTCAAATTGAATTTGTATTGTGCCAAGCAGCGCAAAATTGATTGAAACATTTGCGTGAATTTATGTCCTTGAAATGATTGGCCACATCTTTGACCATGCCATGCCATGTCCATTCAGGTCCTTGCATTATTTATGGGATTAGTGGCCTGGGCCCTGCCACGTGCCTAACTTGCTAGCTGGCACCGCCAGCTGATTAGGTTCAATGAAAATTTTTGGTCTCTGTCGACCCATTGAACATTGCCGGCCGGCTTCATCAATTTTTCATTCAACTTGCGCTGGCAAATAAAACAAATTTGCACTTTAATATGTTCCCATGTTGACCTTGTGTGGAAAACTCAGACGCACACACACACACACGTAGAGAACTGTCTGTCAGGCAACAAGTTGTCTGTGGCGTCTTTTTTTATGCTGAAAATCTGAGCAACAGACGACAGCAAAGTCAACTACATTTACACAAGCTAACAAATTATATGGAGAGTACTATGCTGCTTAAACCAAGTGAAATTCAGCTGAAAACAAAAATTTTATGCTCCTTGATTTATGATTTTATGATCAGCAAATTGTTCTACTTAAAGTGTGCATCCATAAATTTGCTCGACAGTTTCATTTGGATGCATAATGCAGCCTCTCCATATTTTTTGTGTTATTTAAAAATTATGCTTTTATGCGCAGCCAGACGCATTTGACTCTCTGGCATAGTTTAATTTCTATAAGTGCTCAACGTGGCGTATGCGTTATATGTAGGCGATATGCACGTCAGGTGAAACTGCATATGAAATCGACGCCTGGAAGTAGGCAGCAACAAAATTTCAATTACAAAATGTCAGTTAAGCCGCAGATAGCAACAGCAAAAGCCGTTTGGCAGGCTTATCAAGATGTGTTGCTTGTTTACATACACACCCACACCACACGACACATACACACAGATTGTGTGTTATCATTGCCATTGTAAAACAAGTCACACATACACGAAAGAAGTTAAATTTGATGCTTTTGTTGTCAGTTGTAAAACAATGCCCTGAATTGTATCTTTGTATGCTTGTATGTACATTGTACATTGTACATATGTATGTATCTTGTATCTTTTTGTTGCCTCAACTCAATTGTTTTGCATGTGTCTCACTCTGTGTTTGTGTGTGTGCGAGTGTTTCTGTTATCTGGCCACATTTGCCCTAGGCACGCCCATTGCTGGTTGTATGCGACATTGCTGTTCCTGCTGTTCTTGTTGTTGTTGCTTGTCACTTGTCTGCCTATTGCGCACTGATTCTTTGCATAAATTAACATAATTAACCCCGGCTGAGAATGAAACAGCCAATGAGATATAATCAAGCATTTGACTTGACTACTTTCACTTTTACTGTTGCTTGGCAAATAACCTACATAAAATTAGTACAAATCAGCGCCAAGAAGCTTAAATACTTGAAAGTGTTGAAGAAATACCAGCAAAAGTTTGTCGGTGCCAAAATTTGTTAAGCGGGTTTTTGTGTCTCACAAAGTTTGATCAATTTTGAACAACTAAGCTACCTTGACTTAAAGATAAACTAAGGATTTGCTAATTAGCATTGAATATTTTAGTCTGTCTGTAGTTGGTCTTGCGCTATGGCTTATCTGGTGGAAGAAAATTAAAATCTACAAAAATAATTAAATTTAAAAAAATTTTATTTAATTAAAAACTAGCAGAATACCCGTCGTCGACCGGGGCCTTTTTATTATGAGAATATGATTCAAGTTTCAACTGGGTGCAAATTGATATTAACATTTGAACTCGTCCAAGTCCAGCTATGAACTGAAATTTACAGTTCTAAGCCTTGAATAACTTCAGAATGTCGAACTCCATATTACCAACATACTTACCAAGTTTAAGGTTCGAAGCTAAAATAACGTCAGAGATATGACTCTAAGCCACGTTTTAACCGCTTTCGAGCTGGCTCACAGACACGACACACTGACATTTTTAATAAAAACAATGGGCGTGGTCAGCAGAAAAATTGATCGCTGAGCCTTTCTCAGAAAATATTTATACATCAAATAATCGGCATGCTGCACGCCTTAAGCGTTAGCACTTTTTATACCCTTGCAGAGGGTATTAACTATAAAATTGTCCGGATGTTTGTAACGCTTAGAAAGAAGCATCTCCATGTGGTCGGAATGTATATATATTCTTGATCAGCATGACGAGCTGAGTTTATTTAGCCCTGTCCGTTGTAGTGGCTCGCAGACCGCCATTCGACTGCTTATTCAACTGCATGTTAGTTGCACTGCTTTATCAAGCAGATCAGTCAATAGCGATCTCACTTCTCATCTTGCCTTTTCGAACCCTACAATCCCCAACATTCCGTAGGCCAAAGAAACGAGTGTGAGAAAGACAGCAATTAGATCAGACTATGGTGCCGTTAAAGTTACAAAATGCATGGTTTGAACTTTGGAAAGTTCTGCTGGAATAGTTAAATATGCATGGAAAAGAACTGAAGCTTTCACTTGCAATTAAAACATGAAAGAAGACTGTCAAATTCCTGGTTGTGATTTATATATAATATCTCACTTCTATACAACATGTACAGTTTTTGGGATCCCTGGTGCTCCCGAAGGTAATTATGAAAGTGTGGGTGTGTTGTAATATTAATTAGGTTTTGTTTATACAGCCGCTTAGCGTAGTGGTGGCCATGCAGCCATCCGGCAGCGCAGGCGCACCTTGGCTGGGACCGCCGTACGTCATTTACTGTTTGGATTTGCGGATTGCCACATCTGGCCAGCGAAGAAGCATATCTGTGACCCTATTCACTAGCATCGTCTGTGGTCCACACGTCTGCTAGCCATATAGACCAGTCGGACTCAGCACTTGTTTGTTCGTTGAGACATACCCCCTCCCCGTGATTGAAGCAGGATCGAGAATAGATCGGATTCACCTAACGGCGTAGATCAGCTCTCCAGCCTCGGACATACGAATCGTCACGTGAGAGGCGTGGCCAGGAGGATGGTGTTTCCATAACCTGCACTTGACCTTGCAAAATTTGCCGTAGGCACATGTGCATCCATGTGAGTTGAGGTTATGTGTTCGCGTTTTGCCGAAGTCGCAGTTTGTATACCCTTTCGGACATCGCTTGCTTACGTTGCTAAGTCAATAGGCTCCGAGAATAATGGATGTCATATTAAATTTTGAGTTTCTTTTTTTTTTTGGTTATACACAACCAAAACCGCTTCACGGTTAATATACCAGTTTGATTAAATTTTCTATGACATTAAGTATATATTAATATTGTTAAATTTCCTTATATTTTTCTCATTATGCATAAAGAAGCAAAAGCGGTCAAGATTCTCAACTTTTATATCTGACCCTGCATACATATACATCTATGCAGACCCTTGAACCTTAAATAGGCCACCTTAAAGTTGAGTTTTGTTTTGATTTTTCGATATTTTTTTGAACAGTGAATATCACAGAATGATAATATCTTTACTTTTTATACCCTTGCAGAGGGTATTATAAAATTGTCCGGATGTTTGTAACGCATAGAAGGAAGCATCTCCGACCACATAAAGTAAATATATTCTTGATCAGCACGACGAGCTGAGTTGATTTAGCCCTGTCCGTCTGTCCGTCCGTCTGTCCGTCTGTTTCTATGCTATCCTCACCAAACTTTGCACGAAGTCTTTTGGTACAAATACGCTGCACATTTGTCGGAACCGGCCAGATCGGATGACTATAGCATATAGTTGCCATAGGAACGATCGGTTGAAAAACTAGTTTTAGTGAGAAAAACTTTTTTGTTTTTAATGGAAACGCCTCCAAAGTACGTATTTCTCAGTTTACAATCCCTTCCCATGATTTCACTAAGTTTTGGTCGAAATCGGATGACTATAGCATATAGCTGCCATAGGAACGATCGGTCGAAAAACGAGTTCTAGTGAGAAAAACTTTTTTGTTTTTAATGAAAACGTCCCTATCATGGGCATACACTTATTTTATATATTTTTACACAATTCTACAAAGTTTGGTCGAAATCGGATGACTATAGCATATAGCTCCCATAGGAACGATCGGTCGAAAAACTAGATCGAGTGATGAAAACTTTTTTGGTTTCTAATGAAAACTTCCTTTTTATTGGCATACACTTATATTATATATTTGGACACATTTCTACAAAGTTTTGTCAAAATCGGATGACTATAGCATATAGCTGCAGTATGAATGATCGGTCGAAAAAGAAGTTCTAGTCAGAAAAACTTTTTGTTTTAAATGGGATCGCCTCCAAATTTCGCAATTAACAGTGTATTATGCTTTTCCATGATTTCACCAAGTTTAATCGAAATCAGACATCTTTATAGTATAGCTCCCATAGAAAAGTAATGTCCAAAAAGTAGTCTTAGAAAAACTTTTTTCTTTTCAATGGAAGCTGCAAGGGTATACAAAACTTTGGCCGCGCCGAAGTTAACTTTCCCCTATTTTTAAATCTTAAATAATTTTCCAATTGTTTGGTACCCGAGTTAGCTACTCGACCAATGCCGGGCTCTGTTTTGCCTACAAATATTAACCGTTTTGTTTCATTTCCTTTTGGTGCAAGGTGCATCATTATGGCCGCACAATTTTATTTCATATTCTGCGTTTGGCGGGCGGTGATTGTTGCCCCCGAAATGCAGGGCTGAATCAAACCGACAAAATTTTAAATTTCATTTCCAACTCAGCAAGCCTTGAAGTTAATATATTTTAAGTCGTCGACTGTGTCAACATGTCATGTCATTCGTGCAAAACTGCTTGAATGAGAAACACATTCTTTTTTAGTCGCTCTCGCTTTATTTATATAATTTTAATTCGATATTTTCTTTATTTCTGCTTGTTCTTCATTGGTTTGCTCTAGTTCCAACGGACGTGGCTTTCTTTTTTATATCGAGTGCCTGCTAATAACTTGCACTGTTTCGAGCTGGGTCGATGCCGACTTGTTTTCGTCACATAACAGGCCCTATTATTCTCTCCAAACCAGTAGGTATCCTCAGGGGAGGTATTAGTCAATGGAATAGTAGATTTCGAGCGCTGATTCTGTTTAGCTTTCTTATTTTCCTTAAAGATGGGACAGTCCAGCAGCTGTTTGGGGTTTATAACAAACATTCCATCCGCATGGTCCCGCGGTGAGATGGGCGAGTCCAAGCGTCAGCGTCTTATTTCTTCGAAAAGTTTTTTCACAGAAATTATTTAGTCCTCGTCATAATTTTTGCTGGGACGTGCCCAACGCAGGGCACATGAATTTCGCATCATCGGTGCGCGTCCCAATTTGTGTATAGTTTTAGAAATCGAGTGATTTGAGTTCAAAGGTATTACTGATATATATTTTTTATAAGGCCTGTCTGTAATTGTGTCACCCATTATAAGAATTTTTTTTTTAAAGATGCTTGATCAAAAGCTATAGCGATTGATTTTTATACCTTTGCAAAGGATATATAAAATTGTCCGGATGTTGGTAATGCCTAGAAGGAATCATCATATCAGCATATATATTCTTGATCAGCACGACGAGCCGAGTTGTCCATTTCGGTATTTCACCGATTTAGGCGGCCAAAAGACTTGCTACGATATTTAAAACTATGAAAGCTTAAAAATTTGTTGTTAAGGTGTTTTAATAGGTGTGTTAATATTTTTGCAATAATTTTCAAATTCCCTTTTTGTTTAATTGCCTTACGCGGTAAGGAAAAGAAACATGCATTCAAGAAATGATCCAATATGGTTAGTAAATGAAGTTTGTAATGTTATCTGAAATAAATATTTAGTGTTCTTATTTGGTTGCTTGCTTGTCATGGTTGGGAAGGGTAGAGACGAGAGACTACCAACACCTTAGTTCTCTCACAAAAGTAAATCTGACGAAGTTAAGTTTGATGTCCGGTCGCAACAGATATTTTCATATACAGTAGATGCTTCGTGTTTGCTCTTTGATTTTAATTGATTTTGGCTTTTTGTTTTTGCAAGTCTGTTGTCATCTTCATACATCAGTTTAAGCAATGTCGATGAAGTTGCTTTCAATTGCAAAAACTAACAGTAGAAGTAGTTTTTTGGGCTATGGTATAAGTAAGTTGGTTCAAATTCGCTTTGCAAAAATATTTCCAAGTTGCAAAGAAATAAAGTTTGAATACTTTAAGCGGCACGATGCCCTCTGTCCTACTGAGGATAGAAATAAAAGAAGAGGAATCTGCCAAAATGCTTGATTTGTTTGTTGTTTATTGTAAGTTTTAGTATAGTCGCTTTTAAACTACTGGTGACTTTCGATTGATTGTTATTGTTTTTCAACCCTGGGGTTCGAAAATTTATTGCATATGAAAAAAAAACCGTCAAACTATAATAACAAGATATTTTAAATTCTGTTTTTAGAGTTAATGAAAATAAAAATGTGCAACATTTAAACCTAAATGCGAGTGCTGAAAAGAGTGAAAAATCAGCTTAATCATCTGTTAAACCCCTTGTCCAAAAAGGATGAGGCTGCCTGGCTGGCTTTCACGCGCTCGCTTATGCATTTTGTGTTGAGATTTAGGAAGTTGTTTGTTCCACTCAGACAGAGATGCTCCATTAAAAATGCATTTATCATTTAGCATTTGAAAAGCTTCCTTCCTGTTGGCAAGCAAACTGACACCTAAGACCAAAAACTTACCCCAACCGACTCCAAGAGAAGCCACAGCATTTAAAGTAAAACAAATTGTATTTGTATACGATTTTAGTTGGGGAAAAGTTAAAAACTACTTGTCGTAGCAGCACATGTGGACTGAGCACAACTTGGGCATGTTTAAGCGCTAAACTGCTATTTCCACATGGCTCCACCGGTTGGTCATCGAATCGTTGAGAGAGAATGAAAGAAAGTCGAGACAAAGAAACACTACCAAAGCCAGGACTAAAGTAAAGGCCAGGCCGCGAAGTAGGTCAGCCAGTACACACACACACACACACACACACTGAAAGTGACGCCGCATTGTAAATTGCGGCCAACGGCAGGTAAAAGTTGCCGCCACATGTGAGTGAGAGTTTGCCATTCATGTTTAGCCGCATTGCAGCGCCTGCATAAATTTCATTAGATTTTAGCTTAAGGGCCACCTTTTGTTCCCATCGACCATGTCAAATCAATTGGCTTCCAATGCCATCCAGGTTACAGCCGCGAGACCATAAAGCTGGAGCCCTTGCAGCAGCAGCAGCGCACATACTCGTAAATGGCATCCTAATGAAGTCATAAAGTGGCCCCGAAGGCAAACTGTTAGATGTTCGCCATTAAACGCACCTTGAACCAAAGCCAATGCGCCGAGAAGTATGCTAATAAACGTAAACCGTGCGCCATTATGGCAAGTTGAAGTCATAAAAAAGAGCGAAGAGGCATAATAAGTGATTGCCGGAGAGTGTCAGACCAGGGAATGCCCTAAGATAATCTAATCAGCGGAAGAGGGGGATATTTAGAGCGGAAATGTTTTTGAAATAAAATTTAACATTAAAATTGGGAATTGCCATTCGTGTGGGTAGATTTGCTAGTAGCTTAATGCTGCATCAACATTTTCACCGGAAGTTAACTATTTCTTATTGTAGCGTTTAGTTTAGGCCATATACTGTCGGCTACCCTGTAGACTCAACTACCCTCTGGGTAGCGAGTGGCTGGTAAAAAAGCATTAGCCTTTGGGTAAGGCTACTTTACGTACACAGAGTTTAGACGGCAAAGGCAAAATGCAAAAGGAAACCGCGAAAGGTCTAACACACTCCCGCAGGCACACACACACACACACAGACACATCTAACATGCGAACAGCAGCTTTACGTGCTGACAATGATAATGACTTTGGTTGGCTGTAGCAGCATGGAGAAAGAATTGTTGACACACTCCTCTTTCTCTCCCACCTCTCCCTTCTTCTGTGTGTGTGTGTGCACCCCTCTGCTTTAATAGAAAGTGCAACTTAAACGCTGCACGCCAGTTTCCCATTATCCAGTGCTTTCCTAAAAGTCTCGTAAATCTTCACTTGAATCAGCATTGCAAAGCTTTAATAGATATTTATGTGTGCGGGTGAGAGAGTCAAAGGGCAACATAAATTTTGATAAATTGTTTTAAATTTTCTGCTTTCAACTTGAAGTGCTTAAAAACCAAAACGAAACCGGTAAACTAAAAGCAAAACAAATTGTGGCACACAAAAAACTGCCAACTACATGAACAATTTGGCATGCAATGTTTAGAAAGAAAAAGCCGGTCCGGTGTTTGTATTTCGCCTGCTTGTTGCTTTGTTTTTCTCGCTTTTCGGCCACAGGAAACCTTAAAAACGAGCAACGCTTCAAATTTATGTGCTCCGGAAGTGGCGACTTTTAGTTTTTTGCCAGGTGTCAGACATGCGAGAAGCGAGGCAAGTGAACCCACTTGCTGGCCAAATTGCACTTTGGCTCAGCGCAAAGGCGATTTAAAAGTCACCAGTCGCACATCTCGCCAGTTTCCAATGCATTTCAATCAAATGAAGTCGCATAAAATAATGAAAATGGAAATGTGAGGGGTGAGTGCTAATCGGATTGGGATTAGCGGCTTTATTAGACGACGCTCAGGTGAAAGGAGAACAGGTAGAAAAATCAGAAAATATACTAAACATTATTCTGCTGTACATGAGGGAGGTGATTACAATCAGGGCATCCACCGGATAATATATTAATTAACTCCCAAGTGCAAGCTGGAAAACCTTTAATTGACTGAACTTGCACACTTAGCACAGGCAATGGCACAGTGGGGAAATGCAAGTGGATTGATGAGCAAAATATGGTGCAGAGGTACAAGTTTAAATTTTATCTTCGGATAAGCTGATCACCGAAGGGGACAATAGCGCTTTCGGTTCGTTTGATATTTTCACTTGGCTTTTTCCGGGCACTTCGCTAAGAAGGAGATGCCTTTTCTGTTCTGACTGATCAGTTTTTGTTTTTAAAGTTTATATTAAAATATGTGAGGTGTGTGGAATTTTTCGGACTGGTTTTCGATTGATTTACTCGCAATAATTTCAACATACTCGCGAAAGCGAAATCACAAAATTCTTAGATACAGATTTCAGGATCGAATTTTACAAATTTTATTTGTGAGTGCGAGCCTGCGTGCCATATTTAAAGGCCCAGACGGACTCTCGACGTAACGAGAAGTTTCATTAAAAAATTGAGCGAAAAAGAAGCAGGCGTAACGATTTCCTTGCACTTTACTTCTTCTTACACGACGGACTGGAAGAAGTATTTTTGCGCTTAACTGAGGTTAACAGCGCTTAGCAGCACATACGTCGACTCTATGCTAATGGGCATAGAGCAGCTGATACAATATTGATGGCAATAGATGTTACGCCCTGTTACTCTACATGTTACTCATCAATCAGCTTGACTTAACTAAAATAAAATTTAAATTGAGAAAATATGGGAGAAAAATCAAAGCGAAAGTGCTGATTGGAATTGTTTTCGCATGAAGACAAGGTTGAGCTGGTTTTGGCGGTGAGAGACGGGATGCCATTTGGGAATTATCCCACCCCAAGCATTCGGAGTTAAATTTTGTTAACAGGGCTTGGAGTGGAGTGACCGAGCTTGTTGTTACAATACTATTTTGACGATCGTTTTTTTTTCATCTCGTAATTCTGGATTCTTGACCGCTTCAGGGTAAGTACATTTCAAACAATTTTAAATTCTTTACGATCTTACTTCTAAAAATAGGGGAAAGTTAACTTCGGCTCGGCCGAAGTTTTGTATACCCTTGCAGCTTTCATTGAAAACAAAAAAGTTTTTCTAACTGAGACTACTTTTTGGACCTTACTTTTCTATGGGATCTATATTATATAGATGTCTGATTTCGACCAAACTTGGTGAAATCATGGAAAAGCATATTACACTGTTAATTACGAAATTTGGAGGCGATCCCATTTAGAACTAAAAAGTTTTTCTCACTAGAACTTCTTTTTCGACCGATCATTCAAACTGCAGCTATATGCTATAGTCATCCGATTTTGATAAAACTTTGTAGAAATGTGTTAAAGTATATAAAATAAGAATATGCCAATAAAAAGGACGTTTTCATTAAAAACAAAAAAGTTTTTCTCACTTGAACTAGTTTTTCGACCGATCGTTCCTATAGGAGCTATATGCTATAGTCATCCGATTTCGACCAAACTTAGTAGAATTGTGTAAAAGTATACAGAATAAGTGTATGCCATTAATAAGGATGTTTTCTTTAAAAACAAAAAAGTTTTCCTCATTCGAACTAATTTTTCGACCGATCGTTCCTATGGGAGCTATATGGTATAGTCATCCGATTTCGACCAAACTTTGTAGAATTGTGTAAAAATATATAAAATAAGTGTATGCCCATGATAGGGACGTTTTCATTAAAAACAAAAAAGTTTTTCTCACTAGAACTCGTTTTTCGACCGATCGTTCCTATGGCAGCTATATGCTATAGTCATCCGATTTCGACCAAACTTAGTGAAATCATGGGAAAGGATAGTAAACTTAAAAATACGTACTTTGGAGGAGTTTCCATTAAAAAGAAAAAAGTTTTTTCACTAAGACTAGTTTTTCGACCGATCGTTCCTATGACAGCTATATGCTATAGTCATCCGATCCTGCCGGTTCCGACAAATGTGCAGCCTATATGTACCAAAAGACTTCGTGCAAAGTTTGGTGAGGATAGCTTTTAAACTGACGGAGGAGATAGCATAGAAACAGACAGACGGACAGGGCTAAATCAACTCAGCTCGTCATGCTGATCAAGAATATAAATACGGAGATGCTTCCTTCAATGCGTTACAAACATCCGCACAATTTTATAAAACCCTCTGCAAGGGTATAAATATAGTTTTAAGTAAATTCAATCGGATTTAGGCCCGATTTCACATCTTCTAGATAGCTACTATATGACAGATAAGCCCTGAATTTACTCTGTTTTTTGTAAGTTGATGTGACGATCTAAAAGATGTGAAATGGGCCCTTAAGATTAAAATTGGGGTTTGATTATTGTCGTATTGGTGACAACTCTGGTTCTTTTCGATGTAAACAAACACATGCACAGGACAAGCAATCAGCAGGTAACAAAAAAAATGTAAGTACAACTTTATAATTTCTCGATTATATGTAGGACAACAAACATATTGCGAATGGATTTACGAAGGAAGATAGGGTGGGGGTGGATGTTTCGGAGAAATGGCGCGATCTAATAACTTCTCTCAGATACTTATCAGCAAATAATGTGTGTTTGATTTTTTTATAAAACGTCTTCTGTTTCACAGGCTTGGACAGATTGGAAGGGTGCAATAAAGTCCAAAATGGAACCTCCGGACCGAACCTTTTGCAGAATTTAGGAGGCTTTAAACCTTGCTAAATTGTCCAGGGAGTTAAATCAAAGAGTCACGCAATAGAACTAAGAGATTTATATTTAGTCTAGCATAATACCTCGATCTCTTCGATAATAAGTATTTCATTAATTTCATTTAAAAATAAGATTTCTTATAAGATGCCCATAAATAAAAATTTCCCAAACTCCATAACAGCCGCCTCTTTCACGACAAATGGAGACTGATGTCTAAGTTTCAGCTCTCTAGCTTATACCGTTTAGGCTGAACATAGATTACCAATCAGTCATAATGGACAAAGTCTTTGATTGATTTTTAGAGCTCCATATTCAGATTTCCATTGGCTTTATAATTTTAGTCAATAAACTAATTATGATGTCCCACAGTGCATTAGTATGGCCAATTGTGCAGTTTCAAAGGTCAAAAGGGAAGCACAGAAACACGTGTTTCTGGGGTTTCGCACAACCCCTGACAGCATTTAACTGCAGTTAGTCTTGCTTGCTGATTGTAGCTTTTGTACAATGAGTATAGTTTCCTATACTAAAACAACGGGACGTCTCTGCTGGCGAAAACTTGAAAGCGTTTCACATTCACTTAGTTAATGGCCCGGGCGGTAACCCGTTGAGGGGTTCATCCCTGCCATTAAACCATGCTGAAAATAAAATCAAGTAACAGAACTGCAGTCGTGCTCAACAAATCGTTAAACTTGCTCTTTAAAGACTGCAATAAATATGGTCATTGGGCCAGCCACTGAGCACGTACCCTCAAAAATGATGGGCACACGTGTCCGCGGGATATTTCTTTGTGTGTCGCTTCAAAATACAAAATATTGCCCGAACGGATGCCTGCTTTGGTGCAGGTAATTGCTCTGGCATATTACAGCGGGGAAGTCCCCCGTTTCCTGCCCCGACTCCCGCAGGCGGTGCTTTACAGGAAATTGGCAGAAATTCCATTTTGATGGTGCGCCATTTGAATTTTGCATGCGTAATGATTGCATTTTGCCTCTTTATTGTCAGGCAAAAATATTTATTGTGAACGACTCTCTTTGGTTACTTTGAATTCACCATGCTCATTATTAGGCGAACACTTCCTTTTTGGAGCACAACGCTTTATGCTTATCGTTCGGTCCAGTGAGGCAGCCCGCGGACCGGAAGCTATAGATCGGCTGGCCGCACACAAAGTCCTTGGCGTAGTTGCAGGTCAATTTGAAGTAGGTCACCTCCTTGGTCACATAACGAACACCGGCACAGCCCACATGCGAGTTACTCTCGATGGCCATGACCGCAAAGTGTCGGTAGTGTCTGTCGAACGAAATTAAAGGGAAAGTTCCAATAGTGTTGGGTAAAACTGCTCATTTCAGTGAGCAAAGTAACTTAATTTGTTCAGTTGATCTTTTTGGTTGAGTTAATCTTTTAGTTGCATAATGATTCGCTTGCTCTATTAACTGTTCAGTTGTTGACTTGACTTAGCGCAGAAGTGAGCAACTGAACTCACAATATTATTTCCAAAATCAACTGAACAAAAAGAAACAACTGAACCCACTCATTTGGGTTCGCCCATCACTAGTCCCACTTACTGCTGCTTCTTCTTGTCGCACGGATAGAGCTCCATATCCGCTGTGGTCATGTTGCTGTGCTCGCCCCACCAAGTACGCACGCCAATGCTGAGCAGCTCCGGATACAGGCGCTCGAGCAGCTCATCCTGGACCAGCCGCGTCATGTTGAACACAATAATGTTCTGGCCGGATTGGGTAAAGTTGTGCGTGTTGCGGCAATCGTCGTGCTTGGCCTGGCACATGCGCACATTATAGCTAGCCACGGTCGCCAGTTCCTCGCTCCACTGCATCACGACCATGCGAGCGGCTTGTGGCAATGAAACATTCTTACCGCTAGCCACGCGATATCGTCGTTCATTGTGATATTTGAGTATGTTTGGGGCATGCTCGGTGAGGTTAATCATTTTGGTTTCTTGCGCACAGGATCTATGATAGTCCTGAAAAGCAAAATTAGGTGTTCCCATCACAGTGTGTTGCTACTTACATTGTTATACTTTTCACAGGCCACATGACGTTTGAAATTGGGACACAGCTTGGGTTGGCAATAGGGATTTTTGGGTCCGGTGGCTATTATATCGGACTGATTGAGTGCTATGGGCACAGCCTGCTCCGCAACTGCCAGCAGAAAAGCACTGAACACTAGAGAAAGGAGAAACATCGTCTGGATGGTTAGATTCTGACTATTTCATAAGCTGGTAGCTACGCAGCTTTATACTGAATTGAAGCTAAAAATCCACAATGATTCAATGGGGCAGCTGCAGTTGACAGTTGTTTTGCTTTTTTACCACAATTAGTTTAACTGGTTAGAAGGCCAGCTGTTTTATGGACATTTCTTGTGGGCAAATTTACAATTTGCATTTGACTAAGTGCATTCAAGTGGCTTAAGCTCTTGGTTTAAGTTTAGTTAAGAGTGAAATCATTATTTTATTGCTTGTTAATTTGTAGGTGAAGTGTCCAATGGCTTGCTGTAAAATTTTAACTTTAAAATTTAAACATAGGATTTTGGCCAGAATTCCAAATATAAAGATAGACTTGAACAATTGCATGAAACTTAGTTGATCTAATGTAGAATTTTAATACTCGCCATGGCGTCGCTAGAGTTCTTAGAAATGTCTTAACATATTCCTTTTCAAAATTTAAACAAAAATTTCCTTACCGCTATGAGAGTTCGATATAATTTTAAATGATGTACCACGTTTGACAGTTTGAACTTGGCGGACACCGTTTTTAACATTTTAAAAGAGTTTGGAGTTGGATTTAATCCAAAAATTATCTATCCATATCTATATTAGCAACACACGAGTTTTAAATGATAAGGTTCAGAACCTTGTTCCGGTTCAGTCTGGTAGATTGAATAATTGTGAGAACTTGTCTGTGAACTACTTTTAAATCGCTTAATTAGAACGATCCGAAACCGATCTTGAACCAGTGAAATATCTGACTCTATAATTTAAACCTAAGTACTGAACTTCAAAGTCATTGTTCAATAACGCACAAGCGATTTATTAAGTTTCAGAACGGGTTCAAACTTTACAGAGACTTATTTTTCCAATTTCACCCAAAATTTCAAGTTCCTAACTTAAAAAAATTTTGTAAAATGGCCACTGTCCACTGTTTAACCGGGAAAAATGTATTTATGACAGTCTCTAACTTGAACAGGGATAATTTTTTTGATAAACAAGCTAATTTTCTTGGAATGTTCCAGGCAAAAAGTTTTCGAAACATTTAAATCCCTTATATTGGAGTTTTGGGAAACTTTTGTGCCAATATGTTGGATAAATCAAACATGCAGCCATGCGATTTAGGCAAATTCGTACGATTTCAATTTAAAACGCTCCGAAATTCGCCAGTTTTTGTTATCGATGTTTCATTCGTAACTTAATTTGTGTCATTTCACATAAGAAAAAATAGGGGAAAGTTAACTTCGTTTTCGAAGTTTTGTTTACCCTTTCAGCTTCCATTGAAAACAAAAATTTTTTTTTACTAGAACTTCTTTATCGACCGATCATTCATACTGTAGCTATATGCTATAGTCATCCGATTTTGCTAAAACCTTGAAGAAATGTGTTAAAGTATATAAAATATGAATTTTCCAATAAAATTTCCGGACAGGGCTAAATCCGGACAGGGCTAAATCAACTCAGCTCGTCGTGCTGATCAAGAATATAAATACTTTATGCGGTCGGAGATGCTTCCTTCTATGCGTTTCAAACATCCGGACAATTTTATAATACCCTCTGCAAGGGTATAAAAATACAATAGTGGTATTCCTAAAAGTGATTTTGTAAGTGGTGTGTAAGTTTTTCAAAGAAAAAACTTTTCATTAGATGTTCCGAGGCGGGATCGAACCCACGACCTCTTGCACAGCGGTAGCACACACTAGCCGCAGAGCCACACCTGGCCTCAAGTCCACATGGATGTTTGAAGTCAAACTTACTCGTATATGACTTCAAACATGTGATGAAATAAGCAACATAGCAACAGAGGTCATCAAATGCTTGCGTCGATTCGGTAGTTGCTGCTTTCAATAACTTTTGCTTGTAAATACTTACAAATGTACCATCTTTCCGATTGCTGGAGAAGAGGACAAAGATCAGATAGAAAAAATGGGACCAAAGCATTCCCGAATAAGGCAGCTGATCTGAAATTGTGTAATTTTCCGAGGCTTGGAAAAATGTTCTTGCTCCATTAGCTACTTCCCTTCCAACTCCAAGATTTTCACAATGAAGTTCAACAGGTCCACAGGGTATTCAACCTTTTCTCTATGCCTTCGAAAAAGAAAATACTGCTCTACAGTATTTTTGGTTGTTCTGTCATGCCTTTTATAGAGTCTGGCATGAGGGATTAATGTATAAGTTGAAATCATTCCATTCAGTCTGTCTTTGGAAGCTTTTAGTTCCCATAGCTATTTCAGTAGAAGTAGAACCGCCCACCGCATAGCATTTAACATTCAAGAACTAATCAAATTCCTAAATTAAATTCCAATAAGCGTTACGATCAATTTCAGTGAACCCACCCATGTCTTTTAATTCCCATTCAGCAGCTGATGCCATGCAAATTGCATTCCTTTAATTGTTATTGACATGACATTAGCTTGTTCAGGGCGCGCTCTCTTATCCTCAACCACACTTGGCCACAAAAAGAGGCCGCAAAAAGTTGTAGCCAGCATTGTGAATCCGTTTCCCATTCTCCGACCACATCGACTCACCAGAAATGCTGTCATCATCCTTGTAGATGCCGCGTTTAACGCTTGAGTGCCTCGCCACTTGGTCTGGCTGAGAGTCAGTTTCAGTTTCCGCCTGGTCCGCGATTGTCAATGACATTCGCATTAGGCAACATTAAATGGCACTTCATGAAGGCAAAAGCAAGGCTCGAAAATACTCTCTTCCTGCACAACCACACACTCGCGCACACACAGACAGAAGGGAAGACACTAATAACTCAATATCGCACAATTGATTAAAAGCAAAATCCTGGCTTGCGTGGGCTCGGTAATTGTGTGCCAACTGATGCTCGTCTGATTCATGTAATTGGCTTTAGATGAGCAGACTTAATTAGTAAGTAAGCTGTACTTTAGTGGCAAATGCTAGAGCCTTAAAGTCTTTGTTAGGCTTTTAAAGACGTAGGCCGAGTTCTGTGCCTGAATTTAAAACTGAACCGAAGAAAAACTATGTTTAGTTTCTTAACGAGAGATGATAAATGAATGTTTTAGAAATGCTCTTATTACCTCACTTATTATGTAGATTTATTTTTGCAATTTATTGTTCCCAATTCTTGATTCCTGGTCTTTCATTCGTCGTAAATTTTTCTACAAAGTTTCGGCCCTTTCGAATCTTAAGAGGTTTACAACCCTGGTCCAGAATCTGCATAATTATTCATATAGGCAAAATATAGCGAGCGCGTGCTTATGTCAAGTGGGTAACTCTGTGGGTCGCTATGTCTTGTTTAGTAGGTTGTAAATTTTAATGCCAAACGAAACACACACACAAAAGTAACCAAAAGAAGCAACATTTTTTTGTGATTTATTGTTTGGGGCGAGCTATGTGAAAAGGGCATGCATTAAACAACAGACAAGGGCCAGCCTCTGGACACTCAGTTCGGCCCCCATCGGAAGCTAGGCCAAGCGTTTTGCTAGCTGAAGCCACGCGTGCACCTGTTGCCTTCGTCCTGCCTTCGTCTGGCCACAAAGTCAGTTTGTTTTGTAAAATTTATGGCTCCCCGAAAAATACATATTTTTTTTGCGCTTGCGTTTCTGTTAAGTATATAATTTATGCTTAATAGAGAGACACACAATTTGGATCAAAGTGCATTAAACGTTTTGCATTTGAAATGCCATTATCCCAGCAGAGGAAGTGACCTGCCCTCGCCTATTCATTCATTCAGCCGTTCAACCATTCCATTGTATCCTTTGGCTATCTGGAGCAATGCATCTGTGCATTTCCTTGGAATTGCTTGCTGTCAGAATTTTGCAATTGAATAATCAAACTGAATGGGCCACACAATTGTGTGGCGCTGCCTGATTTATTGCCTAGCCCAGGACTCGCTCATAATTCAAATCGGTTTTTGGCTCAAATATTTGCTAATGAAATTGAGGCAAACCCTTGTCAATGCGTTTGCCCATCCCTCCCCCTCCCTCTCCCATCAATATGCGCATAAAGTTCAATATTTCACACAATTCACCCGAATCCTGTTAAAATAAGCCCTAATTTTATGCAAATCCCGTCAAAGTAACCCACAGACAAGTTCGCGGAATCCTCGCCGCAACGGCGAAAAGTTTTTAAGCGTCAACGTCGAAAAGTTGTTCGTGTCTTGCATGTCAAGGAAATGTGTCACTTGTGCAGTGGAACTAGCCCAAAAACTCAATTTCACTGGAAGTGTTGCCCTGCGTTCTACTAGCTAAGGCGACGCTTCGTCCCCTTTTAACTTTAAGACACTTTCCACTTCTTTCTGGGGCAACTGCAGAGCAATTTAAGTTAATTAAGTGGTTAAATTTTTGATCTAAACTCAAATCGCACAGACAAGATCAAGTGAAAGTAGTAAAGACTTTTTAACGGCTCAACTAAGTGAATAGGATAAGTTAGCACTTAGATTTTTAATCTTGGGAGATGCCTGGGAAAACGTATTCCTAGCCTTCTGTTTATAGCGGAGGAGTGGAAGTTAACTTTCCTCAATTGTTTTTGTTCCCTCGAACTCGCTGTGTAGCGAATTAAGAAACAAAATCAAATTGCATCTTTACTAAATTTTGCATGTTCTTATAAGAGTCGCTTAAGTGATTTTTTGAACCGAACCTTTAACCATACAAGGTTCGGTCTTGTTCCCCTACGAAAGCCACAAAAATCTACGGAACGAATTCGGATCGGTTTGCAGTCTGATGAACCTGTTCTTTACACCGTGAACCGTACCTTAAAACAAAGCTGAGAAAATTGCTGAGGCTGAACCTGTTCCATACCTTAAGTTTCGGTTCGGTTCAAAAGAATTATAGACCTTCTGATATCTAGCAAATTTGTTGTTATGTGTTCAATATTTTTCGACAAAAACTTAAAATCGTCACGAAAATGTAATTAGTTTTTATTAAAAATTCTAGAAAGTGGTTTAAAATTAGCAAGATAAACCGCATTTTTCAGTACATAACGAATGTTGTCTCCGAGATTTTGACGCTTGCAAAAGTGTTGTTAATAATATAGCTGTAAGGTTCCCGGTTCTTATCCGAACCTTTCCAATCCGGTTCAGTTCTCAGTCAAGTCTTAAGAAGTAAGGCACTAACCTTTATAGGCTAATTTCACTGACACATATACGAGGAAATTGCTAAAGTTTTAGTAGCGTCTAAAATTATCATTTGTGACGAGTGCACAATGGTGCACAAACGCCCATTTGAAGCACACTACGCAATAGCTCCAGATGTTTTGGAGTGCGCAATGATTTTGTCTTATCTGGTGATTTTCTGTCCAGCCGCCAAACACTGCCAGCCATTCCCAGACCGACTGCTGCCAACGATATAAACGCTTGCCTCAAATCATCCAATCTGTGTCGTTATGTAAAGAAACTTATGTCTATCTGTCTTGCTGTCAGTTGGTAATGGCCGTGTTCCTCTAGACGAAACATTCAGATTGATTTCATTTGTACTGAATTTTTGCAATTTTGCCTTTACGAAAGGCGAGATCATGAACAAAGTATTCCTGAACATCATTGCTAACCACAAACAAAAAACGAATAGTTGAGTGAGACAGCAATTTGAGAAGCTAAAAATAATGATTTGGATAAGATTTGTAATCTGGAATCAAATCGTTGGTACTCTGCATTCATTCAACTCTCTGAACTGCATAAAAAACGAAGACGAAGCCAACAACTATGCAATTGAATTTTTAAACGCCATGGATATGCCTGTCTTACCACTGCACAATTTACAACTAAAGGTTGGTTCGAAATCGTATTCAACCAAAACTATGCCATAGAACGCCTTTGGTGAAAAGAAAACTAATGATCAATGTTATTGCGATACTCAAAGAAAAATTCTATCTATTCCGATGAACCCCGATCAACCGATGTGACCTTTGAGCTTAAACGAATTCAATTTCCGATTTGCCTTGCCTACATCTTGATGATTAACAAATCACAACGCTCATTCTTGAGAGCTTAGCTAAAAGGTATCACTACGTTCATTGACTGTTAGACGGTACGCATTTCGTCAGGCCATTTAGTACTACACAGAGGGAAACCCGTTGTTCGGAAAATAAGATTTCTTAATCTTAAAATATGAACACTATGTTCTCTCAAATTCTTGAGAACAAATGTACCGAATGTTCATAAAATGAGCACAATTTGGCTCACCTCAACCACCATAAGAATACTAAACCCACGAACCTTAGGTCTTTTGCGCGAAAAAATGTTCCGCAGATATCAAGTCAAAGTCTGAAATTTGGGTTTTCGAGGAATAACTTTAGAGATACTCATCCTAGGGGGGTCAAATATTCCCGAGACCTCACTTACTTTTACTCTACGCAACTTTCGTCCTTACATCCAAAAGGTCTACAACAGTTTTTTAACCTGGTCTCCATAAAAAAGTTGAACGATTTTTATTAGTATCTATGGATCCCCTCAGTAGGACAGTAATGATTCTAAAATTTAGTCATATGCCTAGTGTACATATGTGAAGAAAAGAAAGAAAGGTGACGAAATAGGGTAAATTGTTATTAGGATGTAGAAGACTATTCTCTGCCCAGGTCGAGGAAGGAAGCTACCTCTACTGGGTGGGGCCATAAATCTAGGGGCGTGAAAACGGTGGGATTTAGAGGTCACTCGAAGGGGTGTTTGGTGTCATGTTGTCCGAGACCAACTTAGGGCATTCATCTGCCACTTTGGGGCTTATGCGGGATATGTAGTTGTTCAGGTGCCTGCTTTTCCCCGAACAGAGTTGAGCCAGTGTCGCCCTGGCGTGTCTCGGGAGCGTGTTCTCCGAGTCATCGATAGGGGGGGCCTGCCTCCCAGGACAACATTTATTCGGTAGGCTTCTATGGTGCATGAGACCATGTCGGTGTGAGCCTTCTTTTTGGCCTCATCGCATGTGGTGGCTGTCACCGTGCCATTTCCCAAAAGTGCCCAAAAGTTCCCAAAAGCACCCAAAAACCCCCGGGTACAGATTTTGATACGTCTAAACCCAAAGACAACGACGCTATTAATTTCGGCCAGTAACTTTTCCATTCTGTCCCAGTGTGCTGTGGTGAAACTGGCCTGGACCTGTACAGTGAATCTGGACGGGGTGGACCTGGACTTGACGGTGGGCCTGTACCGTAGATCTGTACGGTGGTGGACCTGGACAGTCGACCTGGACTGGACGGTGGACCTGGACCTCAAATTTTTTAAAAATGTTCTCAAAAACGGAACCTATCAAATCACATCAAGATTTTGCTTTCAAAAAAAAATTCATGAACTGAAAAATTGTTCTTAGTACTGAGAACGTTCGAATTTTTCTTCAAGAAATTTACTAGAAATTCCTTTTTTCGCGTGATGAAGACCCAAAAGAAAACGCTTCGACCGCAGAATGCACACCACCCACAACAGCCGAGCCAGCACTGGAGACAATTTTTAAAATACTTTTGTGTATTGCTTTATTTCTGAGTTTCAAACCACAAAATCAGACAAGGAAAAATTTTAAAAATTAATTTTTTTATATGGAATTTGTCAGCTAAAGGAAATTTCGAACGCTCTCAGTACTCACCCTAAAGTGAGAAAATCCGGTCATGATTAGTTCTTCACAACGAATGTGCTCATTTTGAGACCAATATTCTCGGTTTTTTTCCGTCTGTGTACATTTTAACCGTCTACAAGAAAGATTACTAATAGACCGAGTTGATCCTTAGCAATGCTGTATTGATGTAGACTTTAAGGATGACTTCTAATCAATCTAAGAACTAGTAAATCTATTAATATATCTGACATCAGACAGCATTCTGTTCTTTGAACTTGCTTTTTGACTTGATTTTTGACTTTTACCCAAGCCTTGCAATGAGATGTATTTCTCGTAAGATTCTATTCCATCCGTTTCTTTCAGAGGAAAGACTGACTAAAACTTTTACGGCGCAGTAAGACATATCGTTAAAGTTAGTGCCTTGGTGAGTGACAATCGAATCGAATAATGCAATATTTAGTTAGTGCGATCCTAGGTATTAAACGTTTATTTTAGTAATTCAACTGCGAAAGTTTGCGAAAAGTCACATATTCACAATAGAAATCCTAATATTTCATTGTAGGTCTCATAGAATTTGCATTAACTTAAAAGAAAATCTTTGAAACGAACAGAAACCGCGCATCATTTTGCTCTGCAAACAATGTAATGAACAGAACAAAAAACAGTGTAAAACAATGAACCGAAAATATTTCGGCAATTTGTTTCGGAGTCCCAAAGTAAGAATGAAAGAAATACCTTTGGTCAATTGCCTTTTGGATCGAAATATGAGTTTTTGATCAATAAAAATTGTGTTTTGGTTATGTGGCGTCACCTAAAAACGTGATATATAGGGTGTTGTAAGCCAATTAGCCAAAAAGTCAGTTTTGACTTCCGAAGAGAATGTTGCAATGATTCGCAAAAGGCAGAAGGAAAACGCTCCAAAGAGAAAAAGCCAAATATTAAAATGGATAGGCAAACAATAGAAATTCCACCAGCAAATCGTGCTCGTAAATAGAAGAAAACATGTCTATGATCACAACACCCCAACTTACCCTATATATTTTATGACTTTTCAATGTATACAGATTTAAGCTATTGTGGTGACTGCCTTATGACTTCACTTTCAGGGGACAAGAAAAGAATTTTCTCTTACTTTAACTAACACAATATTAAAGGCGAAAGAGATTCCCTTTTTACTCAAGAGTATAATTATGCAAACGTATCATTATGTGTATTTTTTTGTGTGGCACTCGCGTTTTTTTTTTTGATGCAAAGAATTTTTTTAAAGCAGCGCAAAAAATGCAAAGTTGTTGTATTTTTTTGTATGTTAGTCACAGCAAGCAAAGCTCGAAATGCAAACGTAAGCATGTGTGTGTGTGCTGGTGTGTTGGTGTGCATTGTGTTCACACATAAATTTTAGGCAAACAGTTTCACAGATGCATATGCAGCTGCTGGTTTTATTTGGGTGAAGGCCAAACCCAAAGCGGCAGGAAAAAAACAAACACACACACACACAAACACATACATAGAACAGCGCAAATCTGAGAATTAAATGCAATTTAGTGCAGCAAAGTGGCAGCACGCACACACACACACGCGTTGCTGTGGCAACAATCTAACATCAACAAAAGCATAAGGTTACATGGCAGCCACAACAACAAAATCCAGCAAAAATTCCCCAAAAACAACAGAAACTTTTCACATCGAACTTGTTGTTTTTGTGATGTACTCGTACTTTGCTCGCCTGCAATCCCCATCAAAATTACGCAATTCATTTTTAGCATAACATGTCAATTTGTACTGGTTGGGTCCACCCCCTACCCCCTACCCTGATGCCAACAAGTTTCCCAAAAACTTCAAGAGAAGTAAACAAAATGCCCCAGCTTAGACGCAGCTTACGAATGCCATTAGGCCCAATAGCAATAACCAAACTGAAATCGAAAGGCATAACAAGGCAACAAAAAAAGGGGCAACCCAATGCCAAATGCCAGAATGGGGATGCCAGGGCTTAGGCGATAAGACCCAAACAATTGATGTTGGCAAATGTGTTGCAAGCTTAAGATTTTCTATAACATTGTTGAATTTTTCAACTTGAAATTAGATTTTGTTTTTAGGCAATACGTCAAGATCAATGGAGGTGGAGTGGCTGTCCCTTCACTAAATCACTAAATCTTCCCGGCTATCAACGTACTTTTACTACACAATCAGAGCCATAAAAAAGGGAAAAAATAACAAATTGAAAATGCAAATCTTTGCCAAAGCTCAAAAGTGCAAAGCAAACACAAACGATACGAACAGCAAAAGCAACTTTGGCAGCTCGGAGAACTGTATAAATTGTAGCTTACTTTCCGGCTGTAATAATTGCAAAGCAGTTGTAAGCACCTTGCGAAAACTTTCACTTTCCTGGCAGGAGAGTAGTTGCCTGCGCGCACCTTGCTTCGCTGATGAGCAATGCAAATTTGCTCATCTTCCTTGTTAGCTAATTGGCTAAATAAGATGGCTTAACATCGCCGGAATGGTGATTGCTACTTGAGGAATTACGCACACGCCGACATTGGCAGCGGAATAATTGCCAATTTATTGCATTATGCTTGGTGCAATATTATCTCTGGCGCGCACTAGCGAGGTAAGCGGATTAAATTGTAGAGATGGCCAGCTGTAATGTGAAATTCTGTAAATCACACAAGTATTTTCAAACAGAAATAAATCTTAGAACTGTTTTTTACAGCTGAGAAATCGTAGATAGGGTAATATAATACATGGTGTTCCCCACAACCCTTGCCCTTAATTGTTCAAAATATGATTATCTTAGCTACTTTGTGATCATTTGATCGACAGCAACTTTCCTAATTAAAGTAAATCTAAGCAAACAGTCGACGGATGCGCCCACATTCCACAGTCAATGCTTCGAAAGTTGAATATATATTGGCATCACCTCACACAGTTTGTGTGGCGCCACATATAAAAGTCATCAGTTATATGTATACATGCCTGGGCGTTTTCAACTTTCTTACTTACAAACCTCCGACATACTGACACGGCCATGTTAAGTTTACATTTTAGATATAATTACTGACAAAAAACTCCGTATTTTCATTACCTTTTGAGATAACCACAAATTGTGTTAAAATTACCCATAGTTCCCATTAGCCCAAGCACAAGCAGCTGTCCTTTATACTGTTGACTGGCTTTGTGGCCACTTTTTATTGCTTTTGCGATTTGCTTTTGACTTTAATGCTGCTTAATCTTTGGCGTTTACCAAAAATTGCGCCCCAAGGAACGTTCCTGAATGAATTGCAATATGATTGCCTTTTTATGCAAGAATCAACCGAGGCGGGAAAATGCTGAAAATTTAAAGCCCTGATTAAATTAATGTCACACCGGTAGCGGGCACATTCTTTGGTCGTCTGGCTCTACAAAAAACTCCAACTGTTTCAAAAGGTGTTCTGAAATGCGATTTGGGTATGGTTTTTCAGAAAGTTAATAAGGGAATTTTTCGTAAAATATTTCATATGGTAATAATATAACACAGTGCTACATTTTGCAACTGAAATCTGAAAGTTACTGCAGTGTAAAGAAAAACCCTAGCTGGATTTGGTCGGATTGGTCAGCATTTTTATACCCCGTTCTCATTGAAAATGGGAAAAGGGGGATCATGAAGTTGTGCAAAAGTATGTAGCAGGTAGAAGGCAGCATTTGCGACCCTATAAAGTATATATATTCTTGATCAGCATCAACAGCCGAGTCGACTTAGCCCTGTCCGTCTGTCCGTCCGTCTGTCCGTATGAGCGCGTCGATCTCAGATTCTAATCGAGTTTGTTTCAGTCTTGGAAAAATCCTCCCCCTCCCCCCTTTAAGCGCAAAAAACTGTCAGAGCCACAAACTTATTATACTCTGTGTACCTTTGGTACAGAGTCTAATAACAATTCTGTAGGAGCCTGTGCCTCGGGTCATATCAATCGACGAGGCAGTCGATTGCCTATGAATAAAGTTTCAGTTAATTTTACTCTGTACCAAAGGTACATAGAGTATAATAAGTTTGTGCAAAAGTATGTAACAGCCAGAAGGACGCATCTCCGACCCTATAAAGTATATAGGTATATTCTTGATCAGCATCAACAGCCGAGTCGATATAGCCATGTCCGTCTGTCTGTCCGTATGAACGCACAGATCTCAGAGATGGTAAGAGATAGAGGTTTACGTCCCTCGTCAGGAGAGAGACCGAGGTGTGACTAAAGCTGTTCAGTGCGAGGCGATGGAGAATTCCATGCCGCGTGGAGAGTGGGAAATTTGGTTGCGGTAATCAAGATTTATATTGAAGCAGAGTAGATTACGATTTCAGCGGCAAATAAAGAACCACCTGACAAACGAGTCTATAGCAGAAAATTACCGGTCACCTGACAAATGGTCTCGGACGGTAAGTTGGATGCTACCTTACAAAATTGTCTCGGGCATAGTGACACTAGACGACGGTCTCGAGCGGCATGATTATGAGATACCTGACAAAAGGGTCGGGTTATGACTTGCTTGCAACCTGACAAACTGTCTGTGGCACAAAGGATAATATCCTTAGGGGTTTAAAGAGAGCCTAATCCTTATTAAACGAATAAATATATGTATATGTGACAAGATTATTAAAGTAATATTAATTTTCAGGAAAAATGACAGGATAAGCTATGTGAGAACATAGAGAAATCGAGGCTGAGAAAAGAATGGGATGCTGTTCGTCAAAGGAAAAATTATTGCATCTAGGCGGGGCCCAACGACAGGAGGTGGCATACTCAATACCCGGAGCGTTGGAATAATACGAAGTTACAAAGGAAACGTTGTGCAGAAGACATTACGGAGATAAAGAAAAAGAGGAGCAAATTACAGATGCGTTACCATTGCCTGAGGCATTGGAGAAGTATGACGATGAATTGCGGAACGATGTATACTCCGTTCTTGTCAAGATACGGAATATTTATTTTAAACTGAAATTTGCCAAACACTGGAATAAATATGGAGCAATGACATCTAAAGCAAATGCAGATATGATCAGGGCGGCGGACTCACGGGTCACTATACTAGCAACTGCCCGAGTGAGCGGGCATAACGTATACGCAATGTCTGACCTGGGCATGAGGCAAATGCACCGCGTCGAAGCGCTAGTCAGACGCTTTATTGTATCGTACTATGGTGAGCAAATGTATGTCTCGATGTCGCAACTTTTGTTGAAATTATTGCACAGCCAGAAGCAACAAACACCAGAAAGGCTTAGAATACAGCTGTTTTGAAGATACAGCCATCCCGTTCTATCATCAGTAGACTTCGCTATCGCAAAGAGGGAAGCTGACCGCAGATAAAAGGAAAGGGGTGAGGAAAAGCACCATAGAAGTGGAAGCACAAGCTCACTCCGAACTATGTCACAACTGAATATGAGGTCACGGAGAGGGATGGCAAGATCGTCAAGCGGTATGATCAATAAGGAAGATTACGATATATGGAACAATAAAGGAGGGATGTAGGAGCCTGTGCATTGGGTCATAGCAATCGAAGAGGCAGTCGATAGCCTATGAAGTAAGTATCAGTTTATTCATTTAGATTAAGCGGAGCAAACTAAATATATTCCGGTAAGCTAAATATAATATGAAAATATTTGTTATTGATGCTGTCAAGAAATATTATTTATAGGGTCGAATGGTTGTTACAAGTTCTATTGCAGTTCTGAAAGATGTTCTGAAAGATGAATCAAATGATGAAAGGACTTGGAAGGATTGGGAAGATATGGAATGATAGGCACCAATACTTTAAAAGAAAATCATTTCTAAGAAAGAGCTGGAGAAATTAGTGGTATATTGCCGGATGCCTTCCAAAAACAAATGAGCTGCCATCTCATGGGCTGAAATCCACACCTTAAAGTTTATCCAACTTTCCAAAGAAAAAATTTGATGAAATGTAAAAGCAAACAGGTTCAGGAACACCCCCACTGGATGCCATCTGTTATGTAGTGCTCCATCTCTGTCTCATTCTTACACATATGCCGCCTCACATTGTTGATGGTTATTGTTGGGCATTGTTGTCGTTGCTGCCGCTGCTGCTTGTTGCCAATGTTGTCGCTGTCGCCAATGTTATCGTTGAGCCCAAGCGGTGTTGTTTATAATGTGGCCAGGCCCGCCAGTTGCTGTTACTTACTGGCCTGCCGTGCTATTAGTTATTTTATGGGCCTCACGATTTTATCAGCTTGCTCCAATGTGGGCCGAGTGCCCCCCCAACGAAGCTCGAGTAAATTCAATGCATAATTTTGCACTCAATTATAATGGACGCCTCTGCCGCCTGGATAATGAAGGACGTCTCGAGTGGCAGTCGCTGGAAGGAACTGCGCCGCACACATCCGCACACACTTCGTCTAAATTATCATTAATTACATGCAATCGATCCATCAATCTGCGGCAGAGTTTTACTCTTATTTCTTTCCTTTCATTTAGGTATCTGCTTGAAACTTTGGGTCAAGTGTGGCGGTTAGATTGTGCGGGGATTTGGGTTAAGTTAAGTTATGGCATATTAAAAAACATTTCAAGCGTTTTATTGCCGCACGAGTTGGGCGTTGGAGTTGCAACTTCAAAGCTGCCAACTTTCAACTTTGCCCAGTTAACTCCGGCAACCTGCACGCGGATGATTGAAACTTTTTCGATTTCGTACTCATAATTTTGCAATGTTAACACAACAGTTGGTGGGTGGGCGGATGGGTGCCTGCAACGGACATAACTTTGAGCGAAATTAGCATAATTATTATGCCATAAAGTAGAAATTTGCCAATGGCAAAATGAGAGCAAAATGTTGGGGTTTATATGCAAATGCAGGAGAGGACAATGCAGAGACTTAGGCCTTAACATATTTGATTTTCTGCAACGAGAAGGAATAGTTTCAATTTAAGGCAAACAAAAAGCGAGAGTAAGTTTCAATAAAGTCACCACAATATTTTGATTGAGTTTCAGCACATTAACATTTCTTGCTTCGTTTTAACTGCTTTCAGAAGTTCACTTTTTAAGATTTAGCTGGGGATTTGTTGTATTTTCATTTGCCCTTCCACTCTCTCAATGTAATTTTATTACCCTTGCACAAGCCAAAAACTTTAGCTGACATATTATACTTGCAACCGCAAAAGCCACAGAAACTACTAAGCAGGCGGCAGGACTTTGGAATTACTCTCCTTTCTCCATTCTTCACTCTTCACTCCACTCGAATATTGTGTTGCAACGACGACGACACCGAAAACTGTGCTGGCCAACATTTCTTTTAACCCAAATTGTCAGTCTTGTTGCGGCCACACTCCTAAATACTTAAGCCTGGTTAGAAGCGGCAGCAGCAGCTGAGTCCTGTGTGCACGGGTGTGTGTGAGTGTGTGTGTGTGTGCTCATAGATTTAAGCGCATCTGTCCACTTTTTATGGCATTAGGACATGGGCACTGTGGTACAAGTGTCTGCGGCGGCCAGTCAGGACACTTTTATTGCTCAGCATGCGACCAAAAAATAGTTTGCGGTGGATTTTGTGTGCGATTTCTAGAGAAGCCACAGCTCGTTTTGCGTACAACCAAAAACATTTGAAAGAGACCCATGTGCTGAATTGTTAAGCATGTGGCGTGTGGTATGTGGCATGAGGCATGTGAGATGGCGCCATTTCCAAGATGCTGCCGCGAGTCACATAAATGTCAGTCACAGCTTGACCTTGAGCCTAAGAGAGTCAGTTGCTTGGGTGGGGGACAGCAATCAACATGTCCAAAATCTGGGCAGTAAATCCATCAGCAAAGCTTAAGTTTTGGCTACAAGTCAACTGTGTGAGTAGCTACTGAAAGTTAGATTAGCAGCCCGCGGTAGCTGACTTACTAATACCCTGTAGAAAATTTACAATTTTTCAATGGATTAAACAGTAGAATATAAGTTTAAATGGTGAATATAAACGGAACATCTCCTAATTAGATTTTTATCAAGGTTTGTGGGTAAAGTTCCCAGTCGGAAGTTTGGCATACTCAGAAATCACTTTATATAAATGCTATTTCTCATTTAAGCAACTACTGGAATTTCACAGTACATTAGGTTAAGGTGGGCCAATGTGTTCTGTACCGCCTAGTCTATTCATTTTTCTATAGTGCTGTGTCTGAGCAAATGAAGACTTCCGAATAATTTTGTAGTAGTCGACTCAGGGCATGGAAGAAACAGAAGACGCCGAAGACGGACTTCTACAGAAGTCATTGTAGCAAGCAGACCAGCTTATGGCAGCAGCTAATCAACTGTTGAGGCAGACATAGACTCTGCCTATTGGTAAGAAACTATTCGACCTTAACAACAGATAATCAACTGTTCAGTCTGCAGAGGTCTGGAGGAGTTCGCCGTACAGTTCTGTAGGATAAAAGAGCTAGCATTTTCTGGTTTTGCTTTTAGCTTTAAGTAGTTTCGTGGTCTTAAGCATACCTATGTTCTGACATTTGGGGAAGGGGTTGACAGTAGCATTCTCTGACTTTCAAGTTTGGTTTTTTGAGATGAAAAAAAAACACTTTATACTCAAGACCGGGATAAAAATTATTTCAAAGCTTTGGTTCGTACGTTCAAGCCAAAATTTATATAGAATAATTGGCTGATCCGACAAACGTGGTTCTGCCATATAAATTGATTCTAGTATATTATATTTTTGTGAATTTTTCGGCTGTTATACTCTGTACCGAATGTACAAATGAGACTTGAAAAAGGTCTAACACTCACATTATTAACATACATACCAATTCTCTAATCGAAAGGTGCAGGTGAACCACTTTTTAACCGTTTGTCTGCTTAAGCATTCATGACTGGGAATCCAATTGAAAATCTTCGCTTTCGAGATGCGACGTAAAAATTAGAAAATATTGCGATATTAAATAAACTAAGCTCAAGAAAATGTTGCAAATTTTGCGACTTCTTTAACCCTTTGGTTTACACCTCCTATCATTTTGGACCGTTCAATCTGCAACTTCCACATATCAACGCCTGCATTGTAATCTAAAAATAAAGCGCTTTCATTTGATCATGATCATTTGATAATTTCACAAATTTTGCGGTTTTTGGGACTGTTATGAGTCCTTTTCGTTCTTAAGCTTGCTTAGGCTAGGCTCAGGGCAGTCGAAGATTCATGGAAACAAATTTGTTAACAATAATAACACTTGGATTACTCCGTATTCAGTGCTCGCATAATTCTCCATATTATAAATCCAAAATATTAACAATGCGGTTTCTTATATTAATCCTTAACTACTATCAAGCCGTGTAAACGATGGCTACTTACAACTACCACTTCTTCACCCAGGCTCTTTCTCAGGCCTTACACTATTTCTAACCTTCAGCCTTCTGCAACTTCGGCGGCTAGGATATAACAACTGGCTTCGTCGAGGCTAACGCTCTGACACGACGGCTCTACGTTTTCGCCAACCTCTAGCAGACCACTCCGCTCTGGGGTTTTCGTTGGCTGGGGCTTACGCCGCAACACGTAGAGAGAAGCGCTCGTACTCGTCGGCTCACCGCACTCGCACAGCTCAATCTCACCCACTCGCGTCCGTCTAGGCTACACTAAAACTTTCGCCGGCTCGGGGAACGCCTTGGCACGTCGAGAATCTACTCAAACTCGCCGGCTTACCGCTTTCGCCCGACTCTTCAACTTACTTTGGTCCTTTCTACCTCTCTAGTGCTTGAAAGATTTCTCCTTGTTTCCTTGATCCTTCACACACTTCTTTATTTGCTTGTCAACTCGTACACTCTCGACACGCACTCGCAGCAATTCTACGTAAGACTTTGGCTCCCTGCTGGTCGCTCCTTAGCCCTTTTATAGCCCTCCAGTGCGACTGACTTCGCTACTCTCGTGCTGCCTAGCAACACAAATCGTACACGAGCAGCCGTCTAGAAACTTCGATATCGTTCAACCTGGCGTTTCTTGCTGTACTCCATCAGCTACGGTATTATCTGGGAGCGCAGAAATGCCTCTCCATTGACTTTCCACATACCGCTACTTTGTTAGCAGCGCTGCTCACTCGCTGCCTAGCAACAAGAAGTCCAATCGTCTTCTCGAACATTCGTCCGCCGGATCCTTCAGCTCGGCTCAGCGGCCTACGCTGGTTGTCGACGACGGCATTGGTCCATACGCAGGCTCCGTCGTCTGCGCTGCCGCCTTCTCTGCCACGGCTCTCCGGGTAATTCGCCTTATTTCCCCTTTCTTACCCGTTTCAACCGTCTTTTGTGAGGAGACTCCTCACAGAACTTAGAAACCATCGCCGGCAAGCATTTAACCATACCTCAAATTTCGCGGTTTTTGGAGCATTTTCCGCCCATTTATCCAACTTAGAATCCTTTGCAGGCAAGCGTCCAACCATTCCTCAATGATTCGTCGCAATCGGATGATTGGTATAATTATGCAAATTTTACGCTAGTGGACCATTTCCCCATCCATTTCATTATCTTAAAAACCTTCGTGGGCAAGCGTCCAACCATTCCCCAAAGTTTCATCGCAATTGAATGAACGGTATTATTTTTTTAAATTTCGCGGTTTTGGACCATTTCCCGCCCATTTCTCCAATTCAGAACCTTCCCGGGCCAGCGTCCAACCATGCCCAAAAGTTTCATCGCAATCGAAAATTTTGCCAATTTTCACGGTTTTTGGGCCATTTTCCGCCCGTTTCTTCAACTTAAAAATCTTCCAGGGCAATCGTACGACCAATCCCCAAAATTTCATTACAATCGGATGAACGGCATAATTTTGCAAATTTCGCGGTTGTTGGACCTATTTTGAATCAAACTCTCTCTTGTTGATTGTTGACGATGTCCGTCCCAGCGCCAGAAAGCGCCTTCTTTATGAAATACAAAAAAATGTCATCGGTGCCATATTAAGAAACGAAGACGCGCGCGATTTTCGAACGCACGACGAGGTTTAGTTGAGAGCAATTTGGCGCTCTCACACACCAATAAAAAGTAAAGTATTTTGCCTGGGTTTATATTGACACTGTTTCGATAAGTTGTTCGGTTTACGGGTGCGAAATGTCGGTTCATATCAGAATCGGTCTGTAATATTCAGTTTAATATTTCCCCTGCTCAATCTAAATCAGAAATGGTTTCAAATTAATCTTATACCCTTTGATAACGGTATGGATATTTTCATTGATTTCTTTGAACTGTAACATATAACTCCCGAAGAAAAGCTTGATCGAAAAAGCTTTTGCTGAATAGAACATGTGTGCTGAGTTCGGTACCAACAAGAATGCATTTCAGTGCTACTTTAGCTGGGATGTTAGGGGAACCAACGTCACCTTTTAGTAAGGTGAGTAAGTACCAAAAACTGAAAGCTGTAACTGTAAAGATTTACTTTGTTACGGACGCTGCTTTATCAAAAGGGTACGCCTTTTGGTACCCAACCGTAGGTACTTACTGCAGTACTTACTTGTAAAACAATAAGGAAGCGATTGCCAGCAGTAAGTAGTCTAAGTAAGTAGTGCAAGTACTTATCGCCACCACGTGAGAAAATGAGACGTGGAAGGGTTAGGTTTCTCAAGGAGTAATCGGTGACTACTGGGATGCGAGTGTTAAGATCATCGAATGGCGGTTGTAAGATCGAATGGCGGAAGCGGTAGTGCCTATATTATCTAGTCTCTCATGTGGAAAACAGACAACTCTTGGTTTTCTTCCCCATCTGTTTATTGGGAAGTATGTAGAGAATCGTGTCAAGAGCAACTTTGAAGAAACTCAGCAAAGTCTCTACCAAAACAAGAGTCCACACAGTTGGATAACAGCGGGTTTTCATCCACTCGTTTAGTATTTGGTTCAAATCAAGCGTAAGGCCAAGATGCTATCTATGTACCCAGCGTCGCCCGAGTCTTAAAAACTTTATTCGATTTCGCAATGAGAGTTGAAATCTTGGAAACGATTTCCACTATTTAGCTGGTTCAATCTGGTTTTCAACTAGGAAACTATTGAATGCCCTTTTCCCCTTTGCAGAATCAAGTTAAAGTTTATAGCCTAAGTAGTTTCTGAGATAACGCTCTGAACAACTTTTCACTTTTAAGTCGGTTCAATCTGGGAGAAACCGATATTAAAACGGGTTTAATCCGTCATAGCTTAAATAATTTCTCAATTATGTCATTCTATGTACCACACTTGAAACAGGAGTGCATATTGGTACTTGAAAGTTTTTTATTCCACAGCAATTCGAACCGGTTCCATTAAGGCAAAGACAAATATTTAACTAATTTTCAACACACGAGCCATAATACAACGAAGTTATTTCCCTTTAACATTTTTATTGTACAAACTTGTGTAAATATCCTCTAAAAAAACAGCATTATCATGCCCAAAGAACAGCAGTAGAAAACAAGGCCAGCCGTGCCAAAAGAGGGACAGCAGCCGCTGCAGCAGCAGCAGCATCAGGAACCTTCCTCAGAGTCTCTGGTGCGCGTTTTAAGCCAAACGACTTGGATTTAAAAATAAATTGAGGTCAACTAAGAGACAATGTTCGCCATAGTTCTCCGGCGTTTTGTTGTTGCGCTTTTAGTGTTTGGCTGAATCGTAAAACGAAATTCGGCGCACATAATGGTAATTGCGTGTTTTTTTCCACTCTAATTACGAGTTATATGCATTCACACACAAACACAGTGCACACACACACACACACGCACACACAGGCACAGACACTCGCACACCATCATACACTGGCATAGAATGGCATGTGCCGAGAGTGCGCCGCAAGAAATGCCAACCTAAATTTCCGGGCCACGACTTCGTTGTTCGTCGCAGTCACAGCCGTCGCATAAAAATGAAAATTAAAAGAAAAATGCATATAAAGTGTTGCATTTGCACCCAGCGAGGCTTTCGTCTTCTGGCTTTCACACGCTCTCTGCTAATTAAAAACAGCATATAGTGCCATTAAAGCCAAAAGTTCACTTCGCAAGCCGGCTTTTTGCTCGCCTTTTTCTGGCTCAGCGTATCAGCCGGGCGAGAGCGAGGGAGATGGATGCTTGGCAAGGAATGGAGGGCTGCGTATGCGCCATTTGTACAGAGATTATCTCATTATGTTTGCGGTTTTAGTTGCAGGCGAGTTGCCGTTTTTGGCCATAGGCGTACAACATGGCGTATAATTAATTACGTAATGAGCGCCTGCCAGACGCACTCGGTTGAAGCGGCAGAAGCAGCTGTGGGTTTTATGTTTGTCTTTTTCTGCCTGCCACTCAACGGCAGCGAATTCATTGTTCTTCGTTCGGGGACTACGCCTTTGTCTGTCTTTTGTGTTCCCTCGACTATCTTAAGCACCTTGTTTTTTTTTTGTTTTTGGGTGTCTCATTGTGGTTGTAGCAACAATTATCAGCAGCCTGCAGTTTTTTTCATGGCTTATCACACCGCCATTAAAAATTTGTTTGCCTTGCTTTGTGCACGCACAATTCACACATCATAAAAGCGATTTATATAGAGACATAGCCATTCGTATGTGTTTTTGCTGTTTGATGGAACTATTTGCAAACTGGCAAAATAATTGCAGTTTTTTTTTTGCCAGAAGTCTGTTTTTTAACCTCATGCGTATGAATTATGTGTGGGTGAAAAGTACATAAAAATATTTGCCTGATTTTATTAGGGTGTTGCAATAGTTTTAATTTAAGTGGAGTTTGAAGTTAACATATAAAAACCTTAGGTATACAAAAATACTTGCAACTATTTGACAAAATATGATTTGTAAAGATTTCATTTCGTTCAGTGAAACACCCTAAGGTTTGCGGTGCGTTATTCACACTTGAAAGCTTGCTTCCGCTGTTAACAGCCATTAATACGAAGGCTGCTATTTTCTTTTCAAATCGAATATTTTTGATTAAACACATTTGCAATATGGATTTGCACAAATCAGTTTCTGTTCTTCCCTTCATTTCTATTTAGGTAAATAAAAAGGTGGTAGGGTGAGAAAGGAGTAAGATCAAAGGTCATCGTAGACGGTGTCTAAAAGATGAGCATATGGCGTTTTGACAGAAAGTAAACTTGATTCATATGACCCGGGATAGGGTATAGAAAAGTTACTGCCCGAACACCCAAGCGACAGTTTAGCATATGCTGATTTGTTAATTTTATCTGATGAGAAAAAGTTAAATACAGAACTAACAGAATTCTGCTGTTCTACCGCAGTTGGCTTGTGCAGATTTTAGAATTGTTTGGAAATCTCCGCTTTGCTTTATTCTGACTGACTTGACCCTAATGCATAAACTTAAGAGCAATTGTGAAAAAATATTTTGAAGCTTTAGGAGAACAAAAAACAACTTGAAGATCCAAACCATATGATGTATGTTTTGAGATAAATTCGAAAGCTACTGCCAAAGATCACGGCAAAAATACTTTTGAATGGACAACACAGGCAAAGAGCAAAACCGTTTCAAAAAGGTGGCAAATGGTCTTAGTCTTAATCAGTCTTAGAAAAACTTTTTTGTTTTCAATGAAAGCTGCAAGGGTATACAAAACTTCGGCCGAGCCGAAGTTAACTTTCCCCTATTTTTTTTATTTGTTTTTTTTTTGGCATTTGACGAAAACCACATGCATAAATTTGGTGCAAAAACTTCAAATTTCAAAACTCATTTAAAAAGAAACCATGAACAATGAACAATTTTGTGCATGATAATTCATCGTAAATCGCGGTTCATCAATGGCATTTTTTTTTAATTTTTTGAGCACAGGTCTTCTAGAGTTTGTACGTTCATTTCATCGACTTAAAATCTGTTTATCCTATATCTGCGATATGTAACAAAGTAGTATGAAATAATAATGGCAGATTTTTGTGTAGCTGTACATCTGTAGAGATCCTCGCTTTAAGCCACATGAGGACTCAGTCCTCATACATAGGCAATTACTTTTAAAGCACTTTAACAGTTCTTTATAAAATAACTCTGAAATTGCTTTTTCGCTTCCCTTGTTTCAAGCTCAAGTCGATTACAAGACCATTAACAGTAAATCCATTCATGAAATCTCTCAATGTAAATGGCAGCCTTCGCCTATACAGCCTATGCCTGCATCAATATATATATTGTGAAATTAAATCGCGTTTGTGTCAATATTTATTCGCGCCACACCAAAACGCGTAAATAAATAAAGGCAAAAGATATTGCCATGCAAATGAATTAATTTCAGTAGTTTGCATTTTCCAACTTATTCCCCACGCAATTATTTTCCCTCGTGTGGCTGGAATTTCCAAGAAATCAATGCAAATTGCAAAATATGCGCAGATATTGCAATGGCATTTGTTCTGACTTTTTTCTGGTCGAGTTTGTGGCCAGCCAAATGAATTATATGCAATTATAATTCAAATTTAATAAATTGTCCCCCTGCCGGGCATAATGTTAATTAACAAAATCGGGTGATTGTAACGTTTTTCTTTTTCTATATTAATTAATGAAATCGGGCCACACCCAATTCAAGCTGAGATTTTCAAATAGTTTTGGTTAAATTTCGTTAGATTTGGCGAGCAACAACAACTGGAAACCACGACCTACATTACACTGCTCCCGCTCCTCGCTCTAAGTCTGACAATAGTTTATGGCACAAGTGTTAAATATTTTTGTTTGGCACGCCAATGCCCTAAGCGTAACCTCTCCCTCCCCTTCCCTCACCCCTTCTGGGCATTTACAAATCCGAAGCGACGGCTTAAGCTTGTCTGTGTCCGGGTGGAAGCCCTGGCAACAATTACTACAACGACGCCAAACGGCATAAATAAATGTAGAAATTATTAAATACGACCAGTTGCCATTGCTTTGGCCCTCCCATCGATTGGGCCGTATCGATCTAACAGTTTTTGGAGTGTGCTGTGTCGGCATTTTACAATAAATAACCGAAACAAGCGGCTCAGCTATTCGCAGCCATAAATTAGCCCCGCCAAATTAGACACAGTTTTGCATTTGCTAGAAGGGAAAAAGGAAAAGAAATTGGTCGGGCGGACCTTCAATCTAATTCAATTTGGCCCCGACGGGCAAGTTTTTAAACTATTCTTAACTTTTGCACTTGTGAGAAAATAACGCCCCAAACAATAACAACAAGAACAACAACGAACAGAAGGGTAAAAAAGGTGCACCAAATTATAATGCTTAACCTTTAAGCCTCTTTTGGATTGCGTGCTAAGTCGTCTGCAAATTCTTTGCTTTTTTTGTAATACTTGGCCAAGTTCTGGCAGTTGATGCCCTGCAGAAGGGTATTATTATTATGTTGGCGGGAATGCCAACAGGAAGAAGTAGGCGGGGATTTGCAA
Organism: Lordiphosa collinella; assembly: GCA_018904265.1. Classification (NCBI taxonomy): domain Eukaryota; kingdom Metazoa; phylum Arthropoda; class Insecta; order Diptera; family Drosophilidae; genus Lordiphosa; species Lordiphosa collinella. The sequence goes on along the minus strand of JAEIFV010000030.1, from coordinate 646,217 downwards.
GCATGAAAAAGAAGCATTCTCAAGGTGCTAGAGATAGTCGGGGAAAGGCAGTGAAATAATAATGAACGGTTTGGTTTTTGTTTTTCCAAATTGGTTTGCATATTTTGAAAATCCTCTTATATCAAAAGGGGGCCACCAAATACGATCAGCCTTGAATGAATCATACAAGGATACAATATGTAGCACTGAAACTCACCCTTCTTCCTTCGGTCTTAACTACCTCGAGGCACACATTGAATAAGCCACTACTCCTCTCCAACGAACTCTATTGTTTGCTGTTGCTTTGAGTTTATCCCAAGTTAAGCCAATGCTTCGAGCTTCTTTATGAATAGTCCGATTAAAGGTGTCTTAAGGTCTGCTTGTTGTACGATCAATGCCATCCATCGGTTTCCGTTCCATAGCTGTTTTTGCAATACTCAATGTAAACCCAATCCAGCTTCGCTTCATCATTCGGAATCTGTCTACATGAACTCCTCCACCTCAGAGTCTATTAGAGTCAGAGCCACAAATTTTTGCATTTAGGTAGGAGTACACCATACACACATCAAGTGTTTGTTTCGACTTGGAAAAACTCCCACCCTCCACCATTTAACCGCAAAAAACTGTCAAAGACAAAGTTTTTAAGTTAGAACCTCGTGACTTAACATATATCAAAGGCCGTATGTCTAACTATTCTGAGAAGTTCAGTAAGAAGTGACCCAAAACACCGAAGTTATACATGAAACAATTTTGCTCCATGAAGCGGGGGGTACAGCATCGTCAGCTGTCAAAACACATCAAATCAAGCGAACAGGGTCCCACCCGACAATTTCTCGTATGTTTCCGGACCTACGAGAACAACAAAAGTTTCTCTTGTTGGAGATGCGGTTGTCAAATTGTTATTACAACAGTTTCTCTTAAATTCGAAATCCATTTTTCCTTGAAGATGCGGGTTTCAAACGGAAAAGATTCAGAGAAATTGTCGAGAACGGATCCGAAAACGTTTATCGAGAACTTACGTTTTGCTGCCACAAACTGAGCGACAGGTATTACTTTTTCGGACCGAAAAGGGAACACGTTCTAGTTAGTTTATTAAGGGAAAAGTTCTTGAAAATGTCCAAAAGGGATCCTTTCTCAAGGTCGATTGTCGGGTGGGGTATTTAGGACTCGGGGCACTCGACTTCAGCACCCTCTCTTGATTTTCCTGGCTCGGACGGATAGGTATGCTCGTCTCCGAAATCACATTCACAGACTTAAACCAGTATGACGGAAAGTTATCCTTGTCTTTGGACAATTAACTACAAAGGTTGCAGCGGGAAGTGATCCTCGACTCCAGAAAGGGTAAAGAGGAAGGAAAAGTGCCGAAACCGGATGGTGATTGACGACTTGGGACAATTTACCACAAAGATTGAAGAAACTAGGAAGACAACTAAGTTTCAAGATTGTTCTATCATTTTGATTTCGATTCAATTCATTCTTAAAATACTTATACATGTAGATCTCTCCAAAGACACTAATAGATCTCGATCCACCGTCTGTTTTTTTGTCTCTCTTTTTTCTTATTTCTGTAAAAAACTTGTTCATTGATACACCAAAAAGAGCCCATACAGTACAGTTTCATGAATGTTCTCATTCAACACAGACTAGAAAAGAAAAGACCGAGCATTTGCTCAGTCCCTCTTTTCTTCCAACGTTTTATTTTCAACTATTTGGTTGGATGTCCGAAAGTCGAAGTCGAATGATATGCTGGCCTGTTTCTTTTCGTCGCTGCATAGCAAACCATCTGTGTGAATGAAACAGGCTAATTGGCGGTCAGCCAAGCTGTCTGGCTGATAAGAATCAGCTCGATAGCGGGTAAATCTCACGAACTTAAACCTACGATACCCCCCTTGACGAAACGTCTTCATACCTTAAACTGTGGAAGCGGGCGCAAAAAATGGAACATCATTAAATAAATTTAATAACTTAACAAACTGAATTGTGCCATGCATAATAAAAATCGCCCCACCCATTAAATAAAGAAATCAGTTTTTACCATTTATTGACACCTTTGATTAGTTTAATCCAACGATGTTCAAAAAGAGCGAGGCCAAAAAGTGAGAGTGTATTGGTGTGCGATATCAAAGCGACACAGCCCAGCTTCGAACTGCCCTGCTCGACGTCTGGGCATCGAATGCAAGCAAAGAGACCGCTGCTTACGCTCATATGCACAACTTCGGCATGCGCTCGGCCCCTGGGGGCTATGGTGGAACATCGCCGGTTCAAACGAATAACAGGGTCAGCGGGATAAATCGCCTCCAATGTCAGTCATTTGCAAGCCCGAAACCAAAAAATTTAATTAACAATTGGCCCAACTTAAACCCCGCCATACAAAACAATTGTCATTAAAGCAGCCTATACCCGCACTTTTCCAACGCACGCAGCAACTTCGAACTGGGTTTGAAAATTGAAATGTGCGCTCGCCAGCAAACGCATCTACAAATCTTGCCGATCGCTTACTGTCTCTCCATGCCGGGGACCACCAGTCCCTATGCATCATGGTGCTAAAACTGGAAGTGTTCCCTTTGGATACACGAGCCTGACCAGAGGTGTTTTTGGGACCACAGGCGATTGGGATCACAGAGACTGTCTTAACTCTCTGCCATTTTGTCAAGCCTTTAGGGGTGTTGGGGACATAAGCTGGCTGCAGTTTACTGCAGTTTGATCACTGATCAATGATTTTAAGCCGTTTCCTGCGGAAGAGGAAGGAGTTGGCGTTTGTCAGCTTACGCTCTATTCCTAAAAGCTTTGTTCAATGTTATCCGAGGGTCACCAACCCGAAACTGCTTTGGAGCTTAAATTGGTAGTGTACTTGCAGACACGGAGCTTGACCGGAAGCATGTAACGGAGGGCCCGGCTTGTTCCGTGGGTGTGCTGCCCCGGGGTGTTTTTCCCGGTAGGTGACTGGGGCAGAGATGGGAAGAAGAGGTATAGGTAGGACATCATGACGGGCTTGACAACCCTGCGGACCCCTGTCGGTACTCTCAAACCAAGACTGTCGGGTCTAAAAAGAGAGAAGCCCACCGAGCTTATCGGTACCACGGGATGAGCCCTAGGCTGTTCACATAGCGGTTGGCCCACTAGTGGGATAATCGTGGTGGCTGTGCGTTGATACCCCCATCGCGGGTAGAGTCTTTTTTAGAGGCTCGACGAATGAGTCTCTTTTAGAGACTCGACGTTTATGTACGTAAATTACCTACGATGCTATAGCCGAGATTATAGCAGAGGTTCTGAGATTGACCTCGCCCTCAACCGAAAGGGAAAAGTCACTCCCGACCAGTGTGCTTTTCAATTGGGACCAAGGGACTTCGGTCACCTGGGGCTTTTGTCTGGAGTCCCAACCCAGACACTTTGTGTCGGTTTGCCCTTTTCAGGGCGTACAGGGTACCGCGGCTTTAAGCCTACATTGGCACATACCACGTCAAAAGAAAACCTGAGAGATCGAAATTGTTCTGCCTCTCCATGCAACCACAGCTTTATGCAGTTGGGAACTCCGAAGAGCAATGAAAGCAAAGTCAGACAATCGATACAGTAAGCCAACTTTCAACTTTTTTATGCTTATGCTCTGAGGCTAACACGGGTTTTACACGGTGGAGCAAACTTTATGAAGTTTTTGAAAAAGCTTTCGTTTGTAGGAGAGAGGTGCAGTGGTGTCGCTTGCCCCTGTACACCTCTTTCCTACAAACGAAAGCTTTTTCGAAAACTTCATGCAGTTTGCTTCACCGTGTAAATCCAGTCTAAGTGAGAAAGCTTGAAGCTTTCTAGCGAGCTAAGAACTGCCCGTTAAAATTGAATCCAAGCATTTTAAAAGTGTATGTTTTGCTACTTGAACTCTCCCATAAAGGTTTGTAATATATAAAGCGACCTTTCTAATGTTTAATTAGAAGCGAACTTAGCTGGTTCGAGGTCCCAAAAAGTAGCATTTGTTCACAACTGCAAACAACTTTTGCACAGCTTAAAGCTGTGATTGCATGGAGGGACGACGATCTGCAGTCATTAGCAATCGCCTACTGAAGATTGAATGGGGACATTCGTGAAACAGTACAGTATAGGCATCCAGCTCTTTTCGCCTTATTTTAAGCAGGATTTTTCCAACGCAAGTTGATGCCTATAAAATTTTAATCATTTGGAAATGTAACCCTGTTAATACATTTTTGCATACCCTGAATTTCACGTCAACCGTTTAAGTGTGAAGAAGGCAATACATCTCCACTCTTAACTACTTTCCTCTTGAAGAACCTTGTTCTGGAGAAAGTCGTCAGCTGTTCATACTCACTTTCTTTCTCTCTCTCCTGCTAGCTTTCATTCGCTTCCCCAGCCCAACATATATCCGCACTGCATTAATTTCAACCATATTCCACCTTCCTCTTCCCAACTTCCCATCATTTCATCGTCCGTTTTACTCCTGCAACCACAACTCCTATCAACACCAGCTTGTTCGCATGGCCATCATCATATTGACATTAGCATATTTTTGATTGCTTCAGCTTTTGCCTGGACGGGGGCGTTGCAGCGTATTCCATGGTCGAGGTCATATCCTTTTCTCTCTGCTGCACGCTTGTTTGCACCTATGTAGCAGCAGTAGCAGGCAGTAGTATTTTTTTTTTTTAGTGATTCTTCCATTTCCCAGGCTTAAGTCCTGCCAGCTGTTAACGACCTTTGGTAGTTGAAACTCGTTTGTGGGTAACAGAAAACCGTAAAGCTGCAATTGCGCGGCAAACTTTTAGAAAAATGGTTGAAAGTGGAAGTGGATGGGAGGGTGAGTTGTGTGTATATAAGTTTTCTAAATTTATTACAATTCGCGCGCAAACTGAAAGCTATAATTTTCGAGCGGTTTCTATTTTTTTTTATCAGGCGACCACGCCCCGAAATTGTGAATGTCGATTTCTGATATTTGCGTTTGGCACGCAACATGCTTTAAAGTTTCCCCCCGGGACGGTGAGGCTCTAGCTAAAAATATCCATAAATCAATTTGACTTGATTCCAAGAGCTACGGGCTCAGCGAGTGTCTTGCCTAAATTGAAAGTGACGGAGCCTTTTAGTGGGCCTGCTGGGTCGGCATAACTTTGCATAAATTTTTAAGAGACATCCTTGAGAACGCTATTTGCTTGGTCAATAATTTCCCCCACTTCGCGTGCATATTTCTCGGGCTTAATTGCAGTTTTAATTTTCAGCGGTGCATTTATTAAAAGCGGATTCCATTCGGTGAGTCGCTTGACAAAAGATTTAAGAGTTTAATGAGGTTTCGCAGTGCTCACATCTGTGGGTCGAATTTATACACATCCGTCCGCTTACGTACTTACTGTATTTATTTTTTACTGCGGTCAACGCAAGAGCCCCTGGCATTACTCGCTCCATCCATGACCCGCTCCATTGCATCCTTCAACTGTTCGCTTCGTTCGTTGTCGCATGTCAATCCTGCTGCTGGCCATTGTTGACAGTGGGATTTATATTTCAACAAACGTCGTGGTCCATTCGCTCACACAGCACTCGCACTCGCAAAGGCGTGTGTTACAAAAACTTTTGGCATTAACATATTGATTTTTATAGCTGGATAAATTTATGAGTCTGACTCGTAGTGGACCGCTGTCTATTTGCTGATGTGTATTAAACAGGTTTTCAAACAAACCAAGTTTTTTGAGTTTTCAACGATATAAATATAATAATTGATCATGGTTTGTTCGGATTCTTAAAACTTAAAAAGCAGTCCGAATTTGATACTTCCTTGTACGGGCTTGTTTGCAATTACTATGGGGACCTACATTTGTGGCGACTCAGCCACCACAAGAAACGAACGACTATCGACTACTCTGGCGACTATGGTCACACTATGACGCAGCTTTCATCTCTGTCATCTGCTGGATCTCGAGAAGTTGTCAGTGTGTATCGAACTTGGCGCTGACTGGCGGCCTCGGACAATATTATAGCAGATTAACCACAACCTTAATTCCTATAAGTGGTGACCCTGACATTCGAACACTCACAATTTTCTGCAACAATGATCAGCATACCCTATTCTTGGTTCAGCGTCCACGGCCCTTTTCAACTTAGACGAGCAACGTGCATGCACTTGCATGCCCATCGATTCGTACCCACTTGCACAGCTGGACAATTGCCACCTTCGCTGGCATAACTGAACCGCAGGAAACCGGCCACACCGCGAGGAGAGCTCCAATTATGGCAAACGATGCAGCCTGGGCCTCATCTCCAATCACTCAATCGAGTACCGACGGCCACAAACGAACAGCTGTTCCTCGGAACGTTCTTTGTAGGCATTTGCTGCCAGCCGGAGCCCCATCTACAAGATCTCGAACAAACGTGCCTGCGGCCACAGTCGTGTAACTAACATGACTGTCGCCAACATGCGACGTCTAGCCACAGACCTTCGCATCCGCACCTCAACCGAAACACAACCGATTCTGGTTCAGTCGTGTCTTCTACACAGGCGTGTGAACCTGATCAAGAAAGTCCTCATCTAAGGCAGCGACAAAGCCTTCAACGCGAGGCAACAAAGTCCTCATCCGAGGCACATCGAATCTGGTTTAGTCGTGTTACACGCTCACGTCCGTGAACCTGAACACAAAGCCCTTAACGCGAGGCTACGAAGTCCTCAACCGAGGCAACACAAAGTCCTCGACCAGGGGAGACATCACCCATCAACCTCAACAAGAGGCAACATGATCCAGGCTCAATCCATCTTGCTCATCGACGCCCACTCGAAGCAAGCATCAACCTCAACGAGAGGCGACATCATTCCGAGAGGCGATTCATTCTTTCACTTATCCATTCGCTCCCACACTGAAGGGGGAATACTGTGGCGACTCTGCCATCACTAGAGACGAACGACTATCGATTACTCTGGCGACTATGGTCACACTATGACGCAGCTATCATCTCTCTCATCTCCAGCATTTCGAGTAGTAGTCAGAGTGTATCGAACTTGGCGCTGACTGGCTGCCTCGGGCCAGCTCGCAATCACGTGAAATAGTTTACATTGTAAACTCTTTGGATAAGCCGAACATGCCGCATTGCGTCTTAAAGTATCTGTCATCATTATATCGGAGAATGCTTAGTTCTGCGAATTCCCTTGACATCAACCGATTTGCCGTTCCTGTTCATACGTATTTACAACACAAGAGTCACGCGTGTCATGCTTTTCACACGGCCTGCTATCGCAGAAAAGTAGAACATGGATAAGGCACTGTTAAACATTGCAGATTATGATCCAAAATGATGCAGCAAGTGTCAAGCTCTCATCCAATCCAAATTACAATTTATCCCGTTTGACAAAAACAGCAGTATTCTTCCATTTTTGAGGCCGAAATAAAGACCAGCAACTGCACCACCCCAAAAAACATCGATTCTCTTCAATATAAAATTTTTATTTCCTGGCAATTTATCCACTTAAAATCACATAAACCTCCAGTTACAAATTATTATCCAATAAAAAAAAGGGATAATAAAAATAAACGAAATTATAAGCTCGGCACATAACTTTCATAAAAAACATGGAGTAGCGCCAAGACCAGGCCAAGAAGATGCCTCCGTCGCCTCAGTCGAAGCCATTTTGAGTGAAATAATAAAATTAAATTAAATTCATTACAGATTGCCGCCGCCACGCAGCCGGCAAAGAGCAGAAAGCAAGCGAAAAGGAAAACAGCGAGGCGCAGTGTTTATTTAAAAAAATAAATTACATTTTAAAAGCATCATAATTCAACGAAAACATGACCAAGGAGCAGCCAGGCAGAGGGCAGGCAACCAGCTCGCTTTGCGCCTCAGTGGAAATTCATTAAGCATGTTGTAAATGCCTTAAATTTATAAGTAATTGCAAAGGTTTAGGCGGCGGCTCGCAATGGCTTGAACGTGTTTATCATCACAAAAGTGAATAAATAAACCCACTCAACTCTTGGTAGAGCGTTTAAACGTTTGGCACAAATGATTGTTGGCAAATATTTGCTGTGGAGAGCCGGAGAACTGCTCGAACTCAGAATTGTGGTTGAAGTTCTTCATGACTATTCAGACTGAGAACACATCAAAGCAAAGGTGTGCACTTAAATGCTTTTTGGCTTTTAATTACTCTGAAGGGTCTAAGGCAACTTGGCACAAATGCCTACACATATTCTATTTACCTACACACACACACGCACACACATATGCCATGCATATATGTATGTGTTTCCATTTAGGCAATTACGCATACGCCCCGTGGTTATTGGTTTACTAGATTTCAAATCAAAATATCAATATTTGTTATTGGAGACTTGAGTTGTGTGGGTGGATTTAGATTTATTATTGTTGTTGTTGTTGTTTCTGGTTTACTATCAAACTATTTGATTACATATTTATCCTTGAGGTATGTGTGTGTTTGAGTGTGCAAGTGTTTGCAAATATTATGCCTAATTTACATATTTAGCTGCGGATATCATTAGACAAATATAATTAAGTGTGAGTGTGCAAGGAATATCTGTAAGGCAGTGTTTAATTTACACTTTTTTTTAAATAAACATACTATTATTTTGAGTATAAAGGCTAACAAGCCAATTGAATAAGCTTACGTATTCATACAATCACTTGACACAATTTAGTAATCTCATATTCTAGTTGAAATTGCATTGAAGTTTGACGAATTTCACACATGCCCTAAAGTAAGGTAAGTGGATTGTATAAATCATACCCGCTTTACAGTCCGAAGCCCTCAACTTTGAGACAGTTTGATTTGTTTTTGTGGATACTTGGAATTACTAAAATTTAATTGATACTTGTGGAGAGACTGGTTTGCCTTCCCAATTGGCCAAGTTAAAACCAACCAAATGAAATTAACACGGCGCGCAAATAATTTAACAAACTTGTTTAATTGAGTTCTCGTATGCAAGTGACTCGCCTGCACTTTGCCAAAGTTCTAATGCTACCAAAGCGTCGCTGGCGACTGCGCTGCTGCGAGTGAGTCTAAATATAGAACAGGCGAGGGAGAAATATGTATAACAAGAGCGAGTATCAAAGAAAACAAACATATTTTGGTGGCAGATGGCCCTTGACTTGATTGACATTAATTATAGGTTGGCAAAGTCGTAGAACTTTACATGGGCGGCAAAGCGCAGGGGTTCTGGCCCGAACAATATCGTTGGGTGACTTTAAAGAAAAGTTAAAAAAAATTTAAAAATACCAAAATTTGTGTAAGCTTTGTACGAGTTAAGTTAGGTGTTTCCGCCTAGATGCCAGCAGAAGCAGAGAATACAGTGTCTTGAAGTTCTTTGATTGAAAACACTTAACACATTGAAAACTCTTCTCTAAGTAGCTTAGCATCTTCTAAAGCTCAACATGAACTTAACATATGAAATTAAGTAGTTAGTTAGTTTTAATGTATTGCAAGGAAGTTTCTAAGGCTGAGGTAAGCTCAGTCTGGCCAGGGCCACTTACAGAAATATTTATAAAGTGCCGGGACGCCATAGATTAAGCTAAAACTTAATCTGATCTTTTATAATTAAGTCTTCCTATTTTTACCAAATTACCTTTCGGTGGGGAGCCCAGACGATAGAGAGGGCGAATAATTCGGACATGGGTTACGTGATAGCTAAGATGGAGTAATGCAAGTCCTGCTCAGTCACACCCACGTTTGCATCGCCCCAGGTGAAATTATAGAGGGCGCGACGAAGTGGGCACAACTGACCTCACCCTCAAGTGATACTTAGGAGGATCAAGAACACACAGCGCACTGGGAATTCCTAGCCCTCGAATAAATCTAAAAATTTCCCAGTCTTTCCAACATTCGCCTCGCCCTTAGTAAGACCATAGCGAGCGCGACAAAGTGGGCAAAACTGTTGACATAACCCACGCCATGTGGACCCAGCCCTCAAGTGACGACTTGGGGGGTTAGGGACACACGGCGGTTGCCAAAAGTCGCTCCTATTGAAACCACGACCACGAAAAACTGCCAACCAAATGGATAAATTTTTCCTTTTTGCAGTCGCACCAAAGTTCGAAAAAATGTTGCGAGACCGTCTGCAGGATCCCACCATAATCCTTAAGTGAAAACTTAGGAGGTTAAGAGGGGCATGGCGTATCCCGCTAATAAGAGGAATCCTTTTTTTTTGCCAGGTGAAACCATAGAGGACAAGGCGTTGTTAGTACGGCTTGCAGCAGGATCTACACCATGTACCACTAACCCTCAGGTGATAACTTAGGGGGGCTAGGGGCACACAGCGAGTAGCTCTTTCTCCTCCCGACTCACTTGCTCACACCACTATCACAACAAGAACACGCTTCAGAGTTTCCAAATATCTTTCAGGGTTTTAAATATATGTTTTAATTTCATAATTTTCACAAGTTCCTACGATCGCTCAAAGAGAACTAATTTCGGAAAATTCTTAAGCACATGGCCACTTGCCTTCTTGGCCAACCTGCCACCCACTTGCTTAACTGTGGCGTCTCTTACTCCTTACTCCTTCGTCGCGATCTTTGGGCACTTGTGTCTTGTTGCGTTCCTTGTGCACGTGTTGTTTTCTTCTTGTGTCTTGTTGCCGGTTTTATGTGCCTTGGGATGATTCGCCCTCGCTTTGCGTGCCAAAACCCAACTCCTCGCCGATCCTCGCGTCTCTTTCAGGCCGACAGGGCTGCCAACTTCTCTGCCTTTTTGGGATTGGTGGGACCATATTGTGCTCGTGGTTTTCTGTTAGTGATGGTAGTGATTTGCTTGTGACTCGCAAGTGACTGGCTTGAAATGTTGTGCCGCGGTTTCATAGCGTCACAGTATCGCGCAGCTTTATTTCAGATACCAGAACAAGCCCAAACAGCTAGTGTTATTTTTGACTCTCAGAGCAAACCTTCACCTTTACCTATACTTACTTCAATGACATTTTGTTTTCATTCCAACAGCCAAATGAAATTCCCCATTTAAGCCTCTTGGCAGACAATCGAAAAGGGCCAACCAAATTGGAAAAAGCCAGCTTTTTCCCCCCACCTTTTGCTTAAACTCCCAAAGACAATTGATTTGGATTTTGGCAAACGTGTTTTAGTATTGGCATTTCCTTTCCGTTCTCATCTGCCTTCCCCCGTGCAAGTGCATATCATCCTTCAAGCCTTCTCCAATGCATTAACATATTGAGTTTCTTTTACAACTCAACAGCACATAAACACGCAACCGAGCCCCCACCCTCGCTACCATCATATGCTCTTCAAATAAAAAGTAATAAAAAAGCACAAAGGATAATGCGTTTTTAATGGCAATGAGTTTGGCTTTTGTGCCCGGCGCCTTTTTGGCTTCTGCCAGGGTAACTTTTATTCGGGGAGCTAAAAAAAATAACAAAAACAGATAAAAATGTTTAAAAATAAAACAGAAATTTGTTTTTGAAATGTATAAAAGTTTATGTGTGAAACTTAATTAATTTGGCTTAAATGTTGATGCAAGGAAGTGAAAGGCAGCGACAGGTTCAACGGTTTTTGCGCACATACGTGTTGATTAAGCGCATTCACTTGACTTTATTAAGGTCTCTGGCAAAAGTTTTGGCCGACAGGTTGAGGCACCGTTTCTGCGACGGGCATTCATCTGGGCACATAACACTTTTAAATTTGTATAATTTTTGCTTACTTCATTAACAGACGCAGTCAAGCTCCCAGCCTGCCAGTTTGTTGGCATCCACGGCACGTGACTACTCATAAGCCATTAGCCCTTCCTCACACACAGACAAGACCTCGTTGTCATTCCCTGCGACTCAACGGTGACCGGACCAGTTTGGATTGTCGCTGGTAATTGTTGACTAATTGAAGCGGGCAATGGACATTGGAGCGAGGGCATGGCAATGGCAGAACCATTCGTCCAGTTCAGGTTCAGTCACAAGTCCTGTCAGTGATTTAGAGCGCGCTTAGCAGTTTGGACATGTGTCGTGTCTGTGGTTGCTAATGAGCTGCAAATCGTGCCGCCTGCTGTACGTGCAAAAGCCTTTTTTTGACACACGAGACGAAGGGCAACGCGTGGCTTAAATGTCATTGACTACACAGGGCTAACTTATTAATGAGTAAGCGCGCTCACCTCAAATACACATTTTTGAGTGAATTTTTTTTTGTCAGTAGCGCACAGCTCAGAAAATGAAGAAGTTTTTTGCAGTGGTTCACACTTAAATACTATCACGAATCTACCCGTTCCCGACTTTTCGAAGCTTAGGAGATGCTACATTCTGACTTCTGCATTTATATGTGAAGTTGAACTCCTAAAAAAAACATTTTAATAAATTCGAATCTAAATATTTTCAGAAAATAAAAAGCAATGTTCTTGCAATCTCACCTCGAAACCTTCCTAATCAATGGGATTCCACAAAGGCGCAGTCGCGGAATCAAGTTGTAAGAAGGCCAACCAAAAGTAACCTCTCAACGAGAGGACCGTCTACACATCTCATATTTTAGTTTTTAGATTTTGGCAAAAATAATACCTTTTCATTCGCAATCAAACTCGTCGATGAAATGAACCGTTCCAAATCGATTTCGTTTGCGGTTTTGTTCAACATTTTCGAAAGAACGCCGATGTTTGGTACAATATTAGGAAATATGGAAAAGGCGATATTGGTCCCACATCCACCGACATTGAGATTTGACAGTTTGTATTTGGTCAGGTGTGTAATTAGGTGCTCTTTGCTTACGTTTGGCAACAATATTTTTCTTTTTCAGCACTTTACTGATGTGTTGTTGGCTGCAATTAAATTGTCTGGCTGCATCTCCCTGACTTATGTTTTCTTAGTTGCTAAAAAGTTGGGTTAACTTTCTGACAGCTTGGCCGGTCATAAAGTTTGCTTTCCGACCACTTCCAACTTCTCTCCTTATTATTTTTCGTTGCAAAATACTATAATTAGTGCATTTGGACTTGCCCTCTTGTGAAAAATGGCTTACTAAAAACACTTTACCTTTGTCAGAGTGGATTTCGTAGAATTTTACAAAGCGATCACGAAGAGACGATCTGGCTCGGACGGCATGATGGCGACTACTTGACAAAATAGGTACTTGTCAGGGGGGCATCAAAACGTGTTGACTGGAGAACAAAGAGAAAGAAATGTCATCTCGAAAGCTTTTCTGTAAAGCTCAGCTAAGGGCGAGTTCTCTCAAAGTTTGTGCAGATTTTTAGCTGTCACCCGATATGAACGAGGTTTTTTTTAATATTTTCGATATTTGAGGTTATACATGGTTTCCCTATACCGCACTCCAGCACTTGGTTTTTTTTGAAATGGATTCCAAAGGCTTGCGGCCCTTACCAGCTTACCCCTCAGATTCCTCCAAGTCGAATTGGCCCAGGGCTAGCACTGGTGTCAGTCACTGCTTGGGAGCCTGAGTCTACTGCAGTTCCGGTGGTCTTTGCAGCCGGTTTCACTTGGCTTCGTCTGTGCTTGGCCATAATGGGTCTTTGTCTCGCTTGGCTACGCTGGGTCTGTGTGCTTTGTCGTGCTACTTTTAGGTTACTACCGCTCGTCTGGCCGGTTTGCCACTCTAAGCTCGACCCCTCCTTCACACGTCCTTCCGGGTTCGTCAAATCCGAACTTCCCAGGAGCTTGCCGGCCACCATTTTAGCGAGTGGTTAGAAAGATCCCGCGATCGTCGGCGTCACTCTTTCTGTCTCTTTTGCTCTGATTTATTCCCCATATTCGTGGCAGTGTGCCCGTACTCTGGGTCGTGAGTGTGGCGCGTGTCAAGCCTGGCGAGCAACGTATGTTCTTTGGAACTAGCTTTCCTAACTAAAGCTCAGGATAAAACGCTTATGACTTTAAAACTAAAACATGCTAGGGGTCAAGGTGTGATTCTTCACAAATCAATCTCAAATTTAAAAAAAAACTTTAGAAGGTAAGGGGGAAGTGCAGACACGCCCGACTACACCACCACCCTATTCACTCACACACCCTCTTTTACAATCAGTGATTGATTTTGTGCTCTCATAAAACTTATCTTTTACCTTACTGGGATTTAAATTTAAGAACACGAAGACTGAACATACGGACGTCCGCTTCTTAGCTCACTCGACTATCAACCGCCCGGGACAAACTGCGACATAATCAAAGCCACAACCACTTAGCATTTAGGCACTAATTCAGACTTAAGGTAAGTGCCCACACGCAAATAATTTGAACAAATATTTCTAAAAATTTGACCATTCAGTTTTGGCCTGAAAATGAATAAAATGAAATTTCAAATAAGTCTCGTCCTTTAATTCATTCACAGGTACGTAGTTAATAAAGCATTGACGTTTCCCACCATTTGCACAAACAATAGTAGCTTCTGGCATCGATGGCATCTGGAACTTCCAAACTAAAACTCTATTCATTTTATTCATCCTGTTCTTTGATCTAATTTATTATGTTTGACATCCTTACACTAAGTTCTATAGAGCTTCTGTTATAGTGCAAGTCACAACCAAACTTTGTTTATTCCAATTTAAGGGACACTCCCACAATTGATCAAAATTGCCCTACTGAAACGTAAATCCTTTTTAAACAATTTCAATTAATATGATTTAAGTCAATGGCCCAACTTTACCGAGTCAACACTGTAGAATTCTTTGGGTTTAACCTCTGCTACATCCAGTTTTGCGAATGTAATCCATCATGTTGGGTATGCAAGAATCTTCAGACAACTAAACTAGCTTCATTTTTCCATGCTAAAACTGCTTTTTTCTCCTTCAACACATGCGTTTCTATGTATATACCTTTTTCACACACACACATCCTCAACCATTGGGCAAACATTTGTCATCAGCTCAATAATTGTCAACAGGCAAACAGAGTGGATTTACATGAGATGTTGTACAAAGTGCTTGAAAATGTTTTACCATTTATAAAAAAGCAAACTCAATTTAATTTGCCAAAAAGTTGACAGGCAGAAAGAATGCGAAGAACTTGGTGCTGCTGCTGCTGCTAGTTGAACTGTATAAATATACATAAGCTTAACACTGCCGGCGCTGCTAATCTGGCTGACGAACAGGTCGTTCGACTGACCCTTTCTGAACCTCCATTGACCCTTTCGCCCGACAGGCAAATCTGCATATTTCAGTGTTAATCCTACTCGGGAATTTATAAAATAAATTATTTACTTGACGAGCCGGAGAAAAAACAAAGCCAACGCCAAAGAAAAATGAAGAAAAATTGCCCAAGCTGCCAGAAGAAACAGCAGATGAGAAATGAACAAAAAATAGTTTCGAGTGATTCAAGTGCAAAGGGTTGGCAGGCTTTAAGGAATGTGTGAACCCCAAAACGCTAGACTTTGCTGACGTTACACAAAATGAATTGCGCTTGATTGTGGCAGCAGGAAGAACGCAAAACGCAGGTGAATTTGCCGGTGCAAAGTGCATCGTTAGCCAAAATTTACTTGGCACCCCCGCCAAAAGGGCCCCATTCTCCCACCTGCTTGTGGCGGATGGCGGTGAATTATGAAAGGCAAGGGCAACGCAACTTAGTTTTGTGGCAATTTATGTGAAAGTCAGCTGCTGAAAATGTTCACGCTTGTGTTTTTATTATAAATTCATACGCGTCGCCGATTAATTTCAATTTTTCCCTCATTTTTTCATATTTCATGGCCCTGTCCATCCCCGCCCTTCGACTGCCATTAGTTATGCTGTTTTTAATTTGCTAGGTTCAATGCACGTGCCCAAAAGAATCCTCTTCCACATGGCACACACACACACACACACAATCAGACACAAAGAGAGAGAACAATGTGGCGTCTTGAAACAATAAACATTTTGGGGGGAGTCTCAAAGCTGTATGTTTACCTCCCTCCGGTGCTGCTGCTGCGCTAAGTCAGAAAGGTAAGGGCAAGTCAGGAAAACGGTTATGTTTTTGTGCGCGACTTTGTTTTTTGTTTGTAGCCAAGGAAGTGTGCAAAAAATGAGGGGAAAATATGATACTTTATGGAATCAGGCAGACAAACAAAAGGATATTCGAAAATTTCCGCCATTGTTAGTAGGAAGACATTTTTATACCTAAGTATTGGGTAAGTTCAAAGCTGCTTTGGTACTAAATGAAGGCTTTTGCAACTTTGTTCAGTTACAAATTTGTTTATGAATAATAAACTCGGTTTGAATTTTGTTATGCTTAGAAGGAAGCATTTTCGATCCCATAACAGTAGGAAAAGTTTAGTCGATGTATCCATGTTAGTTTAATTCCAGAGGTCGGCAATGGAAGCAGAGAAGTTGCCCCCGTCAGCTGAGATAATAATCAGTTGACATGGAGGAAATAAACCTGATGTCCGATTTCGACCAAGCTTAGTGCAATCTTGGAAAAACATAACAAACTGTTAATTATAAAATTTGGAGGAGATCCCACTTAAAAGAAAAAAGTTTTTTTCACTAGAACTTCTTTTTCGACCGATCAGTCATACTGCAGCTATATGCTATAGTCATCCGATTTTACCAAAACTTTGTAGAATTGTGTAAAAGTATATAAAATAAGTATATGCCTACGTAAGGGACGTTTCCAATAAAAACGTATAAGTTTTTCTCACAAGATCTTGTTTTTCGACCGATCGTTCCTATGGCAGCTATATGCTATAGTCATCCAATTTTGACCAAAATTTGTAGAATTGTGTGGGAGCATATAAAACAAATACATGCTAGTTTTGAGGACATTTCCATTGAAAACAAAAAAGTTTTTCTAACTAAGACTACTTTTCAGACTCTACTTTTCTATGACAGCTATACTATATAGATGTCCGATTTCGACCAAATTTGATGGAATCATGGAAACGCATAGTAAACTAAGAAATACAAAGTTTGGATGCGATTCCTTTTGAAACAAAAAAGTTTTCTCACTAAAACTAGTTTTCCGAACGATCGTTCATATGACAGCTATATTCTATAGTCATCCGGTCCGGCCGGTTCCAACAAATGTGCAGCGTACTTGTACCAAAAGACTTTGTGCAAAGTTTGGTAAAGATAGCTTTCAAACTGACGGAGGAGATAGCATTGAAACAGACAGACGGACGGAAGGACAGACGAAAAGGTCTAAATCAACTCAGCTCGTCATGCTGATCAAGAATATATATACTTTTTGTGTTCGGAGATGCTTTCTTCAATGTATTACAATTTCCGGACAATTTTATAATAATCTCTGCAAGGGTATAAAAAGTTATGTTCAAGGCTCAAGAGTGTTTGATATGTCTCATACGCAGAGTTGCCGTTGAAATTTCAGAGGGATACTCTGATTACAACTATAGTTTGCAAAGCCAAATTGAATGATTTTCCAATTCAGAAATGAGTCTTGGAGCAATCTCTTTTCCTCGCTAGACAAAAATTCTTCTCCCTTTTGGAAACTAACAAAAGTCATAAAGAAGAAGCAACATGATATTCCCACATTAAACGACAACAACGGACGATACTCTACCCCTGAACTTAAGAGTTCCGCCTTAGAGAAGACGTTTTCGTCCAATCATATGTTAACTTATAATCTTAGTGATGTTGCCGAGGTCGACAACTATATTTTTTCACTAAGTTCAGCCTCCCCCAGCCCAGAAGAGTCATATTTTGTAAGATCCTTGGAAATATCTAAGATAATTAAAAGTCTCAAAGCTAGGAAATCCCCCGGGCCACTGCTAGTTTCCCAAGACATGGAAACAATCAAAAGTTATCCCAATTAGGAAGGCTAGCAAACCTGCAGAACTACCTTCTTCTTATCGCCCTGTAAGCCTATTGTCTTCAGTTTGCAAAATTCTTGAAAAGTTAATACTTCCTTCGGAACAATTTGGCTTTAGAAAGGAACATTGCACTATACATCCCCTAGTCAGAATAAAAAAAAATTGTTAAGACCAACTTCTCAAGATCGCTATCAACTGGAATGGTACTTTTAGATATCAAAGCAGCGCTCGACTCCTGTGTGGCATGACGGACTTCTTTTCAAAATAAACCAATTATCAAAATTGATTCAAAGTTTTCTTCAAAACAGAACATTTGCAGTTCACATTGGTAAGATTAGCTCACAGCTTAATGATATATATGCAGGCTGCCCACAGGGATCATGTCTCTCACCCATATTATACAATATATTTATCTCGGACTTTCCCAAGCTAAGAGGGTGCACAGCATCCATTTTTGCGGACGACACCGCGATCCTTTGCTCTGGAACATTATCTGCTGACATAACTGCGAGCCTTTGATACCCTCGTCTGTTACTTTGCAAAGTGGAAAATTTAAGTTAACTCCGAAAAAACTCAGGACTTTCGGGTTGATGAGGGTGAGGTAGCTGTTTAGCAGCTTGCTTTTCCCGGATCTCAGCTGCACCAGCACGGCTGTCTTCTCCTGTATTTCGCGGTATTGTCTTCTCCGTTTGGTCTATGGGCGGTGGTCTTCCTCCTGTTTCGTTGCTTCCGCTTAAGATGAAAGTGTACAGGGGCCATCTCCTAGGAGCTGCCTGACAGGGGACATCTCAGTCCTGAGGTCAAATCGCACTGCCTGAGGCCGTCTGGTCATGTTTTGTTGGGTTTCAGTGGCATTCAATCAGGAATTGCTGCGTGAGGTGTTTGTTGTGGAGACGTACAGGGAGGACATCAGTTTCCCGGTGAAGGTGATCGGGATGCGTCATGGTGTGACATTCCGTGGCAACTCTTAGCGACGCATTCTGAGCCAGCTGGAGATTTCGCCATTGGGTGTCACCAATAGACGGGGACCAGATGGGAGCAGCATAGTAGATCATAGATCTTCCGATCGCCTTGTAGGTGGCTGTGATGGTTTCCTTCTCCTTTCCCAACGTGCTGCCTGCAATTACCTTTAAAACTTTAGTCCGGCTTCTGACTTTTTTGATAACATTCTCAGAATGCTTGGCAAAGGTAAACAGGGAGTCGACGGTGACCCCTAGGATTTTGGGGTTATTCGCCATAGGGATCCCTTGTCCATTGACGTGGATGTTAAGGGCTTGCCTGACCTCTCTCGTTCAGGTAGTAAGGAGGGTTTGTCGGCCGTACTAGAGGGCATACATTCTCCTTTAAGGTGGGTACTGGAAGGGCATACTGGAGCACATTTCGATTGATGCGCTGGATGATTTAATACATATCGTCTTCCTTACAACTAATTCCTCCTTGAGCACTTCTTTTCTGTCCCCATAAGGAAATATTGACCCGTTCTAATTTCTTGAAATTATCCAAATTGTATACAAATTTCAAAAAGGAATCGTATTTATTTTACGATTCCTACGATGCGACGATGCCAATTGACAGGTTGGTAATAGGATAATTTTTACTCATACTTGGCAATACCAAACATGTTACTTTTTTACTTACTCGTGCAGGTCTCTAGTACATTTCTTAATTGAAAAATAAGTAAAATATATTGAACATTTTAAATTGATTTAAAAAAAAACATTTTTAATTAAAATGTTTTCAATTTCAATATTTCCTTTTCTAAATGTTCCTCAATCCTTTAAGTGTCCAATCAGCTTCATGCTAAAAGTTGTTCACAAAATGCCAGTGAATTATGCATGACATGTTATGTTTTTGCTGGTCTTTTTGCTATTGGCAGAACTTGCGTCAAATGTGGACTCGTCTATTTATTGATATGTTCATTATTTATTTTTTCTTATCCTGCCAACATCGCCAAGTAGTCTCTGGGCTGAAATTGCATATTGGCAAACCAACTTTGTGCAATCAAATTGCACAAACGGCTCCCCCGTCGCCATTTCTTTGGCTCAGTCACTTACTCTCCCCGAGATATGTGTGTGCGGACGTATGGTCGTACGTACGCATACTTCAAAACTCAAGTCGTGCATATTTATCAAAATATTTTGCAGGCAGAGGAAATGGGAAAAAATTGCACGTGCATGCCAAAGGCAAACACGGGGAAATTGCTAGCATTGCACATATGGGAAGAAGATGGAGAAGGAGAAGCAGCAGCAGCGGAAGATCTCGCCAGCTGTCGTTGACGTCGTCGGACTTGGCGTGCGCGTTATGTGTGAAATATTTTTAACATCACGAAATATGACACGCGGCAAAAGTGCAGCCAACATTATTTATTATGGAAATACCAGAATTGATTTCCGTATATTTTCAGTCTTGCTTTGATTAATGCCGCCCGAAAGGCGGGGCCACGTGGCGTATGCGTAACGCCGACAGAATAATGGGCCGCATTAATGGTAACTATTAAACTAATCGCTTTTGTTGTCCAGCGTCTGGCAATTATCCTTGGCAAATAAAGCAATAAAGCCAAACAAACGGAAAACTTGGCAAATGTCGAACTTTTGTGGAGCAGCTAAAGCAATTTTACACCTGTCAGCAAATAAAACGTTGATTCACAAATAGAAAAATCCGTCTAAGTAGCAAAATTATTGTACATAAAAAAGCGAAACGAAAGTGAAACAAAAACAAAGCAGCAGCGGCGACAGCAGCCAAAAAAAAATGCCGTCGTTGGCCTTGTTTAAGACAAATACGCGCAACAAAAGGCAGAGCTCATTGTTATTGTTGTTTCACCTTTTTGGCAGTTTCCTTTTTACGTTTGCTTCTTTTTTTTTATGTGCAAAATAAACATTTATAAAAACAGGCAAAAGTTTTATTCGCTGATGTTGCTGATGCTGCTGCTGCTGCTGCTGTTGCTGCCTGACTGCCAAACAGGAGGTGGTCCTTTTCATTGCCAAAATTTCATTTTGTATTTAGAG
Source organism: Lordiphosa collinella (assembly GCA_018904265.1). Lineage (NCBI taxonomy): Eukaryota > Metazoa > Arthropoda > Insecta > Diptera > Drosophilidae > Lordiphosa > Lordiphosa collinella. Next base: position 625,596 of record JAEIFV010000030.1, on the reverse strand, counting down.
TGAACATTTCCCAGGACTTTGACGCGTGGCAAAAGTTTCTTTATTAAGTATTATGACCAAGGGTACACCGTGAAGAAATGTCTAGTTAGTACTGGGATGCAAATACTTACAGCTTCAGGAAAATCGTTCGGTAACGTTCTTAAATTAAAAAGGAAATGTTTCTATATTCTTAAAAATAGGTACCAAAAATTAAGAAGAAAGTGGGTTCGGAGGTTCGGCTTGCGAGTCTATATAATTCCTCGAGAGAGACTTTGCATCTTTTCAAACATTTGAAAAGGTAAAGCTGCAAATTATGCCTATATCAAATATCATTTTCGCTACGGACAACGCAGAATACCGGTTCTTAACCGAAGACCGTAGATCTGGTTTAGCTCGGGCTATTAAGGTCTACATTTTTGACAACCTGGACCCAAACCAGAACACTTCTTTTTGGAAGAAAATGGCGTAAGTGTGGCCAATACTCATGAAGTCTTAACTTAAAACATGTTCTAAACGATTTGCTCGCCTTTCATATACTTGTTTGTGCGTGTTAGGGTGCGTCAGACGTATTTGCCAGTTACTGCGGTCGTCGCGTCATAAAATATTGGATTTCACAGTCAAGGCCTACACGGCAGGTGTTAACACGTGTATGGCAGCAACTGGCTCATATAAATATGGCAACCTGCCAGAGTGTCTGAACGCACCCATACTATATATTTTCGAAACTCAAAACTCGATACTCAGTACTTAAATTTAAGTACTTAGTCCTAAATACTCGATACTCAATTCTAAGTACTCCATATTAAATACTAATTACGAAGTACTCGATACGAAATACTCGATACTCAGTAAACAGTTCTTGATACTAAGTACTCTATACTTAGTGTGCGATACTCGGTACTCGATTTTAAATGCTCCATTCTAAGTACTGGATATTAAGCACTTGATACTCAGTATTCGTTGATGTTTCACATCAAAATGTTTCAATTATGTAAGTGGTTCATTCGACTAATTGAACGCGTGCTTAGCAAAAATATGTCTCAGCTGAGACCGAGAATATAGGGAAAAGTTGATCAACTATCTAAGAATTTATGAAACGCAAATCGAGCCATTCGGTACATGATAAACTACTCATGTACCGTTCCGGGAACCTATTTTTAGACTAAACTTAAGATTCGAACCCCTAAAGCAAACTTTTTGAAGAATTTCAATGGATTGGTACTAAATCAAGCACCAATGACTGCTTTGCAATTATTTTAAACGTGAAGATATTACCAAACTACCTAAGATCTTAAAAAAAAATCATATAAGATCATTTTTAAGGCCAAACTTCTTTCTGAAAGAGAGAAGGAGCTCTTCGCAATGAGGTTTGAAGGTCAATTTCAATTAAAGACATGAGAAAACAGTTACCTAAGTCAGTCTTAGCTTTGAAATAGTTAAGAGAAAAAGAAAATTCTAAGTAGTTGTGCTTAAAAATGGTTTAACGGATTTCAATGCCATTGTGCACACAGCTAGTTGATGACCTTGAATAGTACGAAGGCTTTTAAACTTTCTTTTAATGGTGAAAAAACCACAACATTTACCAAATTTGTCTTTTTCAAATAAGCATAGCAGGTGTGACTTTTTAAACAAAGCGAAACGGAGCGTAGTGCTGCCGAAACGCCACAGCAGGCGAGCAATCGACGGTAGCGGTATCACATATCATTGCCAGCGTAGTTCTGAGACTCCAGAATAATAGTAAATGGCAGCTTTAGATCTGCAAATACGCCAGAGCAGGAGAGTAATCGAGGCCAGCAATTTGCTAAACACATCGCATCCCAGAGAGTTGTTAAGACGGCAAAGGAAGCAGAAGCTCAGAGACTGACTTGCTGAACCGGACCGAATTGTTCTGAAGCTGGCGAAATTTTCTAAAATTATATTTGAGATTCTATTATCTGAAGACTGCTAAGTACACGCACTCAGAAAAATATCCGTTCAAAATCTACCAAAATCAAGACCATTCGTTGACAATAGTAGAGTAATCCCGCTTTTTCATGAACTGTGAACGGCAGTGTCATTTGATGAACGCAATTTGAAGACCCGTTGTTCGATTTTCATAAACGTTCAGGTGTTGCGTTAATACCATTGTGGGCTTAATTTGGGAACATTTGGGGGTCATTTCAAAAACTTTCGGGCTTCTGTTAAAAACATTTTGGTAACGTTTTAAGACCACTTGCGGCTCTTTTTGGTAACATTTTGGGATCAATTTTGGTAAAACTTGTTCTTATTTTGGGAGCATCGCGGTCTTATTTTGGTAATTTTTGGTACATTTTTGTGAACAGTTTGGTTATACCATGTGACTGATCTTAAGACATTTATGATATTCAAACTAGCAAGCTTAAGTAGGCTTGAGTCATGTTATGTTTTCACATAACTTTAATAGTCAAACACAACACCACAAAGTAGGCTAGTCAACTGAACAACTGTTTGCTTTTTGAACGGACGCGCTTGTTCGTTGTAATGTAGAGTGACCAGAGCTGGTGTTTTGCCGAGGACGTCGGACTTGTTTTGAGAAGCAAAATTCATGAACGAAATGGTTTAAAAAGGAGTCCGCTTGGGCTGCATTTTGGTGTAAATCCAACGGTACGGAAAATCGCGAACTTTGCAAAAAGGTTTTGGTTTGCAAATCGCTCGAAAAACCCGTCGGTGTCGCAGAACTTCGAAAGATTTCATTTCCTTATTAGAACGTCTTTTATAGATTATGTTCCCACAACAAAAGCAGGGCTGCGTCGCTCGCAAATATACGATTACAGTTTTTGTGTGTAACTATGTTGATGGTTTCAGACTTGCCAGCCCTGTTTGTGTCTTTGCTAAGTTTGCGTAGGTTTGCGAAGTCGGTTTGGTTGGTTTGTGTATTGGCTTTGGTTGGTTTCTCCAAACCCGGCCGACTCCTTCATATGATTTTTCAATATGTTTTACAATGCACCTTGATCCCAAACTCTAATTTTTTTTCGTAAAAACATCGAGGCCCAAAATTTTGCGTGTGATCGCGATTTTTTTTTTTTTTGGCTGCTAGCAAATTATTATGTAGAGCTGCGTTCAATTTTGTTAAGTTAATTTTTTAAACATGCATTTGCATCGTGCGTGAGCATTAGTGAGCGGTCTTTGAATCGTGCATGAATCGTGAGTGACGCAAAAGGAATGGGTAAGGAAAAGGGTCAAAGACGAGCTCCTCTCAAGCTCTTGGCTAGTGTGTAATTCAGTTTGAGAAGTTTTTGAAGTCTTGTTACTTCAAATCTGGCGCCAACAGCTAGTGAAGGTGTCCATAGCCATAGATGGGAATTGTAAAATAAGCTTGCCCTTGTCGTTGTGAGTTTTGAATATAAATTATTACCATACTATGGACACCGCTTATAAATATTTGAAAAACAATTTGCTAGACTTTTTCTGAGTGTATACTGAAAAACTTATGGGAGGTTTCAAACTGTCTACTCTACAGCAGTGCTAAATTGTTGTAGTTGCATGTGGGCCATGCAGTTTGATGTGGCTAAGCCGCCCTCGAGCCAAACATCTTAACGGGAAGATCTGTGTCGCTGCTGGTGAGATATGGGCTTGTATGCATACATATGTATGTGCATAGTACATATGTTTATGCTCGCCCGTTGAGTGATGGCCGTCGCATTGTTTGCCTTGTGCGTTGGCTTAACTGCCGATGACTTGGCTCTGATAATGGCTTATGAATGCCAAGCAATTGCTTCATGTAAACGAGGGCGTGGCCAGACATGACGCCGGCCGCGCCTTTAACATTCATCACGCCCACTAAATGTACGGCCATGTTGCATGCTGCACTTTGGAACGACATGATGGCGGGGTTTTCTTTCCGCTTACTTTGTTGCTTGTTGTTCTTGATAAGCGCGAAACATCAGGCTGCAACGTCAGCGGGCAACATGATGGTATATCACTCGTATGTGTGTGTGTGTGTGTGAGTCGGTTGTGTACTTTGCCAAGTTGATGTCTAATTTAACGCTATCGCCAAGTTGGCAGTGTTTGCTTTCTCTCTCTTCGTCTCTCTGTTTCACTCTGAAAGTGTTGTCAATGTGTCAAGCAGGCCAAAATCGAAAAACAGATGTAACTGGAAATCGTTGTCTTGTATATCAACAGACGGGAGTCGTTTCGGTCGTTAGAATTTGTGTAGGTTTTTTGCTGTCATATTGACGGGCATGTCTGGGAGCGAAGGGCGGGTTGTGGCTGTGGCTCACTGGGGGAAAATGCATTCGATGAAATGAAAAAATATAGATGACATTACTTTCAAATGTTAAAAAAAAATCTGGAAAATAATTTCGACCTCACTTTACCATCTTTTTTATACCAAAGATTATCCCATGTGCTGTACTAATCGATTTCTAGACAAAGACGACCAAATTCCCAAGCTAATTTGTATGGACAAGTTATAAATTCCGAATTCCCAAACAACATCGGCATATAATTCAATATCCCAAGGCTAATGGAAATGTTCCCTGTTCCAATTACAATTTGCGGATTTTCTTTCAATTGACACAATAAAAATAGCTTTTATTTTAAAATTATAGCCTTATTTCAGTCCTAAATATAAGTCCCCTTTTCAATTATTCAGCTGATTCCTCAGCTTTCTCTGTTGACCTTTAAGGCGACAGACTAGTCCCATGTCCACCATTTAAATGACCAATTAAAAACCTCCAAAAAAAAGTAAATCAAACGAAGACAACTGAAATTGAATCAGTTTCTAAATTTAACCATGCCCATGACAACAATTAGGCCTGGTCTAGTTACGGAATTGGTTGACAAACAAAATGGCAAACTGTTGACAGCTTTCACTTTCAGTTTGGCCATTGATTTGATGCCGTTTTTAGTGCTCGGACCCAAATTGTAATGCAAATTAAAGCAATGAAAGAAAATCAATTAACTAAAGTAAACACGCGGTGTAACCAACGGCAGCACCCACAACACAATGGCTGTCAAATGTGTTTCAGGGTTTGCAAATTAATTAAAGGTCATTTGTGTAAAATCTTTCAGCAGGGCCAAGCAAGCATTTTGGTTGGTTGAACAATTAGAGCCTGTAAACGCCACCCACCGCCTACACACGCATATTCTGCAAATTTAGTATAATATATCTGACACATGTGCGGGGCAGGGGGTTGCGGAGGAGGACGACATGTGCGGTTATGTAGATGGAATGACTGTCATTTGCTTTATGCAGGCCCAGAAGGAAATATTCATGATTGTAGTTAACAGGCACAATTATGATTGATTTATGTGCCAACTACTATGTTAAGGCCCATGGCAGGTAGCTCCCTCTCTCAAGGCCATAAAAATTATGATGACTTTCGGTCTGAGCCATCAAACTTTGAGTGGCTCATTAAACGCTGCTCCAAAAACTAAGTTGTGCGGCTGAGCCGTTGTATTAACATTGTAAGTGCCGTGATATTCTCCGAGAAGCATAACATTTAATTAGATTACACATACGTGGGAGCGCTTAATGCTGCTGGAAAATCAAAAGGCAAACAAACTCATTTACATTTTGTAGGCAGGTGTCTGGGTGCGATGTTAACTTTCAAAGCTTTTATTGTCTTAACTTTTGTTATGGCTCATGCAAATGAGTTTTCTGGCAAAAGGCTAAGAAGGAGTGGGAAGGCACAAGAGTTCTTTAAACATTTCCCGTGTCTGAAGTGTATCAAAGTATTTCTGCATATTTGATTTACGACAGTAAGATAGTTTTCAACATTTTTATGCCCTCTTGAGATAAAACTACATATTCATATCATTTTATGGTTCCAGTCTTATTTGCTGGATCGGATCCAAGACTAGTCGGAACTTTGAGTTGAACGAGATACTGCAGCGCAAAGTCGTTACTCTCACACGAAAATGTGACACAAAATTACCCTAAAGCGAGAGCGTAAGTTTAAGTCGGTATTGCCCGACTTCGATATACCCGTTACTCAGGGCAACTAGTGTTAAATAGCCTTTCCCGATGCTAATTAACAGAACATTAACATTAATGTGACAATTTTAACATTAAGTGAGCAAAAAGTGCATGTAGCACCAAAAAGTATGCTATGTTTTTATAACCTTTATAGCTCTGCCATTTATAATCCGATCTTTATGAAACTTTCAGAGATTTTAGATATTGGGCACATACACATGTGGCAGGGTGGCTCAGTGGCTAGAGTGCGCGACCGCTGTGCAAGAGGTCGTGGGTTCAATTCCTCCTCGGAACATGTAATGAAAAGTTTTTTCTTTGAATAAACTTTACACCCGGTCACGCCTCTCTGCTGTTGGCGCCAGCTTTGTAGTAATGAAGAATAGCCATGACAAGCTTCTCAAGCTGCCATTCGGGTTTGGCGTTAAACTGTAGGTCCCTTTCTTTTGTGCGAAAATTAGAAGCGCACAAGCCATGAGATTGAGAGAAGCTCGGCTTTGGCCCTTTGGGGCTGTGTCAACGTGACAAGCCTTGGGGCTGTGTCAACTAGACAAGCCATTTTACTTTTTACCTTACACATACACTACTACACTGCAAAATATGAAATAAACTTGATCTGCGTAGGGACAATAGGATTCTATATACAAAATTTTGTGGCTCCAGCTCTCCTAGTCTCCGAGATCTAGGTGTTCATACAGACAGACAGACGGACATGGCTATATCGACTCGCCTGTTGATGCTGATCAAGAATATATATACTTTTTGGGGTCGTAGATGCTTCCTTCTGCCTGTTACATTCATTTGCACGACTTTAGTATACCCTTTTTACTGTTCGAGTAACGGGTATAAAAATAAGGGAAAGTTAACTTCGGCTTGGCCGAAGTTTTGTATACCCTTGCAGTCTGTTTATATATATAAGACAACTTTTCGGACCTTATTTTTCTATGGGAGCTATACTATATAGATCTCCGATTTCTACCAAACTTAGTGCAATCCTGGATAAGCATAACAAACTGTTAATTACGAAATTTGGAGGCGATCCTATTGAAAACAAAAAGTTTTTCTCGTTAGAACTTCTTTTTTAACCGCTCATTCATACTGCAGCTATATGCTATAGTCATCCGATTTCGACCAAACTTTGTAGTATTGTGAGAAAGCATAACAAATAAATAAATGCCAATTTTTAGGTCATTTGCATGGAAAACAAAAAAGTTTTTCTAACTAAGACTACTTTTCAGACTCTACTTTTCTATGACAGCTATACTATATAGATGTTCGATTTCGACCAAATTTGTTGGAGTCTTGGAAAACTGTAGTAAACTAAAAAAAACGAAGTTTGGAGGCGTTTTCATTGAAAACAAAAAAGTTTTTCTCACTAAAACTAGTTTTTCGACCGATCGTTACTATGGCAGCTATATGCTATAGTCATCCGATTTTGACCAAACTTTGTAGAATCGTGTGGGAGCATTAAAAACAAATACACGCCAACTTTGAGGACATTTCCTTTGAAAATTAAAAAGTTTTTTTTTAACTAAGACTACTTTTCAGATTCTTCTTTTCAATGACAGCTATTCTATATAGATGTCCGATTTCGATCAAATTTGTTGTTATCATGGAAAACCAAAGTAAACTAAGAAATACGAAGTTTGGAGGCGTTTCCATTGAAAATAAAAAAGTTTTTCTTTCTAAAACTATAATAGTTTTTCGACCGATCGTTCCTAGGACAGCTATATGCTATAGTCATCCGATCCGGCCGGTTCCGACAAATGTGCAGCGAATTTGTACTAAAAGACTTCGTGCAAAGTTTGATCAATATAGCTTTGACACTGACGGAGGAGATAGCATAGTAACAGACGGACGGACGGACAGACGGACTGGGCTAAATCAAGTCTTCGAAAAAAGGCTTGCTTGCACACCGTACCCATCACCCTTTTTGTACAGTCTCATTATCTACGCATCATTGCCCACAAATGAACCCAAGCACTTGTAGCAATCCTAAACAAACACACAAATATTTTCATAAAACCCTCGAAAGTTTTAATTATTTAAACACTATTCCCTTGGATCATTGACCTCAACTGCCACACCGGACGCAGTTCACTGACCATAATTGTATTTGTAACCACATTTTATTTATTTCTCTTACACATTTTGTCGACTGCAGTGCATATTTTAATATAATTGTTTTCAATTATTTCTAAACCGGGGCCCCCTGCCGAGGGGGTCCAGCGTCCCCAACGCCCAAGTCGCTCGTTATGCATAATTTAGTTTGAGCAACAACAACAACAATTGCAGGGGATTAATAAAATGCTTATGCGGGCAGGTGCAAAAAATAATCCAATACGAGAAACTAAACAAACAACAGTTGCTAACATTCACATAATGCAATTTTAATTGGACGCCAACGCACATCGAAATTTATACACTAAGCGGCACTTCAGGAAGTCTGACGGAGAAGGCAGCTAAAATGAAAATAGAAAGCGAATCAATACTAATTGGCAGAAGCAGAAAGCATTAGTCTTTAAAAAATGCCTTTAAAAGTGTGCAAACTTTGTTACCTTTAATAACACTAGGCAACAAGTTCCAGTAAAACTGCAAGACTGCGTCTTCAGAAATTGTAAGTAACGTCGAGATTTTTAGTAATTTGAGCTTAAAGTGCCTAATAGTGCCTATTTTGACCCCTTTTAGGAGCATTTTTCGGGGAATCCATTCTAATGTTAAAACTCTTATTGATACCATCGGAAAGTACCACTCCTTAACTTTAAAATTAACTATCCCAAACTTGTGTAAGAATATAAAAATATCCTATTTATTGCTGGTGCCTTAAAGTATGCAATGGGAGGTAGAGTCTCTAATATGTTTTGGTTTTCTAAAAAACAGTAAAATTGGCTAGTCATTTGTAATAAACCAGCAACAAAATTCTAAAGAAAACCTCCTGTTAATGCTTAAAAAGAGACGATTGCAATAAATTTCATAAACGAAGGACAAAAAAGGACAGATTTGAGAGGTTTTCCTTAGTATTTTGTTGCAGGTAACCAGACTTCTTTACTGTTTTTAGAAACGAAAACATATTAGAGTCTCTACCACCCATTGCATACTTAGGGGCACCAGCAATAAAAAGGATATTTTTTGATTCTTACACTCTTCTTACACTTTAACCTTAAATTACTAGAAATCTCGACGTGATGGACAATTTCTTAAAAAGCAGTCTTGCTTAGCACACGAAAATCATTTAGAATCACTACCAGATACTGGACCTTGTTGCCTAGTGTTATTTATGAAGGTTTTGCAATCACCCGAAGTCGTTCTCCGATGACTAGAACATTCGATCTAAAGTTTTTAAAAATCTCCATTTTTCCACTTTTCTCCACTTTTTTGTGGCGAACCTTGAAGACGAAATAGTAGACCGAAAACTCTTTCTTGGAACGCTGAAGCGTTTTATCTCGATGTTGAATTAGTCGCTCTTTACGACGAAAAACTTTCATTGGCGAAGATTATCCCCAAAATCAAACCAATTGACCTCCATGTCTACATTAAATTGGTAAACATTTTCGAAAGTTCTGCCGGATTTGTCCAATTGCCTTCAATTGTTGGAAAAGTTTTATCGATCCACATCAGCAATGCCTACGTGAAAAAAGTTTTTTCAATGATGAAGAATGTTTGGACTGATTTCAGGAATTCTGACAAAAATTGAAATTCCAAATGAGTTGCGAAGATTTTTTTTTTTAGCCCTCAAAGATTGTGCCCTAATTTTTTTATGGTGAGAATGTATTTTTTTACCAAATATCCTAAGGCCAGAAAATAAACCTAAACTTAGTAATCAGTGTCAGCAGAAAATAATCAGCAATCGCAAATCGGATTTATCTGCTGAATGAGCCCTATAACTTGATTTCATTTAGAAACCTGAATGTGTTATTTTTCTAATTTAAGCTTAAACTGAAACCTTTCAACCTAAAGGCCTCTATCCAGATGAGAATTAATTCGATGTAAGGTAAAATTTTCAAACAAATTTTGAAGCAAATTTTATTTACACTTTTCTGTCATTTTTGTATGAAAATTTTACTTTACATCTAATTAACTCTCATCTGGATACAGGCCTTTATTCTCTAATCGTTTCTTGAACATAAATTTAAATCCAACTAGCAGTTACGCGGAGTACGTTACTACAACCCCTTTAGCACTTAAAACTCAATAGGAAGAGGCGATGCCTAATATACAATTGCCATCTATCAAATCTTCATGAAAATCTAAACTTATAGTGTACGATCTTTCATAATTATCTGAACTCACAGGGAAATAGATAAAATTTCGGTTTTTTCTTTAATTATTCAATCAATACCTCCAATATACCCGTATACTGCTGTCATCTATTAAATATACTTCAGTATTAAGACTTACGTGTATATGACGTTTCTGGCCCGTCTTCTTGATAATCAAAATTAAAATATAATTTAAGTGAATTTCGCCATTTTTGGGCAGCTTCCACTGCTGACTCAGCAGCTCTCTGGGATGCGATTTGTATAACACATTGCAGGCGTCGATTGCTCTTCTGCTCCGGTGCTTCTGCAGATCGTAATCTTGACTGCCGCTCTACTTGTTCATGCACATCTCGTGATGTGCATAGCAAATTACTGACGTCGATTGCTCGCCTGCTTCTGCAACTCTGTAGATCTCAACCTGGCCGCCTAACTTGTTCATTACGCCGCTCTTGCAATTGTATCGGAATCTCTGAAGCACACTGGGATGCTATGTGTACAGCTATTTATTGCAGTCGATTGCTCGCCTGCTCCGAAGCTTTGGCAGCTCTTCGCTATTTCAGATTATCAACTATTTAGGTGCAAATTGGGTCACAAACATACGAACTTTCACTTTTATAATATAAGTAAGATTCAATATCTTCGAATTCAGACACGCCACAAATCATGAAATAAGTTGTATTTTTTCTCTTCTCTCTGATAAGCGATGTGTTTCTTTCTTCCACTATTTTATTACAGCATTGAATTCATTTCCGAAACTTGAACCTAATCAACTTCCCAGCGCTGTAAATATTGTATAATTTGTGCCAGGTTTATAATACCCTAAATACTCTGAATGTCAAGGCAAGCACAAGGACAATCCTTTTCCCCTGTGAGTCTGGGTGGACTGAAAACCAAGTCGTTGGCCACAATCGATGTCGTTTATCTTCTGATTTGTTGCCAAACGAACCAAAACAAATCACTTGCTCGAATGGCTTGCCGCTACAACTACATTTACCAGGCGGGCCACTAGAAGGAGCTGCAGCGCCTTTTGACGAGATTTTGCTCTGCGAATGAATTGTGGCAATTTTTCAGACATCTTTTGGGGGATCTGGTAAATGGCAAACTCGTGACGGTCGATGTGAGCCACGGTCATAAAGACAGAAAAAAAAAAAAAATAGCAACCCTGCCTTGTGTTAACAATAAAAGTAGATCCCATCCCCCCAAAAGTGAAGCAAAAAAGGTACAAATGTCGCCGAAATTTATTAACGTGCATTAACCCACACACAAGCATACTGAGATGTGAATGTGTGTGTGAGTGCTCTCACAATTGTTTTGTCTTCCGGACCTGACTAAAAGTGCACATTTGTTGCCTTTCTTTATGTGCCAGCCAAGTTAATCAGGATTTGTGTACTCCTCATCTGTTTTTTTGTAAATTAATTTATGTTTTGACTTTCGGTTGAGTTTATTTCGATTTGCATAAACATAATTTCCCACCCCAAAGGTTGCTAGTAAATCTTGAGAAATAAAATACAACTAACATGTGACTTTTGTCTGGCTTAGTCGATAAGCAGGCTATTGAGGAAATACAAAATGCGAAAGCAAAAAGCAAAACTCTATTATTTCAGTACATTAACTTTGGATTTATTGTTTATGGCAACAGGACAGAGACGTGAGCGGATGCCGGTCAATTTCTGGGGCAATGGACACAATGGAGTAAAAGTTGAGAAGAATGAGAAAATATGGGAAATCAGTAAATTAAAGCAGACTGTTTATTAAAACCAAGCTAAATGGAAGTCATCGGATGGATTCTGAGAAAGATTTGATATTTACAATATTCTATAGCTATAGCTCTATAGCTCTGAACCTCTTTATGAATCAAGACTAAAACCAACTCCGAACAGCTTCACAGAGTTCATCAGACAGAGGTCTAAGTCTTGTCTGATCCTATGAAAATTTCATAAAGATCTTTAAAGAACTTGCATACAAGTAATGAAAGCTTAATTCAAGATATTCGCACTTTAATGAATCCGAAACAATGTCAGAGCTAGCTCCATTCTATAATTTCCGATATCAATCACAAAAGGATCGCTTTGAATACTTCTTATTCGTTTTACAAGAACAGAATCAATTGTTTGTTAACCTAGAAATTGCTAACACCTTTTCCCTAGTGAAATCGCTAGGAACAGTTTAACAAAATCTCACCCCGTAAATAAAAAAGTCTGCTCCCTACGAAGAATAGTCGCCTGTGAAATCTTTATTGCAGTTTTCTTTAGTTTTCGAAAGAATTGCGGTTTTCTTAAGCATCGCCTGTGCGTATGCCACATTAATTGCAAGCGCACTGCTGGAGCAGAACTTGGCTTGACTTTCCGTCTCAACATTGACGGTCGACAGCCGTTGCTGACGCTGCTGGCATTGTTTGTCATAATATGCATTTTAAATTATGCACACACGGCGTATGCTTTATTTGTATAATGAGGCAACCGCAATTTCCCTGCCACACATGCGACACTTTAAGCACCAACGAAATAAAGTCGCGTCACTTGGTTGCCAAGTTTATGTTCTACAATTTTGGCCAAGGCTCGTAAATCTTTGAAAAAAAAGACAAAAATGGAAAATTGCCCATTTTGTGTGTGCTCTCATAAAAATGGCAAACAGATCAATATAACATTTATTTATATTTTCGCTTGAGTGGCCATAAAAATGTTGTCTCCTTCCTAATTAATATAAACCCCAGATGAAACCACCATCTACACATAGTCAGCAGCTTTTACAGTCATTGCAAATAAACTCAAAAGAAATGCCCAGCCGGAAGTGTCACTTGGCAACTCCGGTCGTTGGCCCCCAACTCCAACTGCGCCGGTATTTATGTAGCGATAAAATTAAATTTATTTTAACGCCAAAACCAGACACTAGCACCGCAAACACCGAGTAGGAGAAGTAGGCGTGGCATGTGCGCACATAGTCAAACATTATCGCAAACTAAGTTGCTGCTAGTTGAAAACTTCGATGCCGACCAACGTTTGTCTATCCTTCCGGGAGATAGAGAGCCAGGAACAAGCACCTGCGATAAAAGTTTCTGCGCCATTTTCCACTTTCTTTATTTACCAGGCTGTCTTTTTCATCGTGTGTGTGCCGATGTGAGTGAGTGTGTGAGTGCTTGTGGCATTCATTTTGGGCATACGCATGAGTCCGATTCTGGACTAATGCTGCCCATAAACAAGCCAACAAATGCAATGCAATTGCATATGTAACGTGGCTGCCAACACTAAGTGGGCGTGCCCCCAGTCTGGGGCAGAGTGTTTAATCTCTGTAAGGCAGTTAATATGCTGCCGCAATGCAGTGCGCCGGCAACGTCAGATGGCCAAGAGCTGATTTCGCAGAGTCGTCTGGTTGTCGAGCCGCCGGAATGGTGTTTTATATTCTGTGACTAAGCAAATTTTTGGTCTTGACATTAACTCAAATGAATGCAGTGGCGGCATGGCATAGTTGCTGTTCCACCAACTCTTTGCTAACTTATAATTGACGAATTATAAGCAAAATTGTGGATGCATAAGTCTCTTTATTTTAAAATCACTCAATAAGGGTAAGTCGATGTTGAAATGGAAATAGATATGAATGAAATAAAATAAAATTTAAATGTCCGCCACGGGTTTTCTTTGTGAGTTGGAGTCAATCAGGTTGTGTGCAGCCAATTCGTTGCCTATGTTTGGACTAATTCCTCCGATTAGCCAGGTCACCTGGGTGGATCCTTAGAAGCCTGCGTCTTGCCCTGATCCCGTTGATCCTACGCGATCGGAGTAAGCTCCTGGCGAGGTTGTTTGGGTGGGCGGCGACCTTATCCAAGTACCTCGCTGCTTGGCTGTCGATTGTGTCGCCAACCATCGCCACCAACGCCACACTCTCTCTCAATGTCTCGAGTTCGGATGAACCACTCGGCTCCAGAAGTCCTCCTCAGGATTTTGGCCTGGAAGACCCTGATTCTGTTCAGGTGGGTGTTCGCGGCGTTGCCATACACCTGAGCGCCGTACCTCCAAATCGGTGCCAGGATCACTTTGTATATGAGGACCTTGTTCCTTAGCCAACTCATCCTCTTCGCCCTGCTGTGGAGCTTGCCTGCAACTTCGGCTGCATGATGTTTAAAGGTAAGCCTCTTGTCAAGTGTCACTCCAAGATACTTGTGGGCCGTTTTGTGAGGGAGGACCTCTCCATGCAGGAAGACGCCAGGGCTACTGTCTCTTCTGAGCGTGTGGGTGACAGATCCGCACTTTTCGGGGTTGATGGAGATGTTCCAACGACAGGCTCAGCTCTCAAACCTTTTGAGATACTCTCGCAAAGCGCCTGTTGCCGAGTATACGCATCTGTCACGCGCCATGATCGCCGTGGTGGCGATTAGAAGGTCCTGCGGTTCCTCAGTTGGAATGTCCAAAGCAGTAGGCATGTCTGCTGTGAACAGGCTGTAGAGTGTTGGTCCCAGAACGCTACCTTGAGGTACTCCTGCTCGAATCCTCTTCTTCTGGGATGCAAGGCCATCCTGCACAACTTTAAATGTCCTGTCAGATAGGAAAGATCCGACCATCAAGAAGAGCTGAGGATTGAGCGTTCCCTTCAGCTTGGCTAGTAAGCCATCATGCCAGACGCGGTCAAAGCCTGGTCTAGCAAATAGGCGGGTCCCAGAGAGTGAACCGAGTGTTCGGGTCAGTCCACCGAAACCAAACTGATTTTGGGATCTTCCGTTTCTTGCTGGAGCCAGCATTCCAGCAGTTTGCCACATGCTGAAGGAGGCTTTGGGTCTGTATGCCCAGTTCATCTGGAGGCTTCCCGGGTTGAACATTTTTCATCGCAATGGGAAAGTAGCTGAGTTGTAGAGCTGCATTGAAGATGAGCAATAAAAACAATACCGCCTTGCGAGGGAGTAGCTTTATTGTTCTATTGTCCACTTCGTCTTCTCCGGGAGCCTTGTTGCTTTTTAGCGAGCCTATTTCAAGTTTGACCTCCTCAAAAGTAATAGGTTTGACTGGCAGCTTCATTTGTAGAGGGACGTCAAGTGTGTCCTGAACCAATTGCAGCCTATTGGTCGAAGCAGTGCTAAAAGGCTGGAACCTTTCCTCGAGGTTGCAGGCAAAGGCTTCAGCTCGGTCCTGTGGGTGTTTGGCCCATGTTCCATCAGGATTCCTGTCCGGAAATTTCGGCTGCACCTGCCCCTTGTACCTCCTAGTGAGCCTCCAGAGAGCGAACTTGGAGTCCTCATTAGGGGTGGCATCCTCAAGGAGCTTGTCTGTCGCCTCTTTCTTGATTGTGGCCCGGACTTTCCTTACCCGATTCGATTCCCGTATATTCTGTCGATCGCAGGGTCATGGGTTCTCGTGTACTCCCTCCTCAGGCGTTTTTCAGTGCTACGAGTTGTGTGTGTGTGGGAAGTGGGTTTGCTGGAGCAGCGTTGGTGGCAGCAGTTCTGATTTTGCTCATGAATGAGTCAATGGCGTCATCGACGTCTTCAGTGGACAGGATCTCCATGTTTAGGTAGAGGGAGTCACTCAACTCGTCCTGAAACCTGTTTACGTCAGACCCTGGGAGAATAATTCTGTGTCTGTTTGGGGTTGTTTGAGGATTCAGGCCCACAGTTGCCAGGATGGGGAGATTGTCAGACGATGAAAACACAAAATTAATTTTTTTTTTACGAAAGTTTTTTTATTAGATTTTTGGAACCTTTTATGATTCCTTTACCTAATTATAGACGGTTATAAGTAAAGTATACTTTGCAGTCAGGTAGCTCTGCTGTAGAGCTCTTCCTTGAGCTTCAAACAGATGCAATCAATTCTCTAAAATGTCCCGCTCTTTGGCACAGTTTTTGCTTCCCTACTCTGTATTTCTAGTCCCCCCAAAAAGTACGCCCCTGTGTTCGACCTGGTGTCCATAAACCACACGTAATTCGGTAAACATTGCGCATAGTACAACTGCTTATTTATGGCCCTAAAATCATATTAATTAAAACTCTTATTTTGTTCTATATTGATTTTGTCTGTGCCAACTGGTGAAGTGTTCATTCCGGCCGTGACAATTGCCACTGCTGATGAATTTTATGGTTATGAATGCGATAAGCTAATTTACCTGTGGATTATTATAAATATCAGTCACGAGGGTGGCCCCCACTTGCAGTACATCAATGACAGTGAATAAGTTTGCATCGCCGCACGAGTCCTTTGCCCAGGATGGGCACGAGCCGAGCTCGTGGCTAAGTCGCAGTCGCAAGAATCAGCCACAATGGAATGCGTTGGGTTCGGCCTCATTCATCATGATATCGGGTGGCATGAGCCTCGCGTGGGGTGCAGGATTCGCCCTGCATTCGGGTCATCGGGAGCAACTGCTAATGACAGTGCACATGCAAGTCTGTTGGTACGCAGCGGCTATGGTGGGGGCTCTGGTGGGTGCCTTACTCACACATCGCGTACCGCAGCAGCCCATCTATGTGAGTGAGTGGGTGCAGAGTGATTTGGTTGGAGTGTAATCAATGCTTGAACTTTCCTGCAGATACTCGGCTCATGTCTGGTATTGACTGGTGGCATACTCTTCCTCGCCTGGCCGGAAAATCCGGCTGTGATTATAGCCGCACGCTACTTGGATGGTCTGGCCAATGGCTTGGTCTTTGTGCCGGCCCTCAGTACGGTGGGCGAGATTTCGGTGGAAGGAATGCGCGGTCTGTTGGCTGCTTCTGTAGAGCAGCTTAGCTGCAATACCGGCATACTGCTGCAGCTGTTCTACACCTCCATTTGGCACAGTGACTGGAATGTGACCATAGTGGCGGATCAGGTGCATGGAGTGCTTAGCATTTTATATGGTTTGATAGCTCTGGCCCTGGCCACGACGCTGTGTGTTGAGTCGCCGGTTTTTTTGCTGCTACGGAGTAATGAGCAGAGTGCAGTGGGGGCTCTGCGTTATCTGCAGCGTCCGTACATGGTTACGAGCGAGACATTTCTGCAGCTGGACGAGCACAAGCGCTATGTGGCTGCCAATCGTGAACTGACATGCTGCCAAAGTATCCAAAGTGGTCTGCCGGGACTTGTGAAGCTACTGGTTTACCGCTCACTGAACGCCTTGACCCTAACTCTGGTTGTGTGGAGTGCCTTGGACGAGACAATTGAAAAGATGACTCTCCATTTTCATTCCTGGCCCTTTATTGTAATCGGTTTGCTGCGCTGGAGTGGCTGCTTTAGTGTAGTCTTTCTCATGGATACAACGGGTCGCAAGAAGCCCACACTGCTTGGATCGTTTGCCGTGGGCGCTTTTGCAATAGCCTTTGCCACATTATTCGAGCATTTGCGGGAAATGATCTCTGCGCTGGCCATGCTGTTTAGTCTACAGTTCTTCTCTGGCCTGGCACATACGGCATCGGCCGTTTATCTGACGGAAGCTTTTCCGCTGACAACTAAGCCTTACTTTATAGCCTTGGTTTATATAATGGAGATGCTGTTGAGGCTCATATTCTGCAGCTTTACACCTACCAACACGGGCATAGCCACCTATTTCTATTCCTTGGGTGGTTTATCATTGATTTTCTTTTTTCTGGGCATTTTTTCCTTGCCAGAGACACGACTCACCACACTTACAGAGGCGCAGGAAAAGTTTCGCAAATATTTTAATAGAGACTTCTAGAGAATTAAAATGTAAACGGCGTAAGCATATGCTACAAGTATGAGATTCGATTTTAATTAAACATTTACCTTTTTATGCATATCTGACATAAGTACCACCGACAAAAACCAAAAACTTATACCAGTCAAGGTATACCACAAACACCGCCGCACCGCAACACTGCACCGGTTTCCAATGCATTTGTAAACTTTGAAAAAATTCGAATATAAATAAAATATTATATTTTGGGCAGTCTTTTTTAAGGACAAAAGGACAATAGATGGTCATTTAAAGCTAATGTCATCAACATTAACTTGGATGGTTCTAGGCTCGACGAAAAAATGAAGCGGTCGCTTCCTCACACTAACTAACCTTGAACTTACTATAGTGAATATCAAGCAGACGTGGTTCCCATCTGGTACAGAGTATAAAAAGAGGAGGATTGGAACAATACCTTCACTGCCATGGTTCCACATTAAGTCAAATGAGTCTTAGGATAAGTACTTGATAGACCTCTTCTAATCAACCTCTCGGAGACTTCTGAGCCAAAGATCCCAGCTCAGCCTAAGCTTATTTTGTGCACACATTAATCTACAATATAGAAAATCATTTGTCAAATTATTTAAAGTGAGCTCAGATGTCCTACATCAAAGCGAAGGAGCGATTGAAACTGAGAGCAAGAAAATCTCCCTCACCAAGACTATGCGGCTTAATGGGTACACACAAATACGCAAAGGTTTCTATAAATTAAAGATATAACCAGGGGAGATAAAAAAGAGATTAAGTCAAACGCGTCCCAAGGTAAAACATGCCAGGGATACGCAAACGACATCGTAGTCCTTGAAAGAGAAAAATACGAAGAAACCTTATGCGACATAGTACAGAGGGGATTGAAAGTGACGTCCAATGGGTACAAGGAGGAGAAACCATCGTAGTACCTTTTACTAGAAGACACAAACCCAGTAGAATACGGCAAACAAGTCTATCAGACTGTCTCATAGCACCGGAAAAGGAGGTCAAATATCAAGGCGTCGTCCTTCGACAACAGGCTAAGACTTGCCAGTCTCAGTAAAATGGCTTGACACATCTTTTATTTAGAATCTATATTCTTCATCATGGGTCCATGGAATCATTCACGACTCAGTATTGTCATAACCAAGTCTGGGTAGTTATGTGTAGTCATTTGTGGCCTTCAAAATCAGTTTCTTGAGTATTTAGCGGTCTTATTACCATGGAGATCCATTTACTGTGAATTGCGTTTATGCATTGCTCGTGGCTTGATATACCAATTGATTCGGAGTAAAGTCTGCCTTGCATTATTACTATTTTGTAACCTCTTTGGTATCGTTTCACGATTTAATGATTTGCCAGTCTCAGTAAAATGGCTTGACACATCTTTTATGCTGAAACTATGTTCTTCATCACTGGTCAGCCATGGTATTACTCGCGGCTCAATACGGTCATAACCATTGCTGGATAGTTATGTAAGTTCATTTGTAGTCTAGAAAAGCAACTTCTTAAGTATTTAGCGGTTTACCGTGGAGATCCTTTTTCTGTGAATTGCGATTATGCATTGATACCGGCATGATTTTCAACTTGATTGACAGCCAGTCGCTGCCCGTTTGAGCTGACCGCAGCCCTACGGAAGCGGGTAATTCCGAACCCTGAGAAAAATAAAGAACTTTTTTCAATTAACCTAATTCTTATATACAGTAAAATTGCTTATATATTTTTTAAGAATTAGTAGCTCCAAAAAATTTTGGCAAGTTTTGCTGATTTATGCACTTACATTGAAGCCCAAAAAACGACTTCTATTTCTGGTCACGAGCGTATCGCTTTTGATTGGCTTTATCTTGGAACCAGCAATAGGTCTGCTATCAACTTTACCACTAAATAAAGAGTTATAAGTTAAAGGAGCAGAAGAAAAAAAATTTACTTCGACTCTTATTCCGCTTTACATGCGTACGACGGTCACGTGCGTCATCATGGAAATACCCACATACAGATGATTTTTGACATGATTTTTTCTCAAGTAGTATATAGTTTATTTAAGTTTTCGCCAAAAATCCGAGCTCCGGGCCTGGCTCAGAAGTCCGGGCCCGGGGGGAAACAGTCAGCTGTTTTCCCATACATACAAAAAAGGCTGTTTGTTGGCTATTTACGCATAACGCAGTCCTAGTGTAAATGTTGTATTAGATGTTGTAGCACAATAACTCATTCTGAATTCTGAGCATATTGCACTTCTGAGAGTGCTCCAGGGAGCACTGCAGGGAGGGGTCCAGGGAGCACTTCAGGGAATCAATATTCCAATCGCTTACTAGTTTAAAGAAATTGTCAACAAAATTCCCAGATTCATAAATAGTTTTTAGCCCCCTAAATAAGTTTAGGGGCTGTCCACTAGGGGAGTCACAGTACACAAAACTAAGCTTCCACTTGAATAGAACCATTAACATTTATTAGGCTCGTCTCGTGGACGACACACGCAGCATTTGTTGACAAGCTTTAAGCGATAATCTAATCACCGAATGACTATTTCGACCATACGCTGGTACAATATCATTATCAATGCATTTGCTTATCAGTGAACAGTGATAAGAGCTAAGCAAACCAAAGAGAAAGCTTCGCAAATTGATTTGGCCAACGACGCTACCAGCCAGTTTCGAATTGTACACGAACGACGTCGGTTGGGCATTAACCAAATATGCAGAACGACAGAAAAATGGCAACACAGCCACCAGCATATGGTTTTGCCTCGGCAACACAGCCACCAGCATATGGTTTTGCCACGGCACCACCATTGCCTGCAGAGAATTATACATCAGCACAAAACTATCCACCGCAAGGACAGCCAGCACAGAATTATGTACCACAGGCATATCCTCCACAGGGTTATCCTCCACAAAATTATGGACCACCACCACCACATCCGACACAGCCTCATCCTGCACCAGGTGTAGTGCCGCCATCTGACGGCTGGTTTAGCCGCAATCAAAGGAACAAACCTCAATCGAACGCTGTGGGCGCGGGTAAGCACAAAAAAATCATGGGACTTAGTCATCTGTTCATATTTAAACACTTGATATACAAGATAAGATTTGGCTTGTCAATTCACAATCCATCAGCGAGGGGTTCCCAAGGTTAGCTCGTCATAAATTCATTATAACAATGGACCCCTGGAGTGTCCGATAACACAATCAGTCAAAAGTCTTAAAAATAAAAGCTACACCAAGCAACTTGAGCCATAGAATTTAGTCTTGCCTCCTATTAATGAAAAATAAAAGCACAATCAACAAAAAATTTTATTAAATAATACTTAGCGGCAGCGTTGTTAATTATAATCAATTGCACTATCACAATATTGTTGAATAACTCTTCAATCACCCTCGACTCAAGAATATAACCATACAAGAATATGTCTAGTAAACTGAAGCCAGCTTTCAGCTCAGGAGAAAATGATCTCAGTTCCATTTTCAATCTTAAAACAAGTAAAGGCACTGTAGTCGTGTGCCCCGATGCTAAAATGCCAAAATCTTTCAAAGGTATACAACTACATAGATGGTACAATTTGTGGCTCTATCTATTATAATCGCTGAGATCGAAGCGCCAGTCGTAGCATATTTTATTTGTCGACTGGTGCTGCTAACCGAAAGTGACGAGCAAATTCAGTCTCGCTTGTGGTTCTGACGAACTTCAAAAGCAGAGCGCTTGCTGCTGCTCCGACTTGCTCTGCTGATCAGAAGGAGCGAAAAGCAAAATGACTAGGAAACGTTAACCAACAACTTCTGAGGCTCTTTGCTTTTTGTCAGAAATCAGATTGTGTGCTTGCGTCGACAACGACTTCTGATATTTCTCAAAAGCAGAGGAAATGAAACTTATTTCAGTTTTTTAAACACTGTTCAAGAATATGTAGGTACTTCATAGGGTTGGAAATGTTTCCTTCGCCCTGTTACATCTTCTAGTTCCGATCCCATGTGGCACATAGGGCATCAACCACTCCTCTCGTCCAGCGAACTGTGTTGTTGGCCGTCGCTTTCAGTTCTCCCCAACTTTCCCATAGCTTTGCGCGTCTCTACCGACAGTTCTCCTCCAAGTTTTTTTGGGTATGCCACGTGACCGCCCGACTCCGTCCAACGGGTTCCATTCCTTGCCTTCCTTGCGATGTTGCTCTCGCTTTTTCGCAATGTACGTCCTATCCAGCTCCATTTCATTCTGCATATTATGGTCTCGACACTCTCCATACTCGCTCGTTAAAGTAGCTCAGAGATCCGTACTCTGTCAGGCCAGAATATGCGTCGCTGGCAACAGTTTATCAATGTTTGGAGTTTCGACACTAAAGAACTCCGCCGTTATGCCGTCTTCTCCTGCTGCTTTGTTGTCGGACAGCGGTTGGGTGGCAGTTAGGATTTCGAGTTTAGTGGGTGCTGATGTCCTTACCCTGCGGTGGCATGAAATCTGTGGCAACTCGGTAAAAAGTCGAGACGGGGATTTCACAGATAGGGATTTCTGCAAAGTGTAATCTCCATCTGGTCAATTGGTCCTTTCCAGTGGTAAGATATTTTCCATCTGTGTCTTTAATTGGGAGCTCCGTATTCGTCTTTTTATTGGCTACTTCGTCGTTTTATATACCGTTTTTAGAGCGCCGTTTGCTGCAGCATTTTCCTCTTTTTTTGCGAGATTAGATCTTTCTGTTCTTTGCCCGGTATTATTGTTTTAGAGCAGTTAGTTGTTGTGTTGGGTTCGGACTCAGCAGTTTCTGCCTAATTTTCGAACGTTGCCTTATAAGGGCACATGTCCATTCTGGGGACTTTACCTATTATGATGTCGCCAACATCTAGGTAAATTTTCTTGACTTCGCTCCATTTGTCATCTGCTGTAGCGACATCATTCAGCACCACTGAGATTGCCCTGTCCTTAACCGCCGTTTGTTTCAGTCGGTCGATGAAGTATTTCGCCTTTGCACAACTTGATAGTCCCATTTTACCCATTTTCATTGGTTACAGGGTATAATAAGTAAGAAAGAAACTGTGTGTCCTAGTGTTTTCACTTTCTCTCACCCTTTGCATTGATGTTGTTAAGGCGGCTGCTGTTAGCGTTGTGGCATCGAATTTTCCTGAGCTTTCAGCTCTTTTATCGTTCAATTGATCCTTACCAACCTTAATGAGTCGATACCCTGTAGTTCAGCTACACCGTTGCGGCATTAACGAATTCTCTGACTCTTCGTAGTGAGAACTCAGCACTTGACCAACCACCAGCCAAGTATTTGGCTATCGAATTTTGTATGGGAATGTCCGGAAAACGTACCGATCGGTACGACCCTGCATTTCCAGTCTTTAGTGTGGTGATGGGTGCACACCATAGTTCACGTACTAGACTAGCGCTGTGATGCCTTACCTGTCGTTAACGACGCGACTGTCGCTCAGTGATGCATCAGGTCGTTAGGCCTGGTAGTGCCTTTACACCAGCTGTACTACAGGTGGTTGGTCTGGTGGCGAGTGCTCACTACGAAGAGCTTGGGGGTTCGTTAGTGCCGCATCGGTGCGGCCAAACAACAGGGATATGTGTCTTGACGTGCTTGCTTCTGTTTCAGCTGTCCATCTACGTCTATACGATCGATCAATTTTATTAATTGTCCTGTTTCTCCAATCACCGATTTCGTGGATGGTCGATAAGTCCAGCGTCTCGTTGTGCTCGTTGAAGTGCAGTCCAACTCTCAAAGCACTGTTTCCGCTGGATGAGTAGTCGCATAGAGACTATATTTGGGATGCGTTAGCTTGGCATGCTTAGGACTTTCATAATATAGCTCATATGTATAGATCGGCGATAGTCCAGTTTCCAGCATCAAGATGCGGTTTGGGATATATTGTGGGAGGCGAAATATTTTTATGATGAAAAACGTAAAAGCTTTTCAACCTTATCGTGTTCTACGTCCTTCTTGTCAGCATATTTAAGACTTCCATGTGCTGTTTATTACTACTTTTGCCTGCGATAGTCTTTCATCAAGGTGTTTTTTGTAGCTGCCATTGTAAGTGATAAGCACTCCCAGATATTTGTATTCACTTTTCATTTCTGGCAAGTCTCCACCAATGTTTCTCAAAAATTAAGACTTTTGACTTCAATTTGTTAATTGACAGAGCCCATGTATTACAATAGCTTTGTACTGTGTCCGCCATAACGACAATATCGACTGCGTACATCAGAGCCTTTATTTTTTGGTTGTTGAAGGTAAGGCCGCCTAGCAGACACTATGTGATGTCATCCAAATATAACGAAAAGAGTCGATTTCGTGCTGAAAGCTGCAGAAAGGGTATGGCCATCCCATACCGAGGCGGTGTTGCCGGTGTACAAACTTTGCAAGAGAGCTCTTATTTTTGAAGACATTCCGATGTTGCAGAGTTTGTAGAATAAAAGATTTCTGTCTACCGAGTCAAATCTGTTTCTAATATTAATATTCCTTTATTACTTTCCAGCTGCTCTCATCTTCCTGTCGGGTGGCATGAATATTGCCTGGAGTACTGGCTTTCGGGCAGCAACCTCTTATGTTATGACAAAAGATATTAAAGTGGCTTGGTTTATAGGCGGTATAATCGGAGCTGTGATCAGTGGGTTTTTGGCCAATAAAATACCTAAGAAATTTGTTATGGTAAGCACCTTACTTATCACTGACTTCTTATGCCTGCTCACTCAATTCCTCCCCAGATATTCAGTTCTATATTGGTCATCATTGGAGGCATCGTGCTGTCCAGCACTAAAAACGATCCCCAAGCAGTGTCAGCAGCTCTCTATCTGGATGGCATAGCGAATGGCCTAGTTTTTGCGCCATTTATGGCTTTGGCTGGTGAGGTGTCCGTGCCTTATATGCGTGGCATGCTTAGCGCTAGTATTGAGCAGCTGTGCTTTATCTTGGGCAACTTTATACAGATTGTGTATATAGGTTCCTGGGCTGTTTACATCAACTTTAACGACCAAGACTTTGGTCCGGATAATATAAAGGGTGTGCTCAGTCTTACCTACGGAGTGATGGCTTTGATCATTGGTGCTTTTTTGTGCATCGAGTCGCCGGTGATAATGTTAGCGAATGGTGAAGAGCAGAAAGCCATCGATGCTTTGCGCCGACTGCAGCGACCTTACACAGTGACCAATGAGACCTATGAGCAGCTGGCCGAGCACAAACGATATTTGGCCCAAAACAAGGATTTGACTGCTGGGCAGAGTATTGTGCAGGCTCTACCTGCTTTTGTGCGTCTCTCTTATCTCAGAGCTTTAAATGCTTTTACACTATCCTCAGCCACCATAACTACCTATATAATTTCTGTGGTGGTAACCTATCAATATGGAGCCTATGGCACGTGGTTCATATTCTTTGGTGTCGCTCGCGTTTGTGGCAACTTTATTTGCTGCTTCTGCATGGACTCGGCAGGTCGTAAGAAACCGACCCTACTCGGTCTGTTCGTCTGCGGTGCTTTGGCCATTGCCATTGCTACCCAGATTACCTCTCGCATGGATGGTGTTGAAATCATGCTCATCATATTTCAGTTCTCAGCCGGCATTGCAATGACAGCCACATCGCCTTATATTTCGGAAGCTTATCCACTGGGCGTTAAGCAGCATTTTATTGGATTTACCTTCATAGTGGAGATGCTGATCTTCATTATCATTGGAGTCTGTGATTACAGTTATTCGGGTGCTACCATTTACTTTTATGCAGTCGGTGGCTTGTTTATAAATGCTTTCGTTATGGGATTTTTACCCTACCAGAGACCAAAATGACCACTTCGCGTGAGTCGCAGGATAAATTTAAGGGATTTTGCAGCAGAA